>JAXIVH010001203.1:20000-29966 GCA_036785325.1 Urophycis tenuis | reverse complement strand
TGTGACGGGATGTGCACCAACGATCCACTCAGTTCACAAAGTTGGGGCGCCAGACTAAAGGATGACGCTAAAGTTCAATAAACAATACAGACAGCTGTGGGGGGAACCCCCACTCACCACACCGCCTTTCTGCCACCCACACCCACACACCCACACACACACCCACACACACACCCACACACACCCTGGGCTAGCCGTACTGCTTAGTAGTCCTGGAAGTCATCTGCAGTGTAGCGCGGAGGATGACCTAGATTCAGGACGTTTTGCAACACGAGCGTGGACCCGGGTGATCGCTCGCCGCTGTGGGCCCGGCGGGACGGACCTCCTGATTCGCTGGCTGCCGGGGGGTCGCTTTTTTAGTTGTTGTTGTGCATTTTTTTGTCAAGGCATTTATGACCTCAATAATGCCTTCTCCCCTCCCACTGCCTTGTCCTCGTTCCTCCTCCACCGCCTCCCACCCAAAGTGTGGAACAGAACCAGCGCCAGAAGGATGTTTAGTCTGGGTCATGATCCGCTGAGGGAACACGGGGGGGACACTCCAGAGGGTCGGTTTAAAAAAAATTAAAAACGGGCTCCGACTGCACCGGGTCAGGGTCCACCCCGCAGTGGACCAGGCCTCAGGGTGGACCAGGACCAGGTCTCAGGGTGGACCAGGCCTCAGGGTGGACCAGGTCTCAGGGTGGACCAGGTCTCAGGGTGGACCAGGCCTCAGGGTGGACCAGGCCTCAGGGTGGACCAGGCCTCAGGGTGGACCAGGCCTCAGGGTGGACCAGGTCTCAGGGTGGACCCCGCGGTGGACCAGGCCTCAGGGTGGACCAGGCCTCAGGGTGGACCAGGTCTCAGGGTGGACCAGGTCTCAGGGTGGACCAGGCCTCAGGGTGGACCAGGTCTCAGGGTGGACCAGGTCTCAGGGTGGGCCACGCGGTGGACCAGGTCTCAGGGTGGACCAGGCCTCAGGGTGGACCAGGTCTCAGGGTGGACCAGGCCTCAGGGTGGACCAGGTCTCAGGGTGGACCAGGTCTCAGGGTGGACCAGGTCTCAGGGTGGGCCACGCGGTGGACCAGGTCTCAGGGTGGACCAGGCCTCAGGGTGGACCAGGTCTCAGGGTGGACCAGGCCTCAGGGTGAACCAGGCCTCAGGGTGGACCAGGTCTCAGGGTGGACCAGGTCTCAGGGTGGACCAGGCCTCAGGGTGGGCCCCACGGTGGACCAGGTCTCAGGGTGGACCAGGCCTCAGGGTGGACCAGGTCTCAGGGTGGACCAGGACCAGGCCTCAGGGTGGACCAGGCCTCAGGGTGGCCCCGCGGTGGACCAGGTCTCAGGGTGGACCAGGTCTCAGGGTGGACCAGGTCTCAGGGTGGGCCCCGCGGTGGACCAGGTCTCAGGGTGGACCCCGCGGTGGACCAGGTCTCAGGGTGGACCAGGTCTCAGGGTGGACCAGGTCTCAGGGTGGACCAGGCCTCAGGGTGGGCCCCACGGTGGACCAGGTCTCAGGGTGGACCAGGCCTCAGGGTGGACCAGGTCTCAGGGTGGGCCCCGCGGTGGACCAGGTCTCAGGGTGGACCAGGTCTCAGGGTGGACCAGGCCTCAGGGTGGACCAGGCCTCAGGGTGGACCAGGCCTCAGGGTGGACCAGGCCTCAGGGTGGACCAGGCCTCAGGGTGGACCAGGTCTCAGGGTGGACCAGGACCAGGCCTCAGGGTGGACCAGGTCTCAGGGTGGACCAGGCCTCAGGGTGGACCAGGCCTCAGGGTGGACCAGGTCTCAGGGTGGACCAGGCCTCAGGGTGGACCAGGACCAGGTCTCAGGGTGGACCAGGCCTCAGGGTGGACCAGGTCTCAGGGTGGACCAGGTCTCAGGGTGGACCAGGACCAGGCCTCAGGGTGGGTCCACCCCGCAGTGGGCCCAGGCACCAACGCCGCGACCGCTGGCTTTCCTCAGCGCGTTAAGACAGCCTGATACTGCTGTTGTGGCAACCCTGCTGATGCCTTGCTCAGCTGCTTAGAGGTACCGGCAGGGGGCAAACTGATGCCTGATGATGGAGAACATGAGGAGTGGAGTTTACCTTTGTGAATAACCGCATCTGTGTGTGCGTGTGTGTGTGCAGTTCTTTACAGAGCTGAAGAACTGGATGAGATGTACTTTTCTGAGTGGAAGAGGAGAAGATCCCAACAATGAACCAGGTCTCACACACACAGTGGAGTGGCTGACTGGGAGGAATGGGGGAATAAGGCAGAGGGGTGGTGCCAGTGGTGCAGTGTAGCAGGACCACTGGAGGCTGGGCAGACCAGCATTCCTAGCACACGGATTGGCTTAGTTTGCACGTGCACAACTGCCTTTTAATCTGCCCCACTGACAAAGGCTCTGCCCTGGGCGTGGGGGCGGTGGGGGTGGATGGGCAGAGAGTGAGAGGGTGAAAGAGGGTGCCTTTAGTTAGGCTTACACATCCACACTTGATTCGCATTCTGATATGCTTCTTTGCCCCAAAACAAATGTTGTCAGGCCCATCCAGCCATGCATCCATCTTCCTTCCTACTTGATGTTCTCCCCAGAGCAGCTCGTCTCCACTCCACCCACCTTCATTTTCCTATCACCCCCCTGGTTTCTAACCACTCGCCTTTGGCCTGCACTAACCCACAGGGCGAATACAGAAGCTTTGGGATTACAATTCCCAGTATGGCATGGATGGGCCTCCTGCAGAACCCCTATGGATCTCAGTGGACAGACGGTTTCCCACTTCTGACCACGGCACTAGAATTCATCTTTACAGGACTCCTGCATTCAGTTAAGGGGGGGGGGGGGGGGGGACATGAGTGGTTACATCCACAAGTACACCACACATCCTAATTGTATTATTTTCAATCGACAGATAATCAATCTTCATATACCGAGACAGAAATAGAAACAGACTCCTCCATCCAAATAGGATGGAGGAAGTCACTCTGCTTGTGCTTCTAGATGGTTCCCTGTGCGCTAGCTGACACTGGCTGCACGATCAGCCCGTTTAACCCGACCGTCATCGTGAGCGAGCGTGAGTTAGCGTGAGCTGGCGAGCGCTAGGATTGGCTTGCGCTGCTAACCTCAAAGGGCTGCCGTGATTGGTGAAAAGCCAGCGGTGTTTCCCGCTTTTACCCGGCTCTAAGGCTAAAAATAGCGCAGGCAGTCATCATTAGAGCGAGTGAGTGTGTGTCCACGCTGTCTGTGTTTCATCGTGTCCATGGCGTGACGTAGAGAGCCGGGTCTCTCCTGCCCCCCTCTCTAAGCGGACCGCCGGGCCCCCACGCCTACGTGGTGGCGGGCTGGCGGAACATTCCATCCTGGAACACGGCGTGACAGCAGCCCCTCTGCCTGGCGCGGCCCACCAGCCCCGTGCTGCTGATGGGCCGCGCCAGGAACACCCAAACACCAACGATAAATACTGGTTGGGTTGCACTGTGCAGATAAAAAAGTATGCCGTTTTCCCTTCATTGTCCTCCTTGGCGTATGGCAGGGCCACTGCTTGGTACGGACTGTACTGCAACAGCCAAGTGCAGAAGTTGTTAGCTTTGCGTGACAGGTCTTCTGGGACCATCCACTTAGACTATTATCGGTACACACACTTCCCAAGCTGTTCATGCCTGAGTTCATGACAGTAACAGCCCAGTTCAGAGGTTTTGAAAGTTAAACTCCTACCATTGGAGCTTTTACAAATGTTTTGAAATTCTGCACAGACTTCAAAACCAGATTAGCGGCTGTTAAGTGGGTCCATTTGTAACGTCCATTTGAAGATGCGATTCTTTGAATGGCTTAGCTGATGTTACACCAGCAGCTACGCTAGGAAGAGATTGAGGGCAGCTGACAGCTCAGAGGAGGAAGAAGAACCTGGACCGAGCCGTCCCAGAGCAGAGTCTCAGCACCTCATCCCGTCTGGATGGTCTCCGCTGCACCGATTCCACCGTGTCAGCAGTCTCTGTGCCGTCTCTGAGGAGCTACGGGGAGCGCAGCTCTGAGGAGCGGGTATATGAAGTACGCTACTGAAACAACACGCTGCCCAGTGGGATGCAATCAAAGGACAGGACATCCACGCCGTTTCCACGTCAACAACAGCAGCAGACTACGGCGGCAGCCATTCTGTCCAGGACGGACAGCTGGCCCTGGACAGGTATGACAACAACCAGCGTATTTATACACAGGGCAGCCAACGCCAACTAAGCACTCACACCAGCCTGGATTATAGGCGAGAGTGACACATGGAGGCTGCTGTGACTTAGGGCACGTTTGACCTACTCCTCCACACTCCACAGTCCCTACACTTGGCCCGGCCCTGCCTCTTGTTTAAAGCCCACAGCTAACCCACGCTACGGCCTGGCGCCGGGGGGCCCGGGGGGGCCGTGTTCGGGCCGAGCGGGCCGGGGGGCCGGGGATAGAGGAGACGCAGCCCGGCACACGCTTTCTTTACGTGCCCCCCCACCCCCCGCGTTGGCAATACCAAACATCAAGCCCCCTCTAAGCTGCTTTACGTGGGCCAAGAAAAGCTTACATGTTGTCACGTTGGAGGGAGCAAACGACCGGCGACCCTGCAGCCGGGGGCTCCTGAGAGCGGGCCGCCATCGCAGGGAAGCCCCCCGGAACGCCGCCCCCATCGCACTGTGGGGCGGGAAGGAGCGCCGGCCCACGGGAAGATGTTCAGCCCATGGTGGAGGAGGAGGTGGTGGTGGTGGAGGTGGAGGTGGTGATGGTGGAGGAGGAGGTGGTGGTGGAGGAGGTGGTGATGGTGGAGGTGAAGGTGGTGGTGGAGGTGGTCGTGGTGGAGGTGGTGGTGGAGGTGGTGGTGGAGGTGGTGGAGGTGAAGGTGGTGGAGGTGATGGTGAAGGTGGTGGAGGTGGAGGAGGTCGGTGGTGGAGGTGGAGGTGGTGGTGGTGGAGGTGGAAGGTGGATGTTGTTGTTGTTGTTTGTGGATGGTCAAGTGGGGGCAGTGGTGGGAGTGAAGGCTTTACAGTCGGCTGCTTTGTTGCCATGGAAATGCATCGACTTAATATTAGTTTGCATAAAGTGACAGCTGCTCTCACTGAAAGATTACGAGTAAAAAACCGGCCATTCGATATATAACTGAGGCTGCGTGCCAACCCGTCCGTAATCTGAAACCTACGCAGGAGATAGTCGTGTAGAAATGCAATCTTTGCAGAAAAAGTATACATGCAGTATATTGCCATTCAGGCCATTCAACCCCCCCCCCCCCCCCCCCCCCCACCCCCCCCAAATGTGTCTGTGTACATACATATATATATATTTGCCTGAATGGCAATGAAGCAATAAAGCCAGTTGTTTATGTACTAGTTGTCATGGATATTATCTTGGACTGGACTGCTGAAAACCATTGTCTGAATCAGATGTTAAATTGCTCATGATGGTGTCCTCGTTCCTCCTCCATCCCACAGCCTGACCGGCTGACGACAGGGCGAGCAGCAGCTCTCTTCAGAGGAGACGGGTGCTGATATTTGTTGAGTATAGAGTATAGAGTAGTATAGAGTAGTATAGAGAGTATAGTATAGAGGACAGAGAATACTCATCCAATAGAAAACAAAACCAAAGCTGGACCCCCAGGCTGCTGTTGTGTCTCTCAAATGAGGCGTGACTATCTTGGCCCTCCCACATGGTGGCTAAACAAACAGCGAGGGGCCTCTCTCCACCTGTACAGAGCACCAGGCCTACTGACCAGCAGCACCACGCCTACTGGACCAGCAGCACCAGGCCTACTGGACCAGCAGCACCAGGCTACTGGACCAGCAGCACCACGCCTACTGGACCAGCAGCACCACGCCTACTGGACCAGCAGCACCAGGCCTACTGGACCAGCACCACGCCTACTGGACCAGCAGCACCAGGCCTACTGGACCAGCAGCACCAGGCCTACTGGACCAGCAGCACCAGGCCTACTGGACCAGCACCACACCTACTGGACCAGCAGCACCACGCCTACTGGACCAGCACCACACCTACTGGACCAGCAGCACCAGGCCTACTGGACCAGCAGCACCACGCCTACTGGACCAGCACCACACCTACTGGACCAGCAGCACCAGGCCTACTGGACCAGCACCAGGCCTACTGGACCAGCAGCACCACGCCTACTGGACCAGCACCAGGCCTACTGGACCAGCAGCACCACGCCTACTGGACCAGCAGCACCACGCCTACTGGACCAGCACCACACCTACTGGACCAGTAGCACCAGGCCTACTGGACCAGCAGCACCAGGCCTACTGGACCAGCACCACACCTACTGGACCAGCAGCACCAGGCCTACTGGACCAGCACCAGGCCTACTGGACCAGCAGCACCACGCCTACTGGACCAGCACCAGGCCTACTGGACCAGCAGCACCACGCCTACTGGACCAGCAGCACCACGCCTACTGGACCAGCACCACACCTACTGGACCAGTAGCACCAGGCCTACTGGACCAGCAGCACCAAGGCCTACTGGACCAGCACCACACCTACTGGACCAGCAGCACCAGGCCTACTGGACCAGCACCAGGCCTACTGGACCAGCAGCACCACGCCTACTGGACCAGCACCAGGGCCTACTGGACCAGCAGCACCACGCCTACTGGACTGCGCTGCTGATGATCTGCATGCGGCCCACGCCGCAAAAAAGCTACTCAGCATCACATTGTGCACACAACTTTCCCCTCATTTGACCGCATGTGTGTGTGTGTGTGTTTGTGTGTGGTCTTTATGAGAAGCGTGTCCTTGATTAAAAATAAGGTATTAAAATGAATAGGGGGTCGTGTGAGGCAATAAGCAACGGTCTCACTGGAACCTCCGCCAATAAAAAGACACACAAAGATGGGTCCAATCAGGGAAGTCTGGGGTTATTGCTGAGCCCACACCTTACAACAGAGCCACAGCAGGCCACACCAAGCTGCTTCTTAAGACATGTCTAGTGACGATGACCACGATCAAAAGAGGTTGAAACACAACCTTATGTAGCAGGTCCTAGGCCCCCACCCTCCTCCAGCCCAGCAAAGCATCTGTATTGTGTGCAGCTCAGTCCCACTAACGCAGAGTCATTTAGCGCTGACGCTGTGGAAGTGAACAGGGGCCGTTAAGAGCCACATGATCAAAGCAAGCAAAGACTGCAACGTTATCTGGTCAGGCCGGGTTATTTGAGCATCTGGAATGTGTGTGTGTGTGTGTGTGATAAAGCTTCTCTTTATCTGTGTCTCGTAGCCCCTGCCATCTACAAAGAGCTGTGCGGGTTATCAGAATGTGCTGCCCAGTAGCCGCGGCGTGATGACGTGGTGTGGTGTGATGGTGTGGTGATGGCGTGGTGTGATGGCGTGGTGTGGTGTGATGGCGTGGTGTGATGGTGTGGTGTGATGGTGTGGTGTGATGGCGTGGTGTGGTGTGATGGCGTGGTGTCGGTGGCGTGGTGTGGTGGCGTGATGGCGTGATGGCGTGGTGTGATGGTGTGGTGTGATGGCGTGGTGTGATGGTGTGGTGTGATGGTGTGGTGTGATGGTGTGGTGTGATGGCGTGGTGTGATGGTGTGGTGTGATGGTGTGGTGTGATGGCGTGGTGTGATGGTGTGGTGTGATGGTGTGGTGTGATGGTGTGGTGTGGTGTGATGGTGTGGTGTGGTGTGGTGGTGTGATGGTGTGGTGTGATGGCGTGGTGTGGTGTGATGTGATGGTGTGGTGTGATGGTGTGGTGTGATGGCGTGGTGTGTGTGATGTGATGGTGTGGTGTGATGGTGTTGTGTGATGGCGTGGTGACGGCGTGGTGTGATGGCATGGTGTGATGGCTGGTGTGATGGCGTGGTGTGATGGCGTGGTGTGATGGTGTGGTGTGATGGTGTGGTGTGGTGGTGTGGTGTGATGGTGTGGTGTGATGGTGTGGTGTGGTGTGGTGGTGTGGTGTGATGGTGTGGTGTGATGGTGTGGTGTGATGTGATGTGATGGTGTGGTGTGGTGGTATGATGGTGTGGTATGATGGCGTGGTGTGATGGTGTTGTGTGGTGTGGTGTGAAACAAGGGCCCGGCAAGGGCAGAGCGTAAAGAAAAGACGATGACATGAAGAAAGAATAACCAGGAGGACGACCGCGGCAGTCTAAGAATGTGTGCTGGGAGGAAGGCGGGCTGCTCCTGTTGGAGGAGCGTTAGCTTCCCCCGGTGGAGCGCACAACGCCGTCAGAGAGAGAGAGAGCTCTCGGGTGCAGCGGGCGCTCAAAAAGGCAATTGGATTAATCGTTGACAAAAATCCAGAGATGGGGGGATTATATGAGATTTTGACTTTAAGTGTACTTCCAAAAAAATAAAAGCCGTTTATATATTTTTTTCTATGCTACTAGAGATTACGCCTCGCCAACCATTCTTAATGTGTTTGTGAAAATAAAAATAACTGACAATATGTCTGCTTGAAAACAGAATATCACTGCCAACAGAACACCGCGACCCCAGTCACACTGCACGACACAGAACGTTCCGACCGAGTTCCGGAGCAGGAACTCCCAGAAAGATTGCCGGTCTGCTCTGCATTCCACACATATATCCTGCGTGGTGCTGCTGGCGGGGCTGCTGAGAGGGTGGGGTTGTGGGGCTCTGTGTTATCAGCACAATTATTAGTGATGGTGCTTATCACAAACCCCACGCCGAAAACCTTCCTTCAAAATGGCTCAGAACTGAAGTGTGACGGCTGTATCTTGTGGACTTCCACGTTGACATGAACGCTGTGGCCCAGCGCTCTGCCGGCTCCAGAACCAACCTGTTGTGTTCCACCTGCTTCTCACCCGATGACGTCACGGCCCCGAGACGGTCAACCTGCTTTGTGATAGCTCTCTCTCCCTCTCTCTCACTTTCTTTCTTATGTGTGGGATCTTCTAAAAACGGCTTCACACCACTGTTCATAAACGGCGACTACGTGTTTTATTGTGAAGCACTTGAGAGTGGAACACGTAGAAGGCCCTGGTGCTATCAGCCGGCCACAGCCGGCAGGCCAGCTGGCCTTGTGTGGTGAGATGAGCACCACGATGACACATCAACTCTGTGCTAAATTTAACCCACTGGATGCCTCTTCTTCCAATGTTCCCATTCTTTCAGGAGAGGCTTCCATAAGGAGATGTGAGAGAGGGGAGATGAACAAGAGGAGAGAGAGAGACACAGACAGAGACAGAGAGAAGTGGAGGTGACATATAATAATAGCCAGGCTCAGGCCTCCCACATCCTGTCATTGTCCCCACAGCCTTAGAGATCATGCGATGAACCTTTTTTTTTCCGTTTACCATAACGCTTGAGAGACCAGTCGCTCTTATTGACGGTCTGCACAGCACCGCATGGCTCGCATCTCTAGAGTCTGCAGGTCCACAGTCCCTGAGGACTCAACACAGTTCACCCCTATGTTGATGGTGAACCAACAGTCTGATGAGGCCTTCACAGAAAGCAATGGCTTTACTCTCTTCAGAGGCCATGGTGAAAGCATAAAGGCCAGGATAGCCCTTCATTGAAGACAATACGGTCATAAACTGTCTCTCTGCATGTCCACGTAGAGTCCAAGGCATCAGGTCATCTTGCTTAGATGTACAGATTGGTTGTTTTTCTTTCATAAATAGAAAACCGCGTGTGATAAAGTGTTCTCCTGGCTGTGGGCTCTTGTTTACATTAAACTGTGTTCAGAGGACAGACCTCAGAAACTTTTTGCGGTTCAAGTCCACAGCGAGCTGCGGGTCAGCATCTTGATGGCTGAGAGAGACGCTGTAGCCACAGGGCTGAGCCATCAGAGAGCAGCATATGGACAGCGGTGTGCATGGGAGTGAGGGAGTCCGTAACGGAAGGCAGGGAAGACATTATAGTGAGAAGAAGTAAGGTCCCTCATAAAAGCCTCATAAAAGCCAGTAACCTCCATTAAATCTGGTTTTGATATGACCGGAGCATAAGGAAAACTGTGGGAAACATGAAGCGAGAACGTTAAACCCAGGGTGTCTGCACT
>JAXIVH010001203.1:12500-17500 GCA_036785325.1 Urophycis tenuis | reverse complement strand
TAGGTGACAATTCACACTAAGTGGCAAACCGAAACCCGTTCCTTTTTAAATACCGTGATTGTTGATATGAAGTGATTGACTTTTTGCATTGCATTTTAACGCCTATCCCATATTTAAAGCAGCATCAATACATTTAGAACCATAACTTTGTGGATCTAAATAATCTAACAGGAAACCGTCCCCAGTAATTGAACTACGGCGAGCAACAGACTAACCGTGTTCACCTTGGTCGCCTGCAAACAACACATCCATAAATAGACGCTTTTCCCTTTAGGGAGAGTAATCAAACTACCTCCCCATCTACAGTGTAAAGTACACGTTACTTGGAGGGGGATAAAGTACACCTTACTTGGAGGGGGGAAAAGTCTCACCTGTCGCATTATAAGATACATTATTGGTGTGAGATCGATGTATTTAAAAAAAGAAATATGTTTGAAATCAAATTTGAACGGTCATAATACATTGTTTGTAGATTACATTTCCACGGTCCCTAACTACTAGGTTTGACAATCAGCTGGTGAAAAGCTCGCTCTAGCCGTTGTTGACACTGTCCCCTCCCCCAAGTCATTACAATAGCTGGTTTAAATGGCCACTATTCTCTCAATGTCTTTCTTTCTGATTATTGGGAGGTTATACCCACTTGTTCAAGACACGGTATTTTCCATAGAGGGACATTTGTCCAAATACTGGAGTTTATAAGGGCGCTTCCCTGTTTACTAAGCATACCAATAAAGCATTGACGCCTCCTCGCGTGTAACAGCCGTCTATGAGGCTGAATCGTTCAATTCAATGGCGACGACATGTTACGTTTGAGAGATAAAAGAGAGAGAGGGAGAGAGAGACAGAGAGGGGGAGAGAGAGGGGCTCGAACACATAACCGATTCATTTCTTACCTATTGTGATTATTGTTGAACTTCTTCGTTCTGAATTTTCTTTGCCGTTGATAGTTCGTGGTCTCGTCGGAGGGAAACGCCGAAGCATACCCGTGTTCACATTCTGTCAAAAGAACATTGTTAGATCAATGCTCAACTTATGGCTGCATGAAGGCTGCTGGATGCCACGTCAATCAACGCTACGCATTGGCCTACACTACAGTACAAATTTAGATGTTTAACATTTACATTGTTGTCGATTCCATAGTGTTGGGGCTGGTGGACAGTCACTTCACACCTGACACACAGCACACACACATGTAAGCCATGTCACCTCCTTACCCCTTTCTCTCCTGTCTAGATACTCTGCTGCTTCTAACAACCTCTGGACGTTCAACAGCTGGACTGCCGTCATTCTCTAACGCGAGGCTGCTTCTCTTTCCTTCAGCTCGTTAGTTGGTGGTGAATTGTAGCGACCGAAAAGGGATCCGCTCTTCGTCCACACAGATCTATTATAAAACGTGTTGTTCAGCTCCGTTGATTCATTCACTCATGTGTCGTGAGAGGATAAAAAGCTGTTTAAAGCCAGCAAGGCGACTCAATTCTCTTGCGATGCCTTGTATTTAAAGACTCAGCAACAAGCGTTAGGTTACGTTTTGTTTTGTTTTTTTAAAAAACATCTAAGAAACAGGATAAGAAATTGTAAAAAACAAAACAAAAAACCAGGTATAAACAATATATATATATATATATATATATAAAATATCCCCGAGGGTCAAGAGCTATAAAACTGCTCCTGGCCTGTTCCCTGTCCTCCCTGTTTGTTTACCGCTCCACCAGCTGGGGGGCGGAGCCGAGGCGCGCGAGGCCGGTCTAACAGGAGGCATTGTGGGAATCTGAGTCACATTCTGACTACCTTACAGCAATACCCGTATACCAAGTGAAGGCAACTCTGAATATTTGAATTACTAAAACTTGGGCCGGAGTTAATCAATGAAATATATCCACAAAGTCTAAGGATACTGAATAAGTATGACGATTTGGTTTAACGTTAATTTCCAATAGTAGCCAACAGCCCTTCCGCAAGGCTACCTATTGGAATAGAAATACAGAACATTTAACAGATTACTACTCGTACTAATCGGATACGTGTGGAGTTTGTGTGATAGTATATCGCGATTCACTGCCTCAATCTGTCGTTAATGTTTGTATTTTACGTTGCCTAGTGCAACCGTAATTCCAGTTAAATCTACAAATCCCACAATTCCTCACGGTAGCGGGTTTGAGTTGGCGAGCCAAAGCCAGCCCCAGCAACACGTGACATCACTGAAAGGCAGATAATCGATTGGCAGAAGGCTTTGACAGGCACCAGGGGCAGAACCTCATCTGGCCAATCACAAGAGCGGTTCGCGCCATGTGGAAGCAATGCGTTACACTCACAACTACCAGGAAGCAAACATTCCGCACTGAAGAAAAAAAAAAAAACTAAAGCCACCACAGTCTGCTGGGGAAGGATTCGCATGTCACACTTAGATCGCTATTTTATTGGAATATTGAATAGGTGTTTCGCTCTGCAACCAAACTATTTAGAAAAAGAGCACACAGACGCCGAGAGCTACGCAAGGCTCATTGCAACAATGTGTTCTCACAAACCAAAGGATTTGCTGGGTTTAATAACACGGACTGTATCCCATATTGAAAAAAACACCTCAATACGCAGATGTTACACTTGCGATTTTATATTGTTTTTGCGTGTGAGTCCGATGCATAAATGTATCAAAACGTTTTCCAAATATAACAAAATAAGCGTTTGTGACGAACAATTCCGAGTTGAAAATATACAAATAAGTATGCAGGTGTAGGCAATGACATCATCCATAATGGAGTTGGGAGGCTGGGGACTGGGGAACGCTGCAATGTGGTGGTTCCGATTTATCACATCGGATGCGATGCCAACATGCACGCCCACACATTAAAACCATGTTGGACCTTAACCTGACAGACAGCACGGCTGACATTATATTGCAGGGTGTCGACTTGATTGATGTGCAGGTGCACGGCAATAACTACCATAGGCTTTTGTAGAAAATGAACAAAAACAATTTAACGTGTTGGGAAACAAGCACTTATTTGGGCACTTGGGTTAGTCTAGCACTAACCCAAAGGAGCCTATTCACGTCGTAACAGGCAGTGGTGTTTAAAGTTGAATTAACTCAACCCTTTGTTGTCTGAGACAGTTGACAATGAAAGTATTGTTTTCCACAAAAATAGAGGCAGAAGAGAAGAGCAATCGCAAAGGAAAGAAACTCACTTCCATCCTTCCTTTCGGCGCTCTCAATAAAGCTCGCAGCTTCCAGTAAAACTTGTACATTTTTCAGAAAAGTATTGATCTGGTCCATCGGAGAGTCTGAGGAGTTGAAGACGTCATTGAAAGGACAATTAGACATTTCGAAATCCTGCTGGTCCATGGACGTTTCCGAATCAAAAAACACCTCTTCTGTCCTCAGCTCTCGTTTTTGCCTGATACTTGTGGCCATTTTGGGGCTAGTTTGTGAAGTTCTAGTGGTTATACAGAATAAACACTGAGGCGACTGGGCAGTAGAAGCTGCTCTGGATAGATAGGCTCTTGTGAATGCAGGTTCTGTATGGACTGGGTTGTGTTGCTGCATGGGTGAATAAGTCCTCCCCCCGCTGTCTGAGGGATACCGCGTGGTCCTTACGCCGGTGTGTTCAATAGCGTCAGCGTTTTACCACAATAACAAACAACAACAAATTAATAATTAAACAAGCTGTATGTTAAGGAAACGCTATAAATAGATACCCCAAAATAAACAATTGATTCGCTTTCACAAACTTTATTTGAGTGGCGTTTTTTTATGCGTTCTTGTAGGCTTCACCAAATTCGAATTGCAAAACATTTTTCGAAAGTTACCTTTTTATAGAATAGAGACTGGGAGGGAGGTGCGTTCATTGATTAATTCATTGTTTTGTTGTTGCATTTTGTTATGAATTTACTTGAGCAATTCGTAAAGCTTACTTGTATTACTTTTACCAACAAATACAATTGTATTTTGGGTTGTACTGTAATGGGTCTGTAACACATCGAAGGGCCGGGGTAGACTACACCTAACTACACCCAACAACACATCCCATCCCTGCCGGTCTACCAGAACTCGCCTTCATCACGTGTGGAGGCGCAGGCCGGTGTGGCCCACCCCCTCCCCACCAACCCGTCACTTCAAAGCACTGACAGTGCGGCCCATTACCGTTTGATGTAAAGTTCAGAGACAGAAAGTTTCAGAAAGGCCCACGAGCACAGGGGTGTCTCCGAGAGAGCCCCCCCCCCCCATCAGCCGTCAGCCGGCAGCGCTAAGTAAGCGGTAAGTGGTAGCAGAGAAGGAAGGAAAGCGAGCCTGCGTGTGTGAAAGGTAGGGAGCGTCTCGAGAACATAAAAGAGTGGACTTTCAAAGCGAGAGCCAGACTACTTCCTCTTTAGGATATTAGGACAACTTCCTCTCTTTTGAGGGAACTGAGTGCAGTGCTCTTAGGCAATGGGCTTTAAACAGGCTGCTTCTGTCCTCAGCCAGTGCGGAGATTCCAGCAGAGAGACCTAATGCCTTATGGAATGTCAGATGAAAAGCACACAATGCAAAATAGAAAGAAAGAACGGACATGTAAACAAGTTGAGAGCAACAGGATATTGTCTAAACAGGAACATGGATTTGGGACATACATACATATATATGTATATATATATATATATATATATATATATATATATATATATATATATATATATATATATATACATAGATACACATAGATACACATATATACGTAGATACACGTAGATATACATAGATATATATAGATATATATAGATATATGGTAGGTTATTGCATGGATGACCAGTGTAATTGGGTGGGAGGGGGTGTGGTTAATAAAAACAGGGTGGACAGCTAGCATGCTACAGCTCCCCTGACCTATAGTGTCCTTATAAGGATGTCCTGTTGCTGTACACACACACACACACACAATAATCCCAATAGAAATGTGCCCTACACCACCTTAATTAAAGGGCAGCACCTGTCCATGGCTGGGCGAGCCTAGCGGTGAAGCTACATCCAG
>JAXIVH010001203.1:0-2500 GCA_036785325.1 Urophycis tenuis | reverse complement strand
CTAGCCCCACTCCAACATTCAATTGAAAGGCCACATGTGTGTTTTCTGGGTAACCAGGTCCAGGTCCAGGTCCAGGTCCAGGTCCAGGACCGGCCTCAAGGCAGAGGCCCTGCACACAACAGACAGTTTTTTTTCATCCCATACGACACAAAAAGTAGGTCTTTCATTCAATCAAACTTGGACAGGGACAATGAGTCAGGGTGGGGGAAGGGCCCAGTGAGCAAGTGTGTTTGTGAGCTGATGTGTGAGCGACTGAGGGTCCGAGAGAGAGCCAGGGACCCAGGGAGAATGGTGGTGAGTGATGCCCCACACTGATGCACACACACACACACACACACACACACACACACTGCTCCACACACACACACACACACACACACACACACACACACACACACACACACACACACACACTGCTCCACACACACACACACACACACACACACACACACACACACACACTGCTCCCCACAGCTCTCTCAACAGTAACATGTATGCACATGATTGTACACACACAAACAAACACACACTCACAGACAAACACAACACAGACAGACACGCACACACACAGAAGAGAAGCCAACCCCCTATAGCTGTGGCGGTCTCCTGGTATCTCCCAATTGAACATCTGTTCTTTATCTAAAGCAAAGGGCTTAGCTCCATTCATACCCCTCCACCTCACACACACACACACACACATGAGCATGCACACACACACATACACACAAGCACGCACACACATTCAAGCATGCACACACACACACAAGCACGCACACACATACACACACACATGAGCATGCACACACACACACATACACACACAAGCACGCACACACACACACACACACACACACACACACACACACACACACACACACACGCGCACACACACACACGCACACACACACACACACACACACACACTTTCATTGGCTCAAAATGGTGATTTGATGTGTGTTATTGGGCTCATCTCAAGCCCTGTGGTCATGAACCCTGCTCTGTGATATTTTACGCCCAGGAAGTTTAGCATAGAAAGAAGTCACATAAAGTGGATCTTGTGGGGGTGGTTGGTGGGATGGGTGGGATGGGTGGGTGGTGGGATGGGTGGGATGGGTGGGTGGTGGGGTGGGTGGGATGGGTGGCCATGATTCACTGGCAGCAGACACTGAGGTTTCTCCCCTCTGTAATCCCACTCATGAGGGTGCATCATAACAGGTGCATCATAACGGGTGCATCATAACCGGTGCATCATAACGGGTGCATCATAACGGGTGCAGCATAACGGGTGCATCATAACGGGTGCATCATAAGGGGTGCATCATAACAGGTGCATCATAACGGGTGAATCATAACGGGTGCATCATAACAGGTGCATCATAACAGGTGCATCATAACAGGTGCATCATAAGGGGTGCATCATAAAAGGTGCATCATAACGGGTGCATCATAACGGGTGCATCATAACCGGTGCATCATAACGGGTGCATCATAACGGGTGCAGCATAACGGGTGCATCATAACGGGTGCATCATAACGGGTGCATCATAACGGGTGAATCATAACGGGTGCATCATAACGGGTGCATCATAACGGGTGCATCATAACGGGTGCATCATAAGGGGTGCATCATAACAGGTGCATCATAACAGGTGCATCATAACAGGTGCATCATAAGGGGTGCATAATAACGGGTGCATCATAACGGGTGCATCATAACGGGTGCATCATAACGGGTGCATCATAACGGGTGCATCATAAGGGGTGCATCATAACAGGTGCATCATAACGGGTGCATCATAACGGGTGCATCATAAGGGGTGCATCATAACGGGTGCATCATAACGGGTGCATCATAACGGGTGCATCATAACGGGTGCATCATAACGGGTGCAGCATAACGGGTGCAGCATAACAGGTGCTGCCGGGTGTTAAGGTGAGTTACGGCCAAGTGCTGCGGCCGCCGTGGCTCTGGGTTCTCTTTGTTGCTCTGGGTTCTCTCCATGGCTCTGGGTTCTCTCTGTTGCTCTGGGTTCTCTCTGTTGCTCTGGGTTCTCTTTGTTGCTCTGGGTTCTCTCTGTTGCTCTGGGTTCTCTCTGTTGCTCTGGGTTCTCTCTGTTGCTCTGGGTTCTCTCTATGGCTCTGGGTTCTCTCCGTGGCTCTGGGTTCTCTTTGTTGCTCTGGGTTCTCTCTGTTGCTCTGGGTTCTCTCTGTTGCTCTGGGTTCTCTCTATGGCTCTGGGTTCTCTCCATGGCTCTGGGTTCTCTCCATGTCCCTCGGTTCTCTCCGTGGCTCTTGGTTCTCTCGGTTCTCCTTATGTGATCCTGGGTGTTTAAACACGGCAGCCTTGGTTCCGGCCAGTTGATGGTAAGCGACTTTGCGGGGAGTTATTGAGTTATTGAGTTATTGAGTTATTGAGTTGTTAAGTTATTGAGTTATTACCCCCTTTGAATAATTCAGGCATTATCTTTTATTAGGCGGAGGCTTCTGGTGTTGGCCGGGG
>JAXIVH010001202.1:20000-29968 GCA_036785325.1 Urophycis tenuis | reverse complement strand
TTCCTTCGCACTTTTAGCTTGTTTCCGTTTTTCCCCCCGAATGAATCGGACCGGGGCCGCCGGGCCCGGGGGGCCGGCCAGGTGAGACTCAGGCGCCGCGGATCGCTTTTGGCTCCGGGGCGGCTCGCCGTTTGGCCCGAGACTCTGAACACGAGCCTGGCTCCTGGGGAGAAGGGGGGGGGGGGGGTGGGGGTAGACCGGAGCATTCTGCTCTGACGGCGTTACGGTGAGCGGCGTCTCTGGGAGCGCCAGAGACCCCCTGTCCCACGCTCCCCCAGAACAAATGAGACATCTAAACCAGCGCGCCCGTTCCAGGGCCCCCAATCCATCATGGTGTCTTCAGAGCTCCTCATGGAGCACCGCAGTGCCGGAGCGGTGGAGACTGGAGGCGCGGCGGGCGGCGGTTTCGAGACGACTCGGGAGGGATGGATGATGATGATGGAGGAGGACGCCGTCCCCCCACGCCAAGCGGGCCGCGGCGGACGTTAACCGGGGAGCGAGCGAGCGAGCGCACGAACGCCACGCTTGCGTCGACCAGCGGGGGGGGGCCGAGAGAGATGATTGCTTTGTGTTTTTTTTTTCTTTCGCAGAACGTTTTTTTTTCGTTTTTCGCCAAGATTGATCTCGGGCCGTCATTTCTTCGGGTTTCACTTGGAAACGCTCTGGATCGGACTTGGACGTGTGTCGCAGCGCCGCGGACTGCATTGTGTCGGACGTTTTGTTTAACTTGCTCGTCGATCGTGCGTCAGACCCTCGGGGCAGGTAGTGTTGGTCGGTCACAGCTCATTCTCCCTGTCTCACGCTTTCTCACTCTTTCCAACTTAATCTTGTTTTTCGTCCTTTTAACAACACGTGCTGCGTGCCCTCAAAAGAGTACATTCACTCTCATCTTTTTGTAAGTCATCCTGCTAAAACTGGGGTTTAAATGCATTTTGAGGTATCTAGTGACACACGACTGACTGCATGTCGAACACTTAATACCTCAAAATACATTGAAACCTGAGACCTGGAATCACAAACAGTGTCAGTGATGTCTGTGAGTCCACTCAGCCACGCGCTTCCCAGAAGAGCCGCTAACACACACGGCTGCTTGCTCTGTCTGGGACCCCTCCGCCCCCCCCCTGTGTCTGGCAGGCCGGGCGGGGTCTCTGGATGAGCTCCTCCAAGGAGATCCTGGTGCTGCGGCGGGCGCTCCTCAGCCCCGCGTCCTGCCGCCACTTCCAGCGCTACGCCGCCCTGCAGGGGGACTTCCTGGAGAACGACGTGCTGTTCTGGCTGGAGGTCCAGAAGTACAAGGTGACTGACGTCACGCTATCGCGGGCCTTCCTTGCTTGACTTCAATGGGGGGGTTTGATAAGATTGAACGAAGTTGAGGCGAGCTACCGCCACCTACTGGACCTTACACGCAGTGCACCCTATTGTAAAAGGGGCTTTTAGCAGACGCTTTATTCCAACGCCACGACACAATCAGTACATTTGTGGGGTTCGACATGTGGAGGCGGGTGGTCAAGGGGATCGAACAGCCGACCCTACGGTTAGTGGACGACCCGCTCTGTCCACCCCTGCTCTATCCACTGAGCTACTGCCCCGTAATTATTGCTACTACATGTTATTGCATCAATTTCAATTAAACATATCTAGGAAGGTGACATTAAATAAATATATTTATATATGATACTACGTATCTGACCTAGTGAGTCAGAATTGTATTTGCATGTAGAGCTGCAGAGACTTCAGTCATAGACAGACATCCCTTCTCTCTCTATGTCTCTCTCTCTCTCTTTCCCCCCCATGCAGGACCTGTGTCACTCCCACTGTGACGAGGCCACCATCCAGAAGAAGGTGGCCACCATCATCAGCTGCTTCATCAGCTCCAGTGTCCCCCCCGCCCTCCAGATAGACATCCCCCCCCGAGCAGGCCCGCCTCATCCTGGAGAAGCGGCAGCAGCTGGGCCCCTACATCTTCAGGGAGGCTCAGGTACACACCTGAGTGTGTGTTTGTATATACATATATGTGCGTGTGTGTGTGTGTATTCATGTACGCGTCTGTGTGTATCGATTTCTGTGTGTGTAAGTGTATGTATTTATTTCTGTTTGTGCGTGTGTGTGTGTGTGTGTGTGTGTGTGTGTGTGTGTGTGTGTGTGTGTGTGTGTGTGTGTGTGTGTGTGTGTGCGCGTGTCTGTGTGTGTGTATCTGTGTGTGCGTGCGTGTCTGTGTGTGTGTGTGTCTGTGTGTGTGTGTGTGTGTGTGTGTGTGTGTGTGTGCGCGTGTCTGTGTGTGTGTATCTGTGTGTGCGTGCGTGTCTGTGCCTGTGCGTGTGTATCTGTGCGTGCACAGATGTCCGTGTTCTCCGAGCTGCTGAAGCTCTGGCCAGACTTCCAGGCCCTGAGGAGCAGCCTCCGCGAGGAGCAGCTCCTCTCTGCCCTGGAGGAGCAGGAGCAGAAGCACAGGGCCGGCCTGCAGCGCCGCCGGAGGAGGGCGACCAGGGAGGAGACGAGGAGCGCACAGGTAGCGTCGTCTGAGGGGAACGCCCCGGGGGGGGGGGGGGGGGGGGGGGGTTCCACCTTCAACCTGCTCTGTGTGTGTGTGTGTTTGTCCCTTTAGCAGCCTCTAGTGGCCCGAGTTGCAGCTGCAGTTAAAGTTCTGTCACTTTCAGACCGCAGTTACTCTGCGGTCTGAACGTGTGACTTTTTTTTTTTTTTCTTTTATTATTTAGAAACGTTCAAGTTCAGGTGTTTAATGGAGACGGAGGTTCACACCAAGCCGCGGATCCCCACTACCGCCCGTCATAACACGCCGCTCTGTTATTTATGAGAGAAGACAGGGCGGTTGAGGAATAGATAATGGTGAACGAACGTGACGTGAGGTCATTTTCTCTCTGCGGCGTGGCACAGGAACAGGAGAGACATCAGTTGAGTTTAACAGAGGAGGAGGAGGAGGAGGAGGAGGAGGGGGAGGAGGTGGGAGACAAGTCGGACGGTGAGAGGGAGAGCAGGAGCAGAGAGGAGGACCAGCTGACCAGAAGGCTGAGCCAAGCACTCCGCTTTCCCACGCAGAAGGTACTCACACACACGCACACACACGCAGACACACACACACACACACACATTAATATACACACACACATGGCCAAATCCTCTGGCGCGTTGACATTTACAATCGCTTCTCTGTGAAAAGTGCCGTTATTTCGTGGTCAACTTGGGCCGGTAACAGACGGCCCCAGGTGCGCCCCCAACTTGGCGAC
Organism: Urophycis tenuis; assembly: GCA_036785325.1. Classification (NCBI taxonomy): domain Eukaryota; kingdom Metazoa; phylum Chordata; class Actinopteri; order Gadiformes; family Phycidae; genus Urophycis; species Urophycis tenuis. The sequence goes on along the minus strand of JAXIVH010001202.1, from coordinate 26,723 downwards.
ACTCGGGACATTTATCAGGGAGGACAGGTCCCCCCCCCCCCCTCCTCCTCCTCCTCCTCCCCCGCCTCCCCAGACACACACACACACACACACACACACACACACACGCAGTAAATGCTTTTTGACAAAACGATGGAAGTTGAACCATGACCTTGATGAGCCATTCGTTTATTTTATACAAGTAGCCTTGAGCTCGCCGTCCGTCGACACCAGAGAAGAAGCAGAGACAGCCGCGATGTTGTAGCGTGTGTGTGTGCGCGTGTGTGTGTTTGTGCGTGTGTGTGTGTGTGTGTGCGCGTGCGCGTGCGTGCGTGCGTGCGTCTGCGTCGGCGCTCCTCAGATGTCGTGGTCCTACTCCAAGTACATGGCGGCGCTGAAGAGGACCGAAGAGGAGCTGCTGCTGAGTAAGAACACTCGGCGGGAGGCCCCCTCGCGCTCCACCGCCCCCTCGCGCTCCACCACCCCCTCAGGTACACGCACACACACGCACGCACGCATACACACGGACACGCACGAGCACACACACACACACACACACACACACACATGCACGCACACATACACACGGACACGCACGCGCACACACACACACACACACCAACATACACACACGCATGCACACATACGAACACGCACGCGCACACGCACGCACACATACACACGCACACGCAGGCACGCACACACTAACATACACACGCGCACGCACGCACGCACGCATGCGCGCACACACACACCAACATACACACGCGCACACACGCACCTACACACGCACGCACACGCACACACACACACACACGCCAACATACATACACACACACACACACAGAGGGTGTGTGTGTGTGTGTGTATCTAACCAGCAGCTCACAAACTACAGAGAGACTAATACAATAGAGACTCGTTTGGACGTCGAAGTGAGTGTGTATTTTACAAAACGCACGTGAAGAAAAACAGAGGGCATGAGCTCATTGCCTGCAATTGTAATTATGCGCGCACGCACACACACACACACACACAGACACACACACGTGCACACACTTCAATGTAACACCCCTGTCTCCCAGGGCATAATATAGATCACATTTGGCATCATTCATCACACCTAACCTCATCCAGCAACAACTCCTCTTGGTTCCTATTCTGGAAAACACGTACAAAAGGCCGCCGTGACCTTCATCCCAACCCCGCTGCACGGTCCAGCAGGCGGCCCCGGGAGCCTGATCAGACTGGAGGCGGTGGGTAGGTGACAGGAGGGCTCGGCTCGTGTCCGGCTGCCAATGCGCCGTGCGGGAACTCGTTAAGGCCCGGATCTTAACGGGGCCTGCGGAGCGAGGGCTTTTTGATGCGGAGGTCCGCTCTGGACGATGGCAACGGGAGGGCCGGGGGGCACGCGAGGTGTGGTGGCGACGGGGAGCTGTTAAATGTGGTTTATGTAGAGGGGGGGGGCTTCCTGTCTGTCAGACACACACACACAGAATACATTGACTCACCGCTGCAAGACACCGTAGACACTCTGCAGTCTTTTGTATGTTGATGTATACATATGTGTATTTATAGATCTAGGCCCATGGCATATGTTTGTTGTTAAGTAAGTAGTCTTTAACACATATGTATACATACATGACAGCGCCCTCTCAAGGACGGACGAATTATTCGCTTTTGTTGGTCTCTCCTGCCAGGCTCCTCCCCCTCCAGGAGCAGCTTCAGCTCATTGGCCAGCAGACCGAGTCCCCAGCGTTCCTCGCTCTCGTCCCTCCAGCTGAGGTAGCCTCACATCCCACAATGCATTTCAGCTCAACAGACCCAATGTTCTAATCCGCTGGCTTGTTCCCTGCTCGGGGAACGCTATGAAGAACACTATTCAGGGATGAGGTACGAGAGGGCTGCGAGGTCCAAACGCGGTCGTAGGAAAGGAAGTTACGCCAAAAACAGGAAATGCGGCACACGGCACAGATCTGAGACACGTTCTCGCACTCGTCTCCATACATCAAGGGCTATAATGAGGAAATAAGTGTGTACTGTAAAATACGTTTTCTTTTTATTGTACTGAACGTATTTTGCAGTGCATTAAGAGTACGACGTACATTATATCGAGAATCACATGTTGGACAATACCGCCCATGTGACCTACAGGATGACACTGATATTCATTAGTGTTAATACAATATATTATCATCAATTTACGTACATAATGGACAACAGTGTTTATAAAAAAAAAGTATGCGCTATCCTCCTTGTAGCATGTGGGCCCAGGACTCACTACAGTTATACATACATCTTTTTTTTTCATTATTAAAGGCGTTGGCGTTAATAATGGTTGACGGTTTGGGCCACACGTCATCCTTGTAGCCGCTTCTGCACTTCTGTAGAATATTGCACTTGAAATAGGCACGGGACAAGCGGCCGGAGCAAGGAGAATGTAAACACGCACACATCGGGGGGGCACAATCAGTAGAAAAAAAAAAACGTTTCACCGTGAAAAGGCAAATGTGTGAAAAGCACAGAGAGTCTTGTCGCGGGGGAAAAACCCGAGACTCGTCTTCCCGACGCCAGGGTCTCACGCTTTACGCCGCTGGCGCCGTCCGACCCAAAATGGCTTCCCCCTTCACCGGAACCGGCGGCGGCGGCGGGTCAGTGGAAGCCCACGCGCAGCGCCCGGTCCTTGACGGCGCCGAACTTGCTGGCGAACACGGCGGCGAAGGCGGGCTCCACCAGGTAGCGGTAGGACTTGGTGGGCGAGGGCGGCGGCCGCGCCAGCGTCACGGGGGGCTGCAGCTGCAGCGAGAGCGCCGACGGCGACAGGTGGCCGGAGGCCCGCGCCACGTAGTCCACCAGCCGCTGGTACTGCTGCTCCGACAGGCGCTCGCGCACGCCGTCGCTCTGCAGGGGGAGGGGGAAAGAGAGGGAGGGGTTAGGAGACGGCGCCCGAGGGGAGGAGGAAGACTCCTGCTCCCCCCCCCCCCCCCCCTGCTCAAGGAGGGAGGAGCAGGTTCCTCCCTTCTCGCTTGAAGGTGCTTACTGTGAGGGAACAGTATGTGGCAACTCGAGGACTCTCTAAGACGCACAGCCCGATTCGTTTGTTTGAAATGCAAAGTTCACGTGGAGACAGGATTTGCGCTTGACGTGCAAAATAATGAACGTTTAAACGGTCGTGTCTCGATCCGTTCACTGTAAGTCTAACCGTCTTAACTTCAGCCGCATCATGAGCAACAAGAGTCCAGCTGTGGAATCGATTCCCCACGTTCCCCATGACTCTTTAAAGGAAGAGCTCACCTCGGTGTCGCTGCTCACAGTCTGCTGCTGTAAGCTGAGGATCAGCTGGCCGGGCTCGCCCAGCTCCTGTCTGCACTCCACCTGCAGCCAAACAGCAACACGTTACGCCGCCACGCCTCGTCTATCACATCAGCGAGTGTCACGGGTCCGGAAAGAGCACCCCAGTTATTTCACATCAAACCAATAAAGTTAAAGCACAACAGGGAGAGTTGTTTAGCCTTTTTTCTCTGAGCGGCGCCTGACCCAAGTGTTAACATCCCGTGTGCCTCCACACAGGCTAAGGACCGCAAGCCAGCAGCCGGCCGCGGCGCCGTGACCCCTGGGGGGGGGGGGGGGGTCAGGGGTCGTGGGGGGGGGTCAGGAGGGCCCGTACCTCGGTGATGGGGAAGGCCTGCTGCTGGGTGTCCTCGCTGAGGCTGACCACGAACAGCACGTCGGAGGTCAGCAGGAGACAGCCGGCGTGCTGCTGGCCGGAGCCGCTGACGATGGTCACCTCCAGCGCCATGTGGACCTCGGGGCGGCCCAGGGACTGGAGCAGCTTCCTGCCAGGGTGGGGGTGGAGGGTGGGGGTGGGTGGGGGTGGGGGGTGGTGGGTGGTGGGTGTGTATTTAGCAAAGCGCTCTCCAAGCAAAAAATGTGTTGTCATTATTCTCATTAAGCGAATCTGTGAACGCCATCTTGTGTTTGACTTTCTGAATAAAACATTCAGAGGCATCTTTTTGATCTTTTGATAACTTTTGTCTACAAACCCTGAGGACAAATCCAGAAACACCCACTACAGGATCTTAGGGGATCACACAATCACAAGGCCCCCCCCACACACACACACACACACACACACACACACACACACACACACACACACACACACACACACACACACACACACACACACACACACACACACACACAAACACACACACACACACACACACACACACACAGACACACACACACACACACACAGTCGTATTCACATCACCCTGGTCCTGTAACATAACTCTCCACGTGGGGTCTGTCTGAGAACGTGTGTGTGTGTGCGCGCAACTCTCCTCACTGCACATTTGACATGGTACGAATTGTTTGGTCATACACACAAGGCAGGAGTGTGGGAGTGTGTGTGTGTGGGAGTGTGGAGGAGCAGATGGAGGGCCTGTTAAAGAGACGTGGCAGTGTTGTGTTCTGCTGAGCATCAGGGTGTTGATTCAGAGTGACCCCATCAGAGTGTCGACCGGCAGCAGTAGTAGGGGGAGGGTCCGGGGGGGGGGGGGGAGAGGGGGGGAGATGGATGCACGACTGACGAAAACCAGCGTGGACGCGAGACAGCATGAATCAAACCCAGAGGGACAATTATCTAGGCTTCTGAGGGTAAAAACAAAAATAGATATGTATATATCTTCGCATGATTAATGTTCTCTTCTAACAAGCCCGCTGACCCCACCGGACAGCGGCGTAACGTATCAGGTGTCCCGCAAAGCGCTTGCATCAACAATTAGGCAATTTCATGTGACGAGCCGCGTGAGGATTTTAAGTGAGAAATGAGTGAAACGTTGTGAAACGATGACAGACTACAGGGGAGGGAGGGGGGGGACACGCACTCCTGGCGTCGGCGGGCGATAAAAAGGAAACGCAGCGTGGAACCGGGGGTGACGGCCCATTGGAGAACCTTGTTGGGGGGGGGGGGGGCGGTGGGTCCATGAGAGGGTGCTGAGCCTGCACTACTGCACGAAAGGGAACCCCCCCCCCCCCCCCCCCCAAGAAGCCCCCTACCCCAGTGAACAGGGGTCCGCGTTGCCCACCCACCCAACGCCTGGCGCAGAGAAGGCAAAGGAAGAGACCGTGACATACTGGACACGCTGCTGGTGAAACAGCGGTTTTGCTCAACGGCAGAGGGCCTTCGGCAGGGCGGGGGGGGGGGGGGGGGGGGGGGGGGGGGGGGGTGGGATAGGACGGAAGTTCTTGTGTAAACCTCTCTCTCTGGCTCGCCGTGGACCGGCGGCTGGCTTCCATGTGTAGAATCAAGGCCGCGGCTATTTCCTGACCCCCGCGCGCGTTTGTCATCCGAGGAAGAAAATCAATAAATCTCCGCTCCCTGTTTCCTTTTTTTTTTTTCTCCATTGTTTTCAGAGGAGAGGAGAGAGGACGATGACGGGCCCTGGGGAAGGAGGCGAGGGCTCAGGGTGAGTGTGGGAGGGAGGAGAGGGAGAGGGGGGGGAGGGGAAGGGGGGGTGTGGCGGCTCTCGGGGGGGGGTCTCACCACACGTATTTGAGGTGGCTGTTGGGGGCCAGCGTGGCGCGGCCGTCCGAGGGCTGGTACAGCTGCTTGGGGAGCTGCCACAGGCCGGCGCCGTGCAGGATGCCTGGAGGGAACACAGGAGGACACCGAGCGACCGTTACACATCTGGGCCTGAGGGGCTGTCCACATCTGCTCTGAGGCCGCTCACACACACACACACACACATTGAAGATGACAACGTCCTGTTTGTATTTTTTCTTGGATCGATCTGTGGCAGCAGAGCCATGGGAAAGAGCTGCTTGCTGGTGGTTGGTTCACGCATCTATTCAGGCTCTGAAAGTCCTACCGTTAGGAACACAGCATCTATACCACCATTTATACTGCAGTGTGTCCAACTAAAGCATTATAGGGAAGAGGAGTGGGGAGCAGTACAGTACAGACCCCCCCCCCACAAGACGCACACACGCACGCACGCACGCACGCACGCACGCACACCAACCCCTGAGTTCCCATCAAGCTGAACAACAGTAGTCCATCAGGTCACGACGCCATCGGATGTCGAGAAAGGCGGTCCCGTTACAAAAACTAAACACGAGTGAACTCAGTGATGTCATCGCTCCGGTACTCCGGAACGAGGCTAGGAGTGGCGCTGGCTCTGTTGGTTCTGAGTCCCCGCGTGGACTCAGAACCAGACTGTGACTGTGTGTGTGTGTTATGGAATCAAGGCCTCCACACACACACCAAAGCTCCAGACCAGAGAGTGCTATCCTCTCTCTCTCCCTGCTTCCATGGTGGCCAATGAGCACCTCCACACGGCAGGTGGAGCTGACGCACCTTCTTCACGGCGCGGGGTACAATTAATGCGCCTGGTTTTTTTTTTTTTTAACGTTTCTCCGCTGATTGGACCGGAGCGGATGAGGGTGTCGGTGGGGGGTCTGATGTGCCCCCCCCCCCGTGTGACGACAAGCACCCAAGACCCCAAGTTCAGCTTCTGTTGGGAGCTCTACACCGGAGCCTTGGTGTGTGGAGGGCACAGGCATGCGGCTTGTGTGTGTGTATGTGTGTGTGTGTGTGTGTGTGTGTGCGTGTGCGTGCAGGCATGTGTGTGTCTAAGTGTGTGCGTGCCTAAGCGTAGAGCTAGGTGAGCGTAGAGCGAGCGACCCCCTGGGGAGCCATGACTCTTAACACGCAGCTGTTCACCTCATTGGTGCTTTATG
>JAXIVH010001202.1:7500-12500 GCA_036785325.1 Urophycis tenuis | reverse complement strand
GACAGAGATACAGGAATGTGGAGAAAATTAAAGTGGAGATGACGACAAGGCAGAGAGATAGAGAGGGAGAAGGACTCAGAAGGAACAGCTGCAGAAGGGCTGCATTGCATGGGATAACAGAAGGACAGGGAAAAGGTCAAAGAGCACCAGGGCGCGGACCTGTTCTGGCACCAGGGTCCCGGCCTCAGCGCCGGCCGGTGCAGTCCTCTGGGCCCCAGCGGCGGTGGAGGCCACGGCGCTGTCGGGGATGTAGCTGTGGAACAGCGTCTTGATGTAGTAGACGAAGGTGTCCTCCAGGTAGACCCGGGCTGGCTGCAGCTGGAAGGAGACCTGGTGGGGTAGACACCGGCAGCACAGACATGGTGTTATACCACAGGATCAACAGTAGATGGCGCTCTAGGTGAGGGGGGGGGGGGGGGGGGGGAGAGGCGCAGCACGCGGCAACGCCCACCTGCTCCAGGGTGCGTCCGTCGTCCGCCAGCAGCAGCCCCAGCTGGAGGAAGCACGAGCGCCTGAACTCCTCCAGGGCTTCGGGGGAGCCGGTGGTGGTGGGGTTGGACTCGGCGCTCCAGGGCCCGCCGGCCTCCGCCTCCGACCGCTGCTCCTGGCACAGCAGCACGGGGAAGTGGAAGCTGGCCCGGCTGTACAGCTGGTTGTCCACCTGCAGGCCGGCGCAGAGGAGCCCCACGGCCAGCGCGCCGTCGGGGGCCAGCGCCCGGGAGTAGTCCGCCCCGGCGGCGGCGGCGGCGGCGGGGCCCCCGGAGGGCCGGTCGTGGCCGGCGGAGGGCGGGGGCGACGACAGCTCCACCAGCAGCTTGGTCAGCGTGAGCCGCAGCAGCTCCAGCGGGCCGGAGGGGCTGGTGATGTCGTCGCTGAGCGCCACGCTGGCCTCGCTCACCAGCACGTGGAAGGACAGCTGCAGGTCGGCGGCCCTGCGCGCGCAGAGGAGGAGAGAAAGGGTTTCACTGGTCGTGGAAATAAAAAAGGGGATTTTTCAAAAAGGTTCTATTATATTTTTTTTGGGGGGGGCCAGTTTATCATCGAGACAGATGACATCCATAAAAAACAAAAAAAACTTATGATGATTAGAGAAAATGTTTGACATATTAGATCAAATAAATGTGGTCCAAACCCTTAAATCCTCGACTACAGTTTCGTGATTCCCTGGCATGCCAATGTCGCACTAATCTGTTCTCTATGTGCAGCAGGTCAGCCATGATTACACTGATTACACCATTACACGACGGGGACGGTTTGTCGCCCTCCTGTGGTGAAGAAATGAAATGCTCCTCCGTGTCCTGAGTTGGGCTGCAGCATCCCTCGCAATGGCACGAGTGGATGTGATGCATTCCTTATTTTGACTTTGAACTCCCACAAGTGATTCCAATTTGAACTCTCGCTACTTTTAAAGGCAAAAGGGGGATTCCCCCCAAAAAGTGCATTTGAGCAATTTAATGAGTTGGGAGAGTGAATGGTTTCCTTTTCATGGTCTATCGTGCTGACCATCTTGGACCCATGCCCTACCTCCAAACCTCATCAAATAGGGACATGGAGTTGTGTTGTGTAGTGAGTGAGTGAGTGAGTGAGTGAGTGAGTGAGTGAGTGAGTGAGTGAGTGAGTGAGTGATCGAGTGAGTGAGTGATCGAGTGAGTGAGTGAGTGAGTGAGTGAGTGAGTGGGTGGGTGGGTGAGTGAGTGAGTGAGTGGGTGGGTGGGTGGGTGAGTGAGTGAGTGAGTGAGTGAGAGAGTGTGTGTGTGTGCGTGCGTGTGCGTGTGAGTGAGTGTGTGCGTATGTGTGCGTGTGTGTGCGTGTGTGTGTGTGTGTGTGCGTGTGAGTGAGTGTGTGTGTTTGTGTGCGTATGTGTGTGTGTGTATGTGTGCGTATGTGTGCGTGTGTGCGTGTGTGCGTATGTGTGCGTGTGTATGTGTGTGCGTATGTGTGTGTGTGTGTGCGTATGTGTGTGTGCGTGTGCGTGTGCGTGTGCGTGCGTGTGTCCGAGCAGACCTGCTTAGGTGACTGAGCAGGGAGTCAGTGCCGCCCTCCGGGGCCAGGGTCAGCACCACGGAGCCCTTCTCGTACACCACGTCCACGTACAGGCAGCCGAAGCCCGGCAGGAACACCACCTGGAGAGGGGGGAGAGGGGGGAGAGCGACGGGGGAGACAGGCCTGAGGGTGAGGGAGGAGCTGACTGACCATATTCGTTCACCTTCATTTGTGTGTTTTTAAATGGACTTTCTCTTGATATTTTGTTTTTGCATCTCTATTTTGCGTTTTCATGCAAAGTGCCTCTGAGTACCTCGAAAGCCAAAGTAAGTATAGTGTACTATTGTTAGTGTACATACAGTATATATATATTTAGTGTGTATACATGGGAGCAGGAGGGTGCAGTCCAAGCTAATGAGAACAGGCTCGGACCAACACGGACAGGACCGCACACACTCCTATTGGATCCAGTTACCCCGTGTCCTGTCGACTGCTTACTGCTGTGTGTGTGTGTGTGTGTGTGTGTGTGTGTGTGTGTGTGCGTGTGTGTGTGTGTGCGTGTGTGTGTGTGTGTGAGCGCGTGTGCGTATGTGTGTGAGAGATAATGATACATGTATTTCTTTGACCTCTGCTGGGTCACCCTGACCTGACCCTCTTTTCATTTCCAAGCATGTGTGTCAGTGTGCGTGTGCGTGTAGCTGTTTGTGCATGTGTGTGTGCGAGAGAGAGAGAGAGACAGAGCGAGAGTGAGAGAGGCTGTGTGTGTGTGTTAGTGCTGTGGAGCACACACACATGTTTGGCGTTGACCCCTGCAGTCCGGGCCTGGCGCTACGCGGGGAAGAAGATCCCTGACGAGCGGCGCAGCAGTCAAAACAAGCACAACCCCTTGACCTTTGACCCCTGCCACCGGGCCCAGACAGTGACCTCACAGTAACCAGAGACCCAGACAGCCCGGCCCACATCTGAACCTGGACTTGGCTGGTAGACACAACACCAAACATTACACCTTCTGTACACCTTACCCTTCTGCTAACAAAACACACAGACACACACACACACACACACACACACACACACACAGACACACACACAGTAATCTGCATTCCAGCCAAAACAAACTACAATACTTATACTTGTGAGTCTTGGCTACTTTGCCATTGGCGCATTTGAGCGCACGCGCACACACACACACACACACACACACACAGCAAGCAGAGAACACACGCACACACTTTGACGCTATGTGCCCCCGTGCACTTTAGCACCCCGACACCCGGACCCCGCAGCAGAGCCCCGGGGGCGAACAGAGACCCAAACACACGTCAGCGAGTTCACTGCTTGACTGCCGGTGCAGTCTGAGGTCATGGGACTGAACTCCTGGTGTAGGAGGAGGCAGTGATATGGGGAGGGAGAGAGTGCGTGTGTGTGTGTGTGTGTGTGTGTGTGTGTGTGTGTGGGGGGAGGGGTGGGGTGGGGTCGTATGAGGACGTAGGCAGGGGCAGTGTGTTGAAATTCCAGACTTGCCATTAACAATTACTCCTTTACCTGTCCTCATGTTTCACGCCTGTGTCTATGTGCGTGCGTGCATGCGTGTGCATGCGTGTGTGCGTGTCAGTGCCACACCTGAGTGCCGGGGCAGTTGATGTCGATGGGGTCCGTCCAGTCAGTGGCGCCGTGCGCCGGGGTGGTCTTCAGCAGCACGGGGGGCAGTGGCTCTTTCTGCCGGCAGTCTGGGAAGCTGGAGCACTGCTGGTAGAGCTCGTGGTGCAGGGAGCAGCTGGCGGGAATGGGCCGGCAGAACACCTCCGTCCGGGGTGGGTCTGTAACCGGGGGGACCGAGGGACGGTCTGTTAGTGTGCCGCAGACCACGACACACACACGTCATGGAGAGAGGAGAGGAGCCTCTGGCTTGGTGATAATTGCTGGGACGTGAGGACCCACCACGCATCACGTGGTCGTGTGAAAAACGAAATCCTCCATTTGCTATGTTAGATGTTTCCTGAATTTAACTAAATGAGTCCCTTGAGATTCAAAATCTCTTTTTGAAGAGAAATGTGTCCAGGATGGGCAGCAGAAGTTGAGGTCATACCGGCACGAAAACAACATACAGCACAGCTAAAGCAAGAGTACAGGTACCAGTTAAAATGCTGTATCCTCAACAGCCCCCCCCCCCCCTTGTTACACCAGATATAGACTCCCTGACAGTGAGCAGGTCCTACAGATGACGCTCCTCCTGCAGGCCAGACAGAGAAGCTAACGCCTAGCGGCTAGCATGCTATGGAGGATAACAATGCACCGGTGCAGGCTAGCGGCTAGCATGCTATGGGGGCTAACACCGCACCGGTGTAGGCTAGCGGCGAGCATGCTAGCGGGGCTAACACTGCACCGGCGCGGGCTAGCAGCAAGCATGCTATGGTGGCTAACACTGCACCGGTGCGGGCTAGCGGCTAGCATGCTATGCGGGCTAACACTGCACCGGTGCGGGCTAGCGGCTAGCATGCTATGGTGGCTAACACTGCACCGGCGCGGGGCCGCGCCACTGGGCTCTGTAACCTGAGCAACGAGTCGAGCGGCATCATTACCCTTGAGGTTCTCCTTCAGCAGCAGGGGGATGGGACACTTGTTGTGGATGAGCATGCGGGGACACGGGTCCTCGTTCAGGCTGAGGTACGTCACCCCGAGGTGCTCCTGGTACGTCAGCACCAGAGCCCTGAGACAAACACACACACACACACACACACACACACACACACACACACACACACACACACACACACACACACAACATAGCATTACGTCAGACACAGAGCGAGCACGTTGTAATCAACACCAATATGTCACCAATACGTCTCAGGGCCCTCAAGGGGCATCCACTGGGCAGAGCGATAATTGAACACAGGCGCTGCATCTGTGTGTGTTTTTACTTTTAAAACTCCCCCAGTATGTGTGTGTGTGCTGGTGTGCTGTGTGTGTGTGTGTGTGTGTGTGTGCGTGATTGAGTTTCTAGGTGACACACT
>JAXIVH010001202.1:0-2500 GCA_036785325.1 Urophycis tenuis | reverse complement strand
ATGGGGCTGTCCCACTGGGCCACGGGCTCCAGGACGGTCCTGCAGGGGGGGGGGGGGGGGGGGGGAAACACACAGAGAGACTGACTGATTAGCAGCCGGGCTGTGCGGTGGGTCGATAGGACGGAGAGCCAAAGAACCCCTCGACTTCAAAGTAAGATGAGACCTTTTGTATAAAAACGATTGAAGAAGCCACTGTTGGTGAGACTTGAGAGTTCTAAAGAGAGACAGCAGAAAAGAGAGCAAGAGTTTAAAAATAAACCCTCACATCCGTCTCACGGCACACTTTACTCACTTCTAAGTGAGGGACGGCCATGGCGTTTCAAGCGTGCACTTGGTAGCTCCTCAGTGCTACCTCCTGCACCTTCAGAGGACCTTCATGTCAGAATCCTGATGGCCCCGTCTGACCATGTCAGACTGCGCTAACCGTTCACTGTGAGCGCAGACATACAGACAAGTCCCGGGACAAGACAATGGCAAGACAGCCAGTCAGCCCCCACAAGCAGGCGTTCTGGACCGGACCGGTCGTGTGGTGAGCTTCTAGTTCATCAAGGCTCTGAACATCGTCCAAAACCTATTACTATAAATACATAATACCCTAAAAAACCACTTGTAGTGCTGTAATGGTACACAACCACATGACTGTGTTGGCCTTTCCGCACTACCACAAGATTAAAGACGTTGTAATTTCTCTCTCGGTTTTTTCCTGTCCTTTGTCTAAGGGCATGCCAAAAGGAAAACCCAGAATTTGACAATCATAAAAGGGCATTTAAATGTAATGTAGATAAACAACACTGTTCCCACATCAGTCACACTACGCTGACCATTAACACACAGTGGAAACCTCCTGGGAAACCACACATACACAGACAGCAACTGTTTGCAAACAACCGACTGCGATCCGCGCTGCAGCTGCAGCTGCAGCGGCGGCGGGCATCTGGGCGAGAAGGCTGCGCTCGGTCGGCGAAGGAAAAGCACCAGAGAAACCCTACACTACACAGTGACACTTTTTTTTTCATGTGTCCAGCGGAGAGCTACCGCAGGCGTTTCATGGCCGCGGCGGTCGACCCTTGAGTCCCAAACAGAGACTGGGCGCCAGAGAGCCCGAGGTAGACAAACAGCTCACTCACAGGGCTGGACGTTCAAAGGCTCCACCGTGTGTGTGTGTGTGCGCGCCCTGCACAACACGATCCTGGGGGGGCTCCTCTGCCGCACCTAGTCAGCCCTCTTCCAGCCCCCCCGGAGCACACACACACACACATCAGCACCCTGAGAACCGAACCCTGGCCCCCCCACAGAGCTCTCTCCGAGGTGGGTCCTCTGTGGTACCACTCTCTGCGGCGTGGGTTTGTGACAGGGTGCGAGGGCATGTCCAGCATTCGTGCGAAGGGGTTGGTGGCCGTGTGTGTGTGTGTGTGTGGTTGTGTGTGTGTGTGTGTGTCTGTGCGTACGTGTGTGTCTCTGTGTGTGTGTCTGTGTGTACGTGTGTGTCTCTGTGTTTGTGCGTGTCTGTCTGTCTGTGTTCATGAACCCAAGGTTAAGGGCCAGCAAAATGCCGGGCTCTTAAATCCCATTATGGATCTAATTGAGAGAAATGTGCCGGGGAAGCTTCTGCAGGGGCCTGCCAACAGGGCCTGGGATGCTGGTCCTCAAAGAGATGTTCGCGCACGCACGCACACACGCACGCACGCACGCAGGACAGACAGACAGACAGACAGACAGACACACACACACACACGTACATACGCATGCATGCACCCACACACGTACACACACACACACACACACACACAAACACACCATTCCGTCCCACCATTATGAGCTGTTTGTTCTGTGACTGCCGAGGTGCCCCCACCGCCTCCAAGCCCCCCCAACAGAGGGAATGAAACAACATCCAGCGCCTTTAAACTCCCCCCCCCCCCCCCCCCCCGTCCGTTCCAAGATACAATATTTACCCACTCCCACCCTCTGAGTATGGTGGATCCTCCACTGTGCTCTCTGTCCAAACAACACAACACCCTCGTGTTGAAAAGAGAAAGAGACAAATACACCAACTGCAAACCTCACGCCGCGTCCACCGCGACGAATCGCCGCGTCCGTTTGAAAAATATTGTTTTGATGTCAAACTCCGTTCTCCGCCTCTTCCATCATGCCGAGTAATGGACTTTTAAGTCCCGGGCAAACTGTCACGTAGCATCACGGCGGACGGGCCCAGGCCTTGGGCTCGTAGTTCCGCAGCGCCAACATCATGGCTGGAGAGAGAGGGCTGACTGACAGACAAACCCAGCACAAAACCACCACATATCAACCATCCACTGGGGCCGACCCTAAGTGTGTGTGAGTGTGTGTGTGTGTGTGTGTGTGTGTGAGAGACAGAGTGTGCGACTGTGTTTAATAAACCATTATGCATGTATGAAATATCAAGGTAGGCCACATGTGTAGCAAGAAATGCGGTACATGGTGCGCATGTGTTTGAGAACATTATAGAGTGTGTGTGTGTGTG
>JAXIVH010001201.1:7500-29992 GCA_036785325.1 Urophycis tenuis | reverse complement strand
ACACCCTTATGGGTTTTTTTTTTTTTTTTTTTTTGGCTCTCTGGCTCACCGAACCCCCCTCTACACTCGCTATCTCCCGCACACAGACACACACACACAACACACACACACACACACACACACACACACACTCACACGCACACATGCACATGCACACACACACATGCACACGCGCATGCACACGCACACGCACACACACACACACACACACACACTCACACGCACACATGCATGCACACACACACATGCACACGCACATGCACACACACACATGCACACGCGCATGCACACACACATGCACATGCACACACACACACACGCACACACACACACCAGGACACATGCATGACTTGAGTGTGTCATCAAGATGGTCACATTCTTTATCCTGATAGGCTTGATATATTATTTATTTATCGAGGGGGAAACGGTTCAAAAGCAAAGAAAAACATGCCTTCCAAACCATTTCCCTTCACAGGAAATTGTGCGCATCGGATCAAAAGCCTCCGCACTCCTGTGCTTCCCCCAGTGGCACAGGTCACCTCCCTCCCAGGTCAAACAGAAAGAAACAGAAACATGTTTATGTTGTGGATTAACGTACACCAGAGGATGAATGATGAGTCTGTGACAGACTTTACCCACCGCCTGTTGACATAAGAGGATAAACATTGTCTGGCATGCTCGTCATTCTGCAGGGGGACAGGCAGGTAGGTACATACATACGTACATGTGTGTGTATGCATGTATTGTACATATGTATTTATGTGTATATGTATGTATGTATGTATGTATGTATGTATGTATGTATGTATGTATGTATATGTGTATGTATGTGTGTATGTATGTATGTGTGTATGTATGTATGTATGTATGTATGTGTATGTGTGTATGTATGTGTGTATGTATGTATGTGTGTATGTATGTATGTATGTATGTATGTATGTATGTATGTATGTATGTATGCTACAATATCTATGTATGTATGTATGTATGTATGTATGTATGTGTGTACAGTATGTACGTATGTACGTATGCATGTACATACTGTATGTATATATGCATGTATGTATGTATAGATGTCTGTACGCATGTATGTATGTATGCATGTTTGTATGCATGTATGTATGTATGTTTGTGTATGTAAGTGCGTGTGTGTGTGTGTGAGCGTGTGCGTGAGTCCTCATATGACACGACAAGATTCGAGTGGCAGAGCAGGTTCAACAGCCACTGTCCCGCCTGACCCAGGTGCACTGCCTGTCACATGCATAAGGCCACACGTGACATCATTGATTTTCGCTGTGTCTACATCACTACATCACCCTCTGGTCCGACCTGAGTGGCGCTAACAATTTCACTTCAGCAACAATGTTTGAATGAACGGCAATAAAAACGTGAATGCGACCGAGCCGCATTCACTGGGATCTGTTCTGTGGGGGTAACCGTCGCGGTGTGAAAGACGCTGGCGACAGACTGGAAGCACTTTCTTGCCCACCAGGGCTGGAGCAGCTGTAGGCTTGTGTGTGTGTGTGCGTGCGTGCGTGCGTGCGTGCGTGCGTGTGTGTGTGTGTGTGCGCCACACACACGTTCACCCATGCATGAATTTTCACGGGAAAGACCATTAATAATTTTAACAAGGGCGTCCGGGGCTGAAGTCTGATGGGGTCTCAGGGTCAGGCTTGATGCAGACAGACAGACAGACAGACAGACAGACAGACAGACAGACATACTTTATTGATCCCTGAGGGAAATTGCCTAAAGCAGAGATTCAAAGTCCCAGTGACGCACCCGCTTCCAGCAGCTCTTTTAAACACTACTGGTATCCACTCAGGGATCCCGACTCATTCCCCGACTGGGAAAGTCGCACAAAGGAATGAAAGAAATACGAACCGTGTAGTGCACATAAAACTTAATACCCCTATACAAATGAAATGTCCCTATAGAAATGAAATGTCCCTATACAGTAATCCTTTCTTTTCTTTGCTCAAATTCCAGATCACTTGAATATGTAATATTCAATTCACCCATTTTTTTTTTTTAAAGAGAAGACAGTTTTCCAAAACGATCGTAAGCAGTCTCCAGCGATGAGAGCCAAAGGGCAGACAGTCAGTAGCAAAGTCACCCTGACATCCCAATGGAAAGCAGCTTGTTAGCAATCAGCTAATTACCTGTGATTGGCTGAGTTAGCCTCCTGGCAATAAATATCCCCCAACATGAGGGCTCTGTGCGGCAATAGTGTTCTGAGCAGTCCTTTTTCGCTGGGGGTGCTGACAAGTATTGCGCTGTTTGGTCTGTGGATGCCTTGGCAAGCAGGAATGGCTTTTGGAATGAGTTTGGGGTAAGTGTCTTGACGGTAGTCTGAACAGGGACTCTGTATGTGCTGTTTTTTTTAAATTTTTTTTATATGCTTCTCTTTTACAGGTCCTTTCTGGTTTTCCTAGTACAAGCAGAGCATGTCAACAGTTTATGGGTCCATCACGGTATGTTTAAATAAACGTAACACGAACCATAAGAGGAGGGGCGGGGTTTCGCCTGCCATGCTTCGTCTTAACGTCTCGGGGGTTTGCCTGTTGCAGGTTCCCAAAAACAAAATGGCATCCCAAATGCTGGCTTTCCTCAGCAACAGAGAAGCGACGAAGAGTGGTGGCCCCGCGGCTCCCCCCCGAATCAAATCCGACGAGCCGCTCTGGCCTTCGGCTCGCCGGGCGCGGCGCCGCCGGCGTCCACGGACCGGCGGGAGTTAGCGGCGCCTGGCGGCGGCAACTCTCGGAAAGGCGCCATTACCCGGGCTTCTCCCAGTACAGCCGCGGCAGCCGCAACTCCATCCTCGTACGCCCGCGGGCGCTGGGCTCGCCAGCGCCCCCAGTCTCACCTGCCCGCCGCCGCTCGCCCCGGTGCCTACTCCAGGCAGTTGGGGGCGGGGCAGTTCGGGCTCTCCACCGCCATCGCCAGCGGCAGCGCCTTCAGCAACGGCCAAGGCTCGCGGCCGGCCGGCTGCACGACTTCGGCGCCGGAAACAAGGCGGCGTTCGCCAGGCGGGTGATCGGACCGCTCTTGAGGAGTCCTTCTAGGGAAGGCTTCCTCGCCGCCGCCGCTGCTCCCGTCGCGTGGCAATCCACCGACTACGGTCCGCTCTGGGCGGCTCCGTTTAGGCCCGGCGTCTACCTGTCTCCTCAGCTGTTCTCCAAAAGCGGCGGCCCCAAAGCGGCGGGCACCGCCGCCCACCTGCGGGAGGCCAGCAACGCACGCCGCGCCTCGTTTCAGAAGTCCCCCCGAGCCCCATCCTCGCGCCTTCGGGCCCCGGCAACCCCAAGGTCTGAGCGCCGGTGCCGGCCGCCAACTGCAAACGGTCGCCAAGGCCTACGGCGGCGGCGGCAGCAGCCTCGCGCCGCCACCCCTCCCCAGGCCGTTGGCCACCGGGATCGCCAAGATCTCCGGCGTCTTTTCGCTGGGCGGTGCCGAACGGCGTGGCATGGCGCCCCCGCGGAGCTTCGCCAACGCCGCCAGAGCGGGCGTCCCTGAAGGGGTTCTTCCCGACCAGGGTGCAGAACATTCCGGCGCGGTTCGGCGGCGGCGGGGATTCAGCGGCTGAGAGACCCGCTGGTGAGCGCCGCGAGGTCCCGGCCAACGGCGGCCTTGCGTTCTGCCCGGCTGTAGAATACCATTTTATGCCACAAGGGCCAAGGACTTGCACGACAAAAGATGACCCTTTTTTTTTTTTTGTTTTTGTTTTTTTTGGATAGGAAATTAATTAATTGACTGACTCGCTCTCCCAACTTGAAATGCGTTTACAGGTTCTTGCTAATGTGGTGTTGAACTTGCTGTTGTCCGCAAAATAAAATATATTTATTTGTTGTCCTGTTGGCGTCATTCCAGGGGGCTTTCTTTACTGCTGAGTGGGTGACCTCTACTGTTCACACGGTTGTCTTGCAGCTCTAGCAACGATTCCACGAGCGGCGCTGGTTGTCCAGTCTGAACGGTACTGGGGGATTTCAACTGGAGTCGGTGCACTTCTTATTTAGGTTTGCCCTACGCAGCTTTTACTCATATCCAGGGCATTTTCTCGGGGTAAATTCAGTGTAAAGTCAACTTAAAATAAGTACGCTCGTCTGAATAGCACTGGCCCCAAACACTCAAGTTGCAATTTGCTTATTGTAAATGGTCAACCAGTCCCTCTGAAACACCCACGGAACTCTGCGTGACGTCAGTGGGCGGAGTTTCCGAGTCCACCTTGACAATCAGGTAGATTAGGGGGAAGTTTTGAGAGTTATTACGCGACCCAAACTCGAGGCGTTTATTGTTAATTGTATGTAATCCATCGGCACCTCTCCGAGGGGGCAGTCCGGCGTTGCGACCCGTAAGCCGAACCGGTGGTGGACCTCCCACGAAAACACTACGTGAGTAAACGAGTTGACCTTTTTGGTCAAGTGGATGCACAACGAGAAACGCGCAAACCTTGACAAATGAGGGGGGGGGGGGGATACTTTGTTGACGCGATCGCCCGGTCGGAGTAGTTGGGTTCATTTAAGTGGGTTCACATAAGTTATAACTCGGTGCGGTTTCCAAACTAAGGTGTGTGTCTTCGTCCTGCTGTTCCGTGTGGGCCAGTGTAAACACAGGCCGTCGCTTGCTGAATGCTTGTTTAATCACGTCTTTTGGACAAGTTGTGGGGTTTGCACACTTTGTAATGAGGTCGGGGGGGGGGGGGGGGGGGGTGAACTTCAGAGTTCTTTAATCATTGCAATACCTGTAAGCGTCTTTTGAGCTTTTCCGTATCTCGAACCAGACCGATCTCACAGCTGTTGGTTTCATTTTTAAACAAACATTGAGATAGTGGCGATGTCATAAAAAAAAAAAAAACAAGACCCGATGTATGTGTTCTGCCGGTTTATTTTTTTCCCCCCTTGTGTTGAGTAGACCTACATCATGCCTACCAGCTGCAATGGCAGTGGGCGGCACTTCTCAGAACCCAGATGCTCCGTAGAGGACCCCGATCCTTCGCTACGGAGCAGCCCGAGGCAACCTCTACCGGGTAGCGATGCGTTGACCCCCCAGAAGAAGCTGACCTCCATATGAGCCAGAGCCGAAAGGACTCCAGCCTTCGCAATAAAGCCCAACTGAAGGACGCCGACGGTCGAACGGCCGAAACCGTCCGCTTCATCACTGTCTCTGACGAACCTGGGGGCGGGGCTTGCACCTGCGGGCGTTGCGGGAGCGTGGTGTGCCGGGTCCTGACCTGCGGCCTGTACCGGGTCTGCCAGCGAACCCTGCTGGCGCCTTGTCTGACCGGCCCCCCGAACCCACCGGAGCACAAGGAGCCCGACCAGGAAACGGAGGGCCAGGAGATGGAGGAGTACCACGACGAGCAGGACTCGCTGGTGGGACGTCCACATTAACGGCGTCCGAGTTGACCCGAGCGATCTCGCCTTTATTGTGCCCGAGTCGCCGTCCCCCCCCTCGAACGTAGGCCTACGCCGCGGCCCGATAAGACCTGCCGCAGGTCCTACGACTCCTGGAGGGCGGAGGAGGAGGAGGGGGTATGAGGAGGACGAGGCGGCGACGACGGTGTACGGCGACGAGGGCGTGGACGCCCTGATCACCAGGAAGCTGCTGGAGCTCTACACGGAGTACCAGATCGAGGAGCTGTCGCGCTGCACCACCGACTCGCTGTTCCTGCGCAAGTCCACCGAGATCCACCAGCTCATCAACTCCCTGGCGGAGGAGCACCACATGGACGAGCAGGAGGCCGAGCAGCAGCTGGTGCGCGGCATCATCCGCATCAGCACGCGACGCTCCAGGAAGGGCCCCGGGCCGCCGCCGCCGCGTCACGTGGCCGCGCGCGAGCAGACGGGCTCGGACAGCGGCAACGAGACGATGCGCTACAGCTCCTCCTTCTCCTGCAACAACAGTACGTTTTGTGTGTGGAGGGGCTTGAGAGAGAGAGAGAGAGAGAGAGAGAGAGAGAGAGAGAGAGAGAGAGAGAGAGAGAGAGAGAGAGGAGAGAGAGAGAGATGAGAGAGAGAGAGAGAGAGAGAGAGGAGAGAGAAGAGAGAGAGATGAGAGAAGAGAGAGGAGAGAGAGAGGAGAGAGAGAGAGAGAGAGAGGAGAGAGAGAGAGAGAGAGAGAGAGCATGTAGGGCTACTAAAAAAAAACAACTAGAAAATGTAATTCCACGTGAGGAATTACTTGTGCATAGGAATGCCCGTGATCATTGAGTTGAATTCAGTTGAGTCTGCCTGAGCTGGAAAGCAATTAGCGGAGTCAAACGTAATAATTGGAAATCTAGAAGAATAAGAAAAAAGAAGGATAACAGGATTGTGCATTTCTATGCACAATAACAAGCCAGAGAGCAGTGCAAACAGAAAGGGGGTGTTAAAAGTCATTTGAAAGTTAAAGAGGCGTTCTTGATGGATTCCTAAAATGACCAAGCCAAGTCTTTTAGTCTCGGGTCACACAAACGTCCCCATTGTTTCAACAACTCCAGAACGCCATGATTAAAATGTGCTTTTGTAGCGCAGCGACTTTATGTTGTGCGGTGCACTGTGCTGTTAAGCTAAACAACACGTAGGAGTCGTGCGAGAATCTGATTAGGTCGTGCCAAATTGAAACACGGCCAGATGACCCCGTTTCGGTCTTTATATAAGACGGGCTTGGGAAACTTGATATCACGCCCATAGTCAACCATATTCCAGTTGTCATGACAACCAAACCTGTAGTGCCGACCTCAAAATCAGAGGTTGGATAGTTTATGGCTGTACACTTTGATGTAAAATGACTAATTAATCATTTGAATAATATAGATGTTATTAATGTGACTCATGGTGCTGTGGAAATGAGCAAACTGTTGTTGTTGTTGTTTTCTGTTTCCCTACAAGATGACTACAAATCAGATCCCAACTTCCAGATATCGGAAGTCACACATTCGGACATGTATGCCAGGAATATGAGGAAGAACAACAGTGAAGGTAGGTTTTTTTTCCCCCCACAACAAATGTCCCCAATGTGTATAACATTAAAGTAAACTAAAGTATGTTTTTGCTAAGTGGCAGTTCTGTCAACAGACACAACTGACTTGCACAAGGCAGCTGACGCAGCAATGCATTGTGGGTGACTTTTATAGGTAACATCACTTGCCGTCATGGATGAGGAAAATGGTTACCGTGTGGCTGATGTTTGGTGTCCTTTTGTTGTGGAGATCCCACACAATGGGAGGGTGTCAGCGCGGGTGTCTCTAGGAGTGACAGAAGGGCGGTGTGGTTGACTTGGGGAATCAGATTCAGGTCTCGGTCACACGTCCGTCAAGTGTATTTTCATTTCCTTGACTCACACCCACCTCTGTATTCCTGGCAGACGAGGTTGGGCTCCATCTCTTATCATCTCTGACATGTCCATCTCAGTTAACATCCACAACCCTCGCTGTTGACTTTCGCCATTGTTTGATTTCCCTTTGTTTCTCTTGGGGGAATTAAATACAGGTGAATGCTGTTAGGATTGTGTTTAGCCTTGGCAAAGCCTGTCCGTTTCTATGTAAGCCGGTGGGGGAAATATGTTCTGCCATGTTTACTTTGCTAGTTGATTCATCATAAAAAAAAGAAATTGGTCCTGAGCCCC
The DNA here is from genome assembly GCA_036785325.1 of Urophycis tenuis. Classification (NCBI taxonomy): domain Eukaryota; kingdom Metazoa; phylum Chordata; class Actinopteri; order Gadiformes; family Phycidae; genus Urophycis; species Urophycis tenuis. Next base: position 22,387 of record JAXIVH010001201.1, on the reverse strand, counting down.
AGCTCATTGACTTATGTCCTCTATACTTGACATTTTGTTGACGTTTCTTCCTTGTGTCCAAGGAGGATATGGTTATATGATGTGTAGAATGGACAACCCTTCACCCTAATTTTCTCAGGAGTGACAGTTCCTTGATGTCATCTACTAATCTCAGCTGCCTTAATGTTTATGTAGGGAAAATATACTATTATTAGAAAATTGCTTGTATCACTGATAGGCCTTCTACAAGCAAGCGATGGGGTTATGGTCAAGGTCCACAAATATATAATCCACACATAAATAATGTTTCAATTCAATGTCTGCAATGCAGCACATTGGACAAAGTGCATTGAAGTCATGTTACATCATGATAAAAACACCTTCCTTCCCAGTAATATAGCATCATACCACTGCCTCCATTTTGGAAGCACAGGAGCATTGGAATGTTAGTTTTTGGGTTGGTAGTGATGTTTTTTTTTTCGTTGTTTAAGTCGTCACTGGGAAGACATTGTCCGCGTTTGATGGCGCCACAGCGTTTCTCGTGCGAGAGCTGGCTCACGTTTGTGTTTTCATTTGCCTAGGACGCGCTGTATTTACATTGACTGAGTATCGCCAACACATACTCCCATGATGCATTCTGATGTGCAAGCCCACACTGATCTCCATGGCTTCTCTGCCTCATAAAGTGACAGCCACCAGTGGGGGGGGGGGGGGGGGGAACGTGTGATAGACTTCACTGTGAGTCATCGACTCTTCCTTCTCCCTCCTCGCTTCCCCGCTGCAGGTTGCTCTACGCCCTACTCAAACACGGCGTCTTCGTCGGGCGTCTCGGTCACTCGCACCTCCATGAGGACGTGATCCCGGGCGCCCCCAGGGGGGGGGGCAGGGCAGGACGCCGGGGACACCGCTTTGCCGCCGCGGGGATCGACCGTGGGCACAGGGAGCCGCCCGCCCGCCGGCCCCACGCCCGCCAGCCCCACGACTGCCGGCCCCCACGACCGCCGGTCCTACAACCAGCCCTGCCCCCACGACCGCCGGCCCCACGACTGCTGGCCCCACGACCAGCCCGGCCCCACGACTGCTGGCCCCACGACCATCCCTGCCCAAGACCGCCGGCCCCGCGACCGCAGCGGCCCCGCGACCGCCGGCCCCGCAGACCACCGGCCCCACAACCAGCCCTGCCCCACAACCGCCGGCCCCACGACCAGCCCGGCCCCGCGACTGCCGGCCCCACGACCAGCCCTGCCCCACGACTGCCAGCCCCACGACCAGCCTGCCCCATTGACTGGCCAGCCCCACGACCAGCCCTGCCCCACACGACCGCCTGGCCCCATGACCGCCTGGCCCCACGACCGCCCGGCCCGGCCCCACGACCGCTAGGCCCCACGACCGCCTGGCCCCACGACCGCCTAGCCCCACGACCAGCCCTGCCCCCCCAGGCAAGCTCCTCCTCTGGAAGTCCCGTTCTGTGTCACGTCGTCGCAGCGTGTCCGCTGCGTTTGTGTGTGAAGTTTGTGTTGAACCTCTGGTGTTGAAGGATGTGTCTATTTCAGATCATTGAACCGTTCCCTGTTGTCTGTGAGTGTGGGGAAAATGTTGGGATTTCCTTTGAAAACCTTAAAACCTGACTCTGGTCTGTTGCCGGGGTAGTGATTTATGAGCCGGGCCCACCAAACACACTCTCAGTCACTTTGAGCCCTCGGTGGGCTTTTGAGACGGACCGGCGGCCAGGAGTAACTGTCATCTAAGGTCATTGTTTGGTTGTTAAGCGCTGGTGTTGTGTACAACACTGAAAACTAACACAATGTGTATAATTTAAGATTTTTAAAATGCAAGGCTGTAATCTCCCGCCCGCCACACACACACACACACACACACACACAGACACAGGAGTTGAAAGGGTAACCACCCTCTGTGATTTTAACCACTCACTCTCGTGATTTATAGCGTGATTTGAAGTAAGCAAATGGTAGAAAGATTGGTCATCTGACTGTAATGGAAGGAGGCTGTGTATCAGGACCTCAGGATACTGTCCCTTACACACCGTCATGATACACCCCAGGTCCTGATACACAGAACCTCGGGATACGTCCTGACACACCGTCCTGATACACAGGACCATCAGGTGTATCAGGACCTCGGGATACGTCCTGACACACTGGTGTATCAGGGACCTCTGGATACGTCCTGACACACACTGTCCTGATACACACGGACTGGCAAACAACGTCCTGCAGGCACACGTCCTGATACACAGGACCTCGGGTGTATCAGGACCTCGGGATACGTCCTGACACACCGTGTATCAGGACCTCGGGATATGTCCTGAACAACCGTCCTGATACACAGGACCTCGGGTGTATCAGGACCTCTGGATACGTCCTGACACACCGTCCTGATACACACGAGGTCCTGATACACAGGACCTCAGTGTATCAGGACCTCTGGATACGTCCTGACACACCGTCCTGATACACAGGACCTCGGGTGTATCAGGACCTCTGGATACGTCCTGGACACACCGTCCCGATACACACGAGGTCCTGATACACTGAGGTCCTGATAAACAGGACCTCGGGTGTATCAGGACGTATCCGGTGTGACGTTGTTTGGGAGTGCAGTCCTGGGGGAAAAAGGCTGGAGGCCAAACAATCGGTCCGTTCCAGACACAGGCACGTTTTTTATCTTGTGCGCTGTGTGGTAAATGGCGAGAGCTTTCATCAGCGGTGATCAGCCATGGCGCTCGCTCACTGTTGTGCTGCCTCCATCTGCGATTAGATAGAGACTTAGCTGACTTTTATCTAAAGGAAAATCTATGGAGATTTTTTCTTTGGATGTTTGGAATTTCGAGATTGCCACTTCAATGGACAAATGATATGAAGTCCTTGTGCACATATTTTGGTCCTATAACACCACTAACAAATGTTTTTTTTTCAATACAAAAAACTAATCTAGCTTTAATATAGCACATTGCGATGGATGGCATATTCAAAAACACGTGACATTTATAATTTGTTGGAAGAACCTTTTTACTTCACATTAATTTTCATCAAAATTTCCTCCAACCATTTGTTCATATATATATATATATATAAATATATAACCAGCTGCTTCATTTCATAAGGGAATTAATTGAGGTGAATCCTCACCATGTTATCACAGTGGACTCCTTTGACTCGCATGCAAATACACGCTCTGTCGTTGGCCTGTCCAGAGGACACCGTGCGTTCGCCTTTTAAAAAATAATGTTTTGCACAGAAGTTTGTATGTCAGCGTCCCAAGCCTGTTGCAGTTCCAGTGGGAATTAGGCCAGCTGACATTGTTGGAATTCACCCTCGCTTATCAGCATTTTTTTTGTGTGGTTGTAGCGAACATGAACTGTGGTGTAGAGATAAGCCTAGGTTCCTTGAAGTCGTAATGCCATTAGACTGTGATAACCCAATATGGATATTTGTTGCTGATATTGCTTTATATTGCTTGATATTGCTTTGCTGCCTCTGCTTATGTAAATGCTTCCTGCTCTGTTTTGATGTTGCAGAATTTGATTAGCAAAATCAATGTTGAGACTATGTACGTGTCTTCAGATGTTAGAAGAGGATGTTTGGGGCGAACAATGTTGGTCTGTTATGTTTCATGTCAGGTAACTTTCCAGGAAGCCATTGAAACATCAGAGCAGGTCTGTGGAACTGGTTATTCAGGTTGAAGCCAAAGAGACTGATACAGAAGTCTGGTTTGTTTGTGGTTTGTTTGTTGAAGTTTGCCAGTCCTTCAAAAAAGTGCAAAAGTGAAAGTGCTGTATATACGGTGTGTACCAAATGTCAATGAACAATGTGATTTGAGTTTATTAAATTAAATAGCTTGATACTCCATTTGGTGTTTGGGGGGGGGGGGGGGGGGAGTTCTCGTTTTTTTCTTCATGTTTTACATTTTATCAATGCATTTTCTGGGCCCCTCCAAAAATGTCTAATAATCTATTTTAGTGGTAACTAAAAGAAAAAACTTAAATAAAAAATACAAAATTGATCTATTGAACAGCTGCAAACTATCTATCAATCACGTCCTATCAAGCAAAGCTGAGCTCTTCCTCCCCTAAATATGTTATATGTAAATATGTTTACATGCATAAGACCACACTCTTCCATAAAATGCAATCTTAACAAACTGTTCGATTCTTGTATTACACTGAGACGCTGTTTCCTTGAGGGCTGGACGGTGTTTCTCCCCCTCTGAACCGCTCCTTCCCCCGGGCCCTCCCTCTTGGAGCAGAATGCTCCGCAGCACACTGGAGCTCCTTGGTGCATCTGTGTCCTCCTCCTCCCCCTCCTCCTCTTGCTGCTGCCCCTCCTCCTCTTCCTCCTGCTCCCTCTGCTCCGTCACCTCGATGGCCACCCGTTCCCCCCCCCCCCCGTGCCGAAGCAGGGGTCAGTCGGGTCAGCGAGTGCCAGCTGGCCTGGCAGCTCCGGCTGTGATGAAGAGACGGGTCGGACCGCCACGTGAGACGCCGCCCTGCCGGTGACCTCAAAGTTCTTCAGACAGACCGCAGCTCTCTTCCTCCTCCTCCTCCTCCTCCTCCACATCCTCCTCCTCCTCCTCCTCCTCCTTGCTAGCGCGCCTCCCAGGGATGTGCGGGCGTCCTCTAGGTGACGAGGGGGGGGGGGGGGGAGGCGCCACTTGAGGGTGGTCCCGGTCAGTGGGGCTGCCGCGGCAACGCATGGTCCTCCTTTGTTCCAGAGGGAACACAGCAGGGGGTGGGGGTTCTGGATTATTGATAACTCATAGATCCAAATAGAATACGTCCGTATCACTGCACATGTGCGTGGCCCATAGAGCGTTAGACTGGCATGTGGACTGTGTGCGGTGTGTTGCAGGTAGGCGGTGTGGCCTGCCACCCGTCTACGAGAGAGAGAGAGAGAGAGAGAGAGAGAGAGAGAGAGAGAGAGAGATGAGAGAGGAGAGAGAGAGATGAGAGAGAGAGAGAGAGAGAGAGAGAGAGAGAGAGAGAGAGAGAGAGAGAGAGAGAGAGAGAGAGAGAGAGAGAGAGAGAGAGAGAGAGAGAGAGAGGAGAGAGAGAGGAGAGAGAGAGGATCCTGGCAGGTGGCGTCCCAGTGTGACTGCTGACAGAACGTTTCAACAGAAGGGGCTGCCCTGGGGAAAGACTTGCAGCGGACCCCGCTGGGGTGGAACGACACTGCGTTTACACACGCGTGTGTAACCGTTCCAAGGCAGGACAGGCGGTCGGAACGCGGCAACTGACATGTCATGTGAAAAATGTTGTTCATGTCTCCAATAATGACCTTTTTCCAAATATTACTGTGTGACTTTGACTTTAACTGCATTTTTTTTTACTGTAACTAGGGCAACCAATCAATGACACAAATTGCAGATGACTTTGTCTCGTGCATAATTTTTATTTTACAATTTGAATTGTGTAATAGAAAGGAATTTTTGAAATGCCTTTATATTTCTAAATCTTATAATTTATAAGTAAAAGCGTTATTATAAACATTGAAGATTATTTTGATTCGACATTCAGTAGCCTCCTCATTATCCTATTAATAAAAAAAGAAACCGCAATTGTGAGGAAATAAATATGAACAATGTCTTACAATAATGAAAAAAATATTACACCGGTAGAAAATTCTGGTACTTTTTGCGGTCCCACCGTGCCCCGCCTTATTATTCATCTCACATGCATTGTATTTGTTCATCTAGGTTGTCTGTCAAGTTGTAGCACGCCGATTGGTCAAAACAACGAAGGCGGGTCCTTGTATCCAGGAAGTTTGATTGTAGTGTGGGAGCCTTCACGTTGTGTCTAACTGTCCAGCTTCACGTTTCAATACTCCCCGTGTTATTACAACGTTTAGTTTTTTCACAATGGGCGATGAGGACGAGCGATTCGACGGTATGCTCCTCGCCATGGCGCAGCAGCATGAGGGAGGGGTTCAAGAGGTAAATGTGTTGCTCTATATATCTTTACCATATCATCGAGAGAGCTAGCGGGAGAGCGCTAACCATTAGCTCTGCTTTGGACTGCTCATTGTGATCTGTTGTGCTCATAATCAATGTTGTGTTCCGTCATGGCATTGATATATACATATATATAAATAGATAACTGTGTAATGCTATTGATTTTATTGAGACACCATTCTGTACATTAACGAAGGATGTGGTAAAAGTGAGTGCACCTGCATGTGTCTGCATCTCAGACCTCCTCTGCTCCTCCAGCCTTCTTACACGTCCATGCCCCTACATCCGGTTACAGTCATGTGGTTGATGCTAAAGGCCCGGTTGTACCATGATAACCTCTGATTTACTGTGCTCCATCTCCAGTTAGTCAACACATTCTTCAGCTTCCTGCGACGGAAAACGGATTTCTTCACCGGCGGGGAACCAGGTGCCCCAGAAAAGGTCAGACTTCACCCACAACAACGACGACGGCGATAGTTTCCGGTGGGGGGGGGCGGGGGGCATGCATCCTGGCTACCTGGCTGCCGCCCCACCGGGAGTCACAGACAGACAGACATGCTTTAATGATCCCTGAGGGAAATTGCATCACCGTCACTGTGCACCGTTTGTTTTGCCCTTCGTAGCTCGTGAAGGAGACGGTGGCGCGCCACAGCCAAGTGGCGCTGAAGGACCACAGAGCACGGCAGAGCAGACAGGAGAAAGACAAGAAGGAGAAGGCGGAGAGGGCCGCCAAGATAGCGGAGGAAGCCCAGAAGAAGAAGCAGAAGAAGAACGTGGACGACAAGGGCGGCCCCCAGATCAAGGAGCTGACGGAGGAGGAGGCGGCTGAGCTGCAGTCTGAGATCGACCAGGTGAGCGGCCCGCCCTGCCTGCTTCACCACAGTCGTGAACGGGACTTTTTTTTGCTGATTGAAACGCGCACCCGTACGAACAATACGCACAATACGAGAGTAAATAGGAACCACTTACCACTAACCACTAACAGGAGATGATATTCCCCTGCCTAGGGCGGATGTAGCTCAGTGGATAGAGTGGGTGGACAGAGCAGGTCGTCCACTAACCGTAGGGTTGGCGGTTCCATCCCCTCGATCCCCCTCTTCCAAACTGTCCGCATGTCGAAGTGTCCTTGAGCAAGACACTGAACCCCGCCTTGCTCCCCGGGCTGCTGAACCTAGCAGCCCCACTGCCCCTATGTTTCATAGGATGGGTCAAATGCAGAGAATGAATTTCGTTCTCGTCTCTAAAAAATACTGAGAATGACAAATAAAGAGCGAAAGGTCCTCTCTCTCTCTCTCTCTCTCTTTATGTTTTCGATAGACAAGACCCCACCGCAGCCATAACCGTCCTCGGCAGCACCTTCATTAGGAATGCACCGCATGTGCCCTTTTATAATTACTGCAATAGGAATAAATACAATATTTGTCTCTTGAGGGTTTTGGGGGAAAAAATGTGTGAAGAGGCAAAATGTAATCGCCATAGAAATTGGCAAACAACAACAAGCATAGTGTAGTAGTACAACACTACAACGTTCTCTTGGGAGGCTTAAGGCTTTGATTGTATCTGCCTTTTTCAAACATATTCTTGATCACGGTGGTATAACTCCTGTTCACGTTGAACTCCCCAATTCCAGAAAAACCAGCAAGAGGACAAGAAGGCGACTCCAGTGGTGGCGTCAGACAAGGAGCCGAAGAAGGAGCAGCAGCAGAAGGAGGAGAAGGAGGTGAGTGTTCTGAAGGCCCCCCCCCCCCCCCCCCCCCCCCCCCCCCCCGCCGCCCCGCCTGGTGTCTCCTCACACGACGGGAGCAGCAGGAGCCCCACCTGGTGTCAACACGTGCCCCCCCCCCCCCCCCCCTCCTCCGGTATGCACCTCCTGTGCCAGGAGCTGGGATCAGATGTCCCTGTGACCGTTCCCGGCTCGAGATGTTGTTGAGTGGTGCCGGTCGTTCCTGTAGGGTGTTTACTCCGAGCCCCCAAGGCCTGGCCGGGGTTACACACACACACGCACGCACACACACACGCACACACACACACACACACACACACACACACACACACACACACACACACACACACACACACACACACACACACACACAGACAGACACAGTAACACACACACACACACACACACACACACACACACACACACACACACACACACACACACACACACACACACACACAGACACACACACACACACACACACACACACAGACACACACACACACACACACACACTCTAACTGGTTTAGATTTTTGTTTTGTTATTGGGGATGGATGGGCTTTTGTTTTGGACTGCCTCGAGTTCACCCTCAATTGGATTGTAAATATATATATAAGTTAGATTCTGAGTGAGTTCATTGCTCACGGGCAGCCGACTGACCCACCACAGTCTAATATGTCTTCAATATGTGTCTGGTTTCCATGACATCGTAGGCCTCCATTGATCACCGAGGTTGGAGATGTCAGGGATGCATTATACCGCAGCCCTGCACATAATATTTAGTCATGTGTTTCCCAGGCCAGTTCATCTTTTTATGCATTCAAAATGGTGTCGACAGCTCTTGCTCTGGAGGTGGATACAGGTCAACCACCACTAGTCTCACCGGTCAGACTTAAGATTCACATTCCAGGTTAAGCTTGAATCTGGGTTTAATGTGATGCTTCACTTGAACCTCTGGATCCTCGTGTAATTTCCGGGTGTGAACAGACCTAACCCTGGCTCTACAGACCCACGAGAGGGGGTTTCGGGGGGTCACTAACCTCGGTCCTCCTCCTGTTCCGCAGGGGGACTCGGATGCCGAGGAGGACGAGAAGGATAAGGACAAGCTGAAGCCCAACGCGGGGAACGGCGCCGACATGCCCAACTACAAGTGGACACAGAGCCTGTCGGAAGTGGACGTGAGTTGGACCGTGTTCCGGACACGTCCGTGGCGGGTGATGGAGACGAGGGGCTAGCTAACCAGCAGCTAACCACTGCTCAGTTTGTCTCGCTGGTGGCCATTGAATGTTAGTCAAGGTTTTGTTGAAACAACAGAGAGTTGACCAGAAACCGAGAACCAGTGTGGCACAAGTGTCACCCAGTGGAAAATGATGATTCTCACCCATAACACACGATTGGAGTTACTCGAAGTTCATACAGACACAGTCATGATGAAAGGTAACCCGATTGACGCTATATCACTGTAGTGATGCGTTGATACACTGTAATTGCAGCCTTTTGCGCGTCATACATATAGAGGTGAGTCGTTAGCTTCTGCTAGCATCCAACTCCCTTATTGCACTCGTTCAAGAGAACCGGTGAAGGTAAACCGAAGCCGATCGCATCTGCACTAGAGGATGGATGCGGGTTTGGACAGACATTTAGAAATGATGCTCGGGTTCGGGTCAGGCTCGGTCACATCTGCGCGATTTTGAATTTTTTTTATTTACTCGCACGTTAACCCTCGCATGTTGCGCTCATCAGTTTGTTGACAATTTCCAAATGCCTTGCAGTTGCGTAATAAAGGCGGGGCTTTCATAAGCACAGACGTAAAAGGGGGCGACGATGGCTCAGTGGATAAAGCGGATGGACAGAGCGGGTCGTCCACCAACCGTAGGGTCGGCGGTTTGATCCCCTCGATTCCCCTCCTCCTCCAACTGTCCGCATGTCGAAGTGTCCTTGAGTGAGACACTGAACCCCAACTTGCTCCCCGGGCTGCTGAACATAGCAGCCCACTGATCCTATGTACCACAGGATGGGTCAAATGCAGAGAACAAATTTCCCCGGTGTGGGATGAATAAACTATAATAGACTTTGACTGTGTCGGGTTCGGACATAAAAAGCTTGACGCCTGTCGGGGCTCGGGTCGGGTTCGGGTACTGTTCCGTCGGACGTGGGCCGGGGCTCGGGACAGAAAAGTCCGGCCCGGTCCGGCACTCTTAGCCTGCGCTACAAACGGCCGCTCTCCCCCCCCTCTCCCTCCGCCCCCCAGATCCTGGTGCCCTTCGACGTGACCTTCCGCATGAAGGGGAAGGACGTGTCGGTGGACATCCAGCGGCGCTCCATCAGGGTGGGGCTGAAGGGCAAGCCGCCCGTCCTGGAGGGCCAGCTGTGCAACGAGGTCAAGGTGGAGGAGAGCTCCTGGCTCATAGAGGACGGCAAGGTGGTCACCATCCACCTGGAGAAGGTGAGGGGGGATTACTGTGTTGGTTTGGGGCCCCTCCCCCCCCCCCCCCGGTTACCCTGGTTACTTACACTGGTTTTTACCAGGGGTTGGGAGTTAGGGGACGGGAGTCTGCCTCACGAGTGTTATTATTGAGTGGCAATGTGTGATGTGTGTCGTTGTTGTGTAAATATTGCGATGTGATATGTGTGGACGTTTTGTGTCTGGTGTTTAATGTGGTGGGTTTAAAGTCTGGGTTCAGGTTTCCACAGCTCAACGTCGCCAAGCAGATCGTAGTTCATGCAAAATTGGCGGTATTGGCAGTGCACTGTAGCGCTGTAGTGCACCTGTAGGTCGGTACCATGAATTAGCTTACGCAACATTGACGTTTCAGGCTTTGTTTTTTCCCCAATTTGCTCTTGACTGTTTGGACCAGGGGGGTGGGGGGGGGCGAGAATCATCTTGAAAGGGATAATCAGGCTCTGTGTTTGTTGACACTAGCCTTCCGCTGTCTTGAGCGCAAGGGGCTTCCTCCGAAACATCACATCCTACCTAATCCTGCTCCCTTCCCTCCTCATCCTCCTCCTCCTCCCAGATCAATAAGATGGAGTGGTGGAACAAGATCGTCACCACGGACCCCGAGATCAACACCAAGAAAGTCTGCCCGGAGAACTCGAAGGTCAGTGACTCAACCCCCCCACCCCCCCCCCCCCCACCACCCCCAAATCCATCTCGTGAATCCAAAGCCCCTGAATCAGTACGTTTACATGCAGCAAGAAATTCGAATTTCTGATCGGATCAGATAATGACATGCGTAAGACCGGATGACTTGTCCGAGTATACATGCCGTTCAAAGAATCGGATTAACAGCCGGAGCATGGCTGACTCCGGACGCTATGTGGCGCTGCGCACGCGCAGAATGGCACTGCGCATGCGCAGAATGCAAAATCCGATTCAGATCCGATTGCTGAGTATACATGCCGTTAAAAGTCCGACTATGAACGAATTATCTAGGTGTTGTTATCCGATTTTGAGATGTCCGAAGTAGGTCCGAAGTCGATCGGATTAAGGTGTTTACGTGCACTTAATAAGTCCAAACGATGTCTTATACGATTAGAAATTCGAATTTCTTGCTGCATGTAAACGTACTGACTGCCTCCCGTTGTGTGCCCTCCTCTTCCCCCGTCCTGTACCCGTGCTCTCCCCCCCTCCCCTGTTGTACTAATGGTGTCCCGTGGTGCTGCCCGGGCGCGGCGCCGAGCAGCTGTCGGACCTGGACGGCGAGACGCGCGGCATGGTGGAGAAGATGATGTACGACCAGCGGCAGAAGTCCATGGGCCTGCCCACCTCCGAGGAGCAGAAGAAGCAGGACATCCTCAAAAAGTGTGTATCAACCCCACCACCCCCCCCCTCCCCCCCACGCGTGTGCACGGCGAACACGTGAGCACCGACCGCCTGGCGTCCTTGACGGCAACGCGACGTCAGCACGGCGGCCGGCTTTTTATTGCACGGTCGACGCCGTGTTTTACCACGGTCGACCCGGCAACTGTGTTTTTATTGGGCGCTCGACTCTCTCTCGCTCTCTCGCTCTCTCTCTCTCTCTCTCTCTCTCTATCGCTCTCTCTCTCGCTCTGCCCCTCACTCTTTCACTCTCTCCCCCTTTCCTCTCTTTCTCTCTCTCTCGCTCGCTTCGCTGTCCCCCTCACTCTTTCACCCTCTCCCCCTTTCCCCTCTCTCTCTCTCTCTCTCTCTCTCTCTCTCTCTCTCTCTCTCTCTCTCTCTCTCTCTCTCTCTCTCTCTCTCTCCCTCACTCTTTCACTCTCTCCCCTTCCTCTCTCTCTCTCTCTCTCTCTCTCTCTCTCTCTCTCCCTCACTCTTTCACTCTCTCCCCTTCATCTCTCTCTCTCTCTCTCGCTCTCCCCCTCACTCTTTCACTCTATCCCCCTTTACTCTCTCTCTCTCTCTCTCTCATATTCATATATATATATATATATATATCTCTCTCATATCATATACAGTATATATATATATAAGACTTGGCTTAATCCCAGAGCTATATGGTTTCCTGAAAGCGTTTTGTAAAAATGGATGACAGAAGAGCCCATCCTCTCTCTCTCTCTCTCCCGCCACCGTCCCTGTGTTTTATGTTTTAGTGTTCGAGGTCACGGCACCCTTCTTAATCCCCGGCGGTATATCACCTAAAAGCTCTTTTTACGAAGCTCCATTTACCACCACGTGTTTAAATCAAACTCAGCCCCGTGTGTCCATCCCGGTCGTGGCCAGGGTGCTTATGTTTCCAACAGCCTCTCGTCTCAGGTAGACATCGCCGATAATCGCTCTCCACAGCGGGCCCTGCCCTGCTGAGGGCGGACAGAGGGCTGCAGGTGTGGTCCAGATGTAGCCCGACCCCTACCCCCCTGCAGTAGCCATAGACTCTGCCCAGACGACGAGAGTAATCCCCGCGGCTAGCACAGCTTATGAAATGAAGCTAACCTCGCCGCGGTCCCCCTGCGTGTCCGATTACATGGAGAGAGAGATCCCTTCCTGGGCTGATGATGCCCTGTTACTCATGCGGTTGGTTGCGCGTTGGTTTTCCCCCTGCAGGTTCATGTCCCAGCACCCAGAGATGGACTTCTCCAAAGCCAAGTTCAGTTGAGTCCGGTTCCTGTTTTCCCCGACGACGTCCATGATGCCTGAGATCTGTGTGAACCCTGTGAGCAGAAGTGGCTTCAGGACACACACACGCCCCCCCCCCCCCCCTCCCCCTGTGTTTAATGTAACCCCACTCAGCCATGACTCCCAGCTTGATGACTGTAATCCCCCTCTACGTGTACTCAGAATATTTAATGCCATGTCTGGACTCTCTTTTGTAAAAATAAATAAAAAAAATGTCAAAGTGAAGCAATGAGATTTAATTATTTCACTTTCGGAGAAGGCAGGGGTAATAACATTTTAGCGATTTGATAGTTGAGTGGCAGACCAAAGAGGCTAATAAAAGTGGCGTTCATTTTATTAGACTCTTTTCGGATGAGCCTTTCACTCGAGAGAAATTTGGGCGTCATTCAAGTTCATATTCATCATGACCAAGAACCTGCAAACTGATCCAGATCTTTTAATCATTGAATGTTTTTTTTCTCTATGGGGTTACAAAACGTACTGTGTATTCATTGACCTGCTTCTGTATAGTCATTGATGGGTTGCGCGCATATTTGTTGACACATTTGCCTGGCAAACGAATGCGGGCTTACAAAACTACTGCTGTTCTCTGTGGCTCTTGTTTGAGTTGGAGCAAAAAATATGGTGAGATGGCATTGGATTCAATTTGCTTGGCTTTAATGAAGAATAGAATCCGAAAGGAAAAACGAAGAGTGTTTCGTGGCGTCCACGGCTTAAAGCTTGCTTGCTTTATTCCAAAGCGACATCAACGCATTTTCTTAGACGGCTGTCTGTTTGTATTAGAAATTTGGAGATGCTTTTCACGACTTCACCACAAGATGGCAATGTTTAACTTGTCTTACAGCATCGTGTAGCTGCATTTTTTTTTGCCGTCTTTTGTTTGACCTGTTCATTATAAGGGGCCTAATTTAATTTAGCCGAATAAAACGCATTTCCTAGCCGCCCAATGACAATAATGTTAATAGAATCAAATGTGCTATCAAACAGGGGTTATTTACATAGTCTATATTCCATACAGTTACTCTGAATACATTCTCTCTGATGAAGCCAAAAGCCGATTTAAATCCCATTTGTTGATATACGTGCTCAAACCTCTCACTAAATATCACAACGTAAATCTTTCATCTCCTCATGCATGTTTATGCTAACCCAATTATCAAAATCGGTGGACAAACTCCCAGGTCGTTATGAACCGCGGGGGAGGTGGTAATCAGCATGTTACTACCAACGGGCTCGAGGCCGTGTTTCTCACCGCCCCACTGCCGTGGATATCATGCGTCTCTGCTAAATGTTACTCGAGTGAGGAGCACTTTGTTTACAAGTCTGATCTGCTCGCGTGCGACCGTCCGCCGCTAACTCCGAGCGGTCTGTCAGGCTGGTGAGAGCCAGTCGCCACCAAGATGGCGACTGCGGTCGACAGATTAGCCGATGCAAGCTAGCAAGTCCCCCTTATGTGTGACATTGCTCATTTGTAGCGAAAACGCTTTGTCTTCCGCCCAGGCGATTGCCTGTCTTAATTACCCCCCCCCCCCCCGTTCGGTTCGTCGACAAAGCTTGAATTTGTTTGTTCAAGTTATTGGTTTGGAGTTATTTAGCGTAATTTGCTAGCCTAGTGTGCATTGAGCGACTTCCAATTGGGACGTCGGAAAAAACGCTCCCACTGCAATCCACCCCCCCCCCGCCTGAAGCCGAAGTCGCCAGGCTCTCGCCTCGGCTGACTGACAAGGTGCTTATGAAACGTTGTTTTGTGCGAAAGCCATCACCGCCCCCCCCCCCCCCCCCCCCCCGCCACCCTCCCGAGGTGATCTACCACGGAAAGCGCCGGTCATATTACCGCGGCGACGGCGGCGGCGGGCCCCGGCTCCGCCGTTCCTCTGTGACCGCGACGCTCCCCGGACTCCCGGCAGGCTGCGGCCGGGGCCGGCGGGGTGAGGTCGAGGGGAGGCTGATGATGTGGATGAGGGGACGAGGAGGGCCCTGGAGAGGGGGGGACGAGGGGCGGACGCACGGCAGAGTCTGCTCAGCTGAGGGCAATGTCTCACCCAGGTACCAGAATTTCTTCATTAACGAAGGCACACAAGACATCAGAGGGCCGAGGGGTGACGGGGGCGGGGGGGGG
>JAXIVH010001201.1:0-5000 GCA_036785325.1 Urophycis tenuis | reverse complement strand
GTGTATATGTGTGTGTCTGTGTGTGTGTGTGTGTGTGTGTGTGTGTGTGTGTGTGTGCGCGCGTGCGCATGCCTGTATATATGTATGTGTGTGTGTGTGTGTTCTGAGTTCTGAGCGTGTGTGTGTGTGTGTGCGCATGCGCCCGTGCGTGCGTGTGCGCGTCACACCGACACACACACACACACACACAGCGGCCACTGTGATGGGGCCCGTCTGCGTGTCACATTGCTCCTCGGTTACCGTGGGCCCGTGGCCCCCTGACCCCGCGGGGGCCTTCATTTGCACCTGGGTGCGGACCACTCCATCACTGTCCGGGGACCCGCCGCCCCGCAGCCCCTTCAGCGGCCAGCTCACCTGTGACATCACCGGGTGGGGGGGGGGGGGGCATTCATCTTGTCTCTGAGTTGGACCGCAGCGGTATTTGCCCCGTGTGGGGGCACGGGGTAAATACCGTGTCGGGGGAGCTTGCCCTGAACGCGGTGCCCTCTCTCTCTCTCCGGTACCGTACTGGGGCGGCCTGGCTCGGGGGGTCCGGGGTGGGGGGGGGGGGGTCCGAAACCGTACCAGACGTGTTTTTTTGTCGTTCGTCTCGTCTGGTGCCGGCGATAGACTGACGGGCGGACGGACGGACGGGTTGGCGGGCCGGTCGGGAGATACGTGCTGATAGATACGTAGATAGAGCGTACACGTGTGTGTTACCCATACACACACACACACACACCCCGAGCTAACAGGCTAATGCGCTAACGGTCCAACGCACACGCGTGCCTTTGACCCGAGACGTTCCGCGTTCCGCTGTTATGATTTGTGTCTTTACGAAAACGTACCACCGGCCGGTCCGTCCCCCGGTTCCCCTTGGTGCTGCGGGTCGATGCATGGGGGGGGGTCCGGGGTCGATGCGTGGGGGACCCGGGTCCATGCACCGGGGGGCCCGGTCCGTGACGCGGTGCTGGTACACCGGCGTTAGCCGTGTGTCACACCGCCCCGCAGATTGTAACAAAGGGGTGTCAGTGATGGAGAGTGGTTTTGGGGGGCGGGGGGCCGGGGGCTGGGGCGGAGGCCGGGGGTCTCCAGAAGGTAGAGATGTTCACTTAGCACAGGTGTGGCGACATTGTTGTTCAGAGGAAGCTGATGTGTTCGCCAGGCCATGAGGGGATGGGGGGGGGGGGGTTGTTCACCCCCGGTTGGTGAACATGTCAGTAGGGGGGGAAGTGAGACTAGCACCTTCTGACCAAAAATGGGGTTTTGAAATGAAAAAGTGGCCTCTTCCCCTCCTTTCTCTATATACTCTCGCTATATATGTAGTCCTGTGTGTGTGTGTGTGTGTGTGTGTATGTGAGAGAATGTGCTTGTATGTGTAAGTTTTTCCTATATATAAATATATATATATATATATATATATATATATATATATATATATATATATATATATATACAGTATATATTTAACCCTGATATATTATTATCTTATTAATACTAATATTAACTTGACAAAACACATTGACCCGTGTGCTTCATGACTGTGTTTTTTTTTTTTAGCTGTTGGGTTTCCAGACCTCGTGGTGGAATTGAGCTTGAACGTTGAGGCTGGACGCCAGCCTGTTGAGAGGACCAGGGTCTGTATCTTAGGAGGTACGAGACCTTTGGCTCGCTTTATTTCACGGACGGGCCACGGGTCTTCATGGTTTCTAGAGCTGTAGAGCGGCACTCTATCAGGTTAGGTTTTATTTCGTTTTAAAGCTGGTCACGTTGCACTTTTTGCTGTTTTTTGTCGTTACATCAATTTACATTTCTTTTTATATTTACGTTTAGATTTAGAGCATTTAGCAGACGCTTTTTTCCAAAGCGACTTACAAAAAGTACATTTGTCAGAAGAAGGTGAAACATTTCATTGCTGTAAATACAGTACGAAAGTCACCAGAACAAGTTTCAAGCATTTCAATTGCTAGGTTAGCCATTATATAAAGACATTATTGTTTTTTAGTCTCACACGTAAGTGGCTTTGGACGATAGTGGTCACTGTATTATTCCATGTGAATATTGTAATAATATTTAGCTATAATATACAGGCCATATGGTATGTTGTAGGGTTGTGATTGTAACTTTGGTGGTTAACGTTCTTCAAAGTAAAAACTTTGAGACATTGTGCACACAAAATAAAGGAGCAAAGACAGGCGTTTGGCAAAAACAAAGAAAATCTTTAATTTATTATTAAATGACATAAATAGAACTCATGGTGATTCAAAATACAAATAGATAGGTATGTACATGTGGGATCTTTTTTTTTTTGGTTCCATTCAGGGGAGTCTTTCGGCCACAACCCTGCCAGAATGCGAAGGCACTTAAAAGTTTTCAGATCAGAGAAGGCACACGTTTGACTGCGGTCACAAAAAAAAAAGGCAAAATATATATTGTAAAACGACCAAGACGTTCGTTAATGTATACTATATACAGACATTTACACATTTATATGTTAGCACGACCAAAATGACCTCTTTAGATATTCGTTTTAGTATAATACTGAAAAAAAGGGCCTGTCAAAAAAATCTTTGATTGGGCTACTTCAGTCAGAACGTTTTTAAATAAACTTTTACTTTGAAGGACAGCGACATCCTTCGGGATGCTCTTAGGATGGGCTGGGCTAAACTGTTCCCCTATCGCTTAGAGCAATTAAAATGATAAATAATCGGTTTGATACCCACGACGGGACATTGATTGTCTCTCACATTGCACCTTTTAAAAACAAAATTATTATTATTATTATTTCATTTTTCTTTTTCGTAAGAGGGAGGCGGGGCAGAATCGTATATCTGAGGCGTGACATCAATAGAACTAAGTGTACGTTCAGGGATGACTTCAAATCCCCCCGAATGAAAAACGAACAAAAAGAAAGGAGTTTTTTAAAAAAGCTCATGGAATGGAATATCGAGGGGAACCCGCTCAAACCCAAGAGTCCAGGCCGTTGGTTTGGTTTTTGGGGGGGACAATCTGTCGTCGTCTTTCAGGCTTGTCGCATCGTTTTGGTTCGATTGCTTTGGGTCAGCCGCCCGTCTCCTGAAAAATCACCCAGGCCGAGAGACAGTGAGGGGGAGAGAGCGAGAGAGAGAGAGAGAGAGAGAGAGAGAGAGAGAGAGAGAGAGACAGAGAGAGAGACAGAGAGAGAGAGACAGCCGAGCTGCTCAGTAGCTCTGGGCCACGGGGGCCCACGACGCCGTCAGCCTGGCGATGGAGCTCTCGAACTGGGCCTCGCCCACGCCCACCTCCCCCAGGCTGGGGTCGTACATGGAGGAGGGCGAGGACACGGGCAGCGAGGAGGTCAGCCCCGTGTAGGAGGACCCCCTCAGGAACTGGGAGGTCAGCCCCCCCGCGATGGACCCCGAGGCTGAGCCCGAGGGGGTGAGGGTGGTCCCGGCCACGGACCACAGGCTGGGGTACTGGCTGTGGAACAAGACAGGCATTACATCCCCCGGTTCGAGTTAAAGGTCCATCCGGTTATGAGCAGTGTTGTTATTAATCGGGTGCTGCAGCTGCAGCTGGCCACCTCCTGGTCCCATGTCACTGAGTCCTCCCGAGCCCGTCCCACAATGCAATGCGTACCCAGCAATGCTCCGCATCCTCCTCTCGCTCCTCACTGGCAAAAAGAAGACGTGGAATCGAGGGAGGTTGGGAACGCATTGCATTGTGGGTGGAAAGTCGGGGGGTTATGACATCCCAACACCAGGAGGCCGCCGCCCCCAACAAACAACACACCGAACCGAGCCGGGTTCGACGTCGGGGCCCGCGCGGTCGGGGGGTGATGGGGGGGGGTCAGTGTTCCGGCTTACCTTCCGTTGGAGGTGGCGTTGGTGGTGTGCGACAGCGTGCCCATGCCGGTGGAGTTGGGGATCTGCAGGGAGGACCAGCTGTCGTGGGCCGGCAGGGTCCCCGAGGTGTTGTCCATGTAGTTGTCTGCCAGGGGGGGGGGGGGGGGGGGGTGGAGGAAGGAAGGAAGGAAGGAAGCCATGCGGTTACATGTCGCGGTTTATCGAGCCGTCCGTACCCTTTGGCCGTGGGGTGCGACCTCCGGAAAGCTTTGCTTGGGGGGGGGTGGGGGGCGGGGGCCGGGTGTACTCACTGGTGTTGGGGGTGCGGTGGGGGTAGTGGGTGGGGTACGGGAGGTCCGGTGGTTCCTCAGGCTGGAGTAGCGCTCGCAGTAGGAGCCCGACGAGTGGGGCACGGTGCCGTTGAACTGGGTGGGGCTGCTGCTGGGGCAGATGGGGTTCTGGCCCGGGAGGAACCAGCCTCCGACTGTGACGGAGGAGGAGGAGGAGGAGCGGAGAGCGGAGGTCAAGGTGTGGTATTGATGATCAATCAGGGGTGGAGGTGGTGGTTTTTGGGTTCTGGATGGTTCTGGTACTTGTGTACCAGAGTGTGAGTACGTCATCCAGAGTTACAGTACTACTAGTGTGGTGTAGTGTAATATAGTATAGTATAGTATAGTATAGTATAGTATAGTATAGTATTGTACTGTACTCACACTGAGAGTAGCCAGTATAGTGTAGTATAGTATAGTATAGTATAGTATAGTATAGTATAGTATAGTGTAGTATTGTAATGTACTCACGCTGAGAGTAGCCAGATTGTTGATTGTCTGCACTGTGATCAGAATGTCCTTGTGGTCACTCCTGCAATCAATCAAAAAATCAATTAAGTTTAAATGAAATACAATTAAACATCTGTATACAGCTGGAGAGATGGTACGTGTGGCCCTGTGTCATAATAAGTTTGTGGGTTTTTTTTCTCGCACCTTTCTTTGGCATCCAAGAAAGCTTTGGCGAAGGGATTGTGCTTGATCTTCAGAGCGGTGATCTGTCAGGAGCAGAAGATGGGATGATGTTGTTAATATCGACGGCCGCGCTATTCACTTCAGTAGACTCGGCCCCATCTGCGGTTCCTTTAAACGCAGCCGTTCATTGCCGTTCAATTACATTCACTTTATCTCCCAAAGGGGAATGAATATA
>JAXIVH010001200.1:15000-30019 GCA_036785325.1 Urophycis tenuis | reverse complement strand
CAGAGGCAGGCAGACAGGAGGTCCTGAGCCGAGGGTCGCAGCCTCTGACTCTAAGCGTCAACGGGATCTGAGAGGGGCGATGTCAGGTTGACTGCAAGACCCGAGCGCTCTGACTTTCCACAAGGACGGCCTCAGGCCACCCGTCAGGGGACCGGGGGGGAGGTCTTCACTGGGAGAACAAAGTAGAGGACCCCCACCCCTCCATCTATAAATCCTTTTGTGTGCGCTGAAGAGCTTCTCTCAGATTCCTTTAATGTGCCACCCTCTCCTCTGCCTTACAGACAGGGAAGCTAAAGACCCAGCACCACATGAAGTCAGGAGGAGATAACAGCCCCAGGTTCACCAGTCCTCCCAGACTTAAGTGTTTAAATGTGTGGGGAATCTGGGGCAAAAAGGGAAAACAAGGGTTATGAGTCAAGTGTTAATCATGAGATTTGTTGTATGAAGTGTGGGAGATCTTTGACTGATCCAGAGCGTCGTCTGTGGTCACGTCTCTGGTGGTGCCAACGCTGGCCCGTCGTGCCCTCAGGAGACGGGCTCCACCGCCTGGACCACGCAGTTCTGGCCTTCAACACGGGAGTCACTGTGGCCAGGGCTCCCGTTCAGGGTCACCTCCGGATCACGGAGGAAGCAGGTCCCGTGCTAGTGATCGTTTGAAGACCCCCAACTCACACGTGTGGACGGAGGTCTGCGGCAGTCACACATCACAAAGCCCCTTTCATGTCCCACAGGAGTAAACAGTCTGGATCCAGACTTAAGTCCAAAGGTGCCATCTAAGATGCGAAGGGAGAGAGGGAGAGCGAGAGAGAGAGAGGGAGAGAGAGAGAGAGAGAGAGGGGGGAGAGGAGAGAGAGAGAGAGAGGAGAGGGAGAGGGGGGGAGAAGAGAGAGAGAGAGAGAGAGAGAGCAGCAGGAGACATCTGTTGAGCAGGCTCTCATTTCGTAAGAGGAGACCTTCTATTGGTTACAGATGATTGCCCTGTTGATAAAAAAAGGAGAAGTCTTTCAAGATAGGACAGCTTCCATTAGAGGTCCCCTCGCCCTCGAAGGGTCAGTGAGTAGTTATGATGACGGGCTGCGCTGTTTGTTGATGATGATTTTGTCAGGATGAGGGCTTCAATGAGCCGGGCTGCCTGTTAATAGTTCTATTATGTCGTTCACACTAAGCAAGATGGATGTGTGTGTGTGGTTGTTGGGTGGGGGGTGAATATGTGTTATACAGACTGTGTTTTGTTAGTACCGAGTATGTTTTGATTGTGTGTGTGTGTGTGTGTGTGTGTGTGTGTGTGTGTGTGTGTGTATTTGTGTGTGTGTGTGTGTGTGTGTGTGTATGTGTGTGTGTGTGTGTGTGCGGGTGTGTGTGTGTGTGTTTGTGTGTGTTGTATGTGTATGTGTATGTGTGTGTGTGTACATGTGTGTGTGGGTGTGTATACATGCGTGTGAGTGTGTGTTTACTAGGACAGTTGAAGATGGGCCAGATGGACCAGGCTGAAGGTACCAGTGGGGTCCTTCTCCTGCTGCCCCCAGGGCTCTCCAGGCGCTCTGCCACGCAGTGACGGAGGCGAGAGCCCAAACCTTCACCCCCACCCGCCACCACCTACAGGCCGCCACCGTCCCCGCTCACTCCGGGGTTTCCCCGGCAACGACAACACACTCATCTGGATGTTTTCAGCGGGGGTTTGAGGTGTGTTTACACCGCATGGTCTCAGCGTTGGTGTCGCCAGAGCCCTGTGAAGCATCATTTACCCAGCTGTCATGTGACTGAACAGCCACTTTACTGTGATCAGCTGTCATGTGACTGAACAGCCACTTTACTGTGATCAGCTGTCATGTGACTGAACAGCCACTTTACTGTGATCAGCTGTCATGTGACTGAACAGCCACTTACTGTGGTCAGCTGTCATGTGACTGAACAGCCACTTTACTGTGATCATCGTTCAACACGCCGTGAGAGTGTTGGCTTTCTGGGGGCTTTTCTCAGGACACTTCAAATGCTCAGCATTAAAGAAGCAGAAGGCTGCAGGATATCCAAAAGATGAAGATCATGGAGCTTCTGATACACTCCATTAGCTGAGAAACAACAGAGAGAGAGAGATAGACAAAGAGAGAGAGAGAGGGAGAGAGAGAGAGAGAGAGAGAGAGAGAGAGAGAGAGAGAGAGAGAGAGAGAGAGAGAGAGTGAAAGAGAGAGAGAAGAGACGAGAGAGAAGAGAGAGAGAAGAGAGAGAGAGAGAGAGAGAGAGAGAGAGAGTGAAAGAGAGAGAGAGAGAGGGAGAGCTTGGGTTGGACCCCACCAGTCCCCCTCCCCCCAGCCCGTGGTGCCCCCCCCCAGTGGACAGGGAGCGAGGCGAGCTGTGGGTGTCGTGATGTCACAGCGCTCTGTGAATCTGCACCCCCCTCTGGGCTCTGGAGGGTTGGTTTTCTCCCTGGCGGCTGCAGACGACGAGAAGAAAGAGGTCCACATCTGAAGGACACGCTGGCAGACAGTCATGTGCGTGGAGACACACATCTCAAAATGTTTCTGTTGTGAAGGAGACGTTGAGACAGAGGGCTCTCCGCACCCAGGTGGAGCAGATTAACCGCGGGCAATTTGAGTAAACAAAACCTAAACATAAAATGAGTCTGGCTTCACACCATCAAAGAACGAACGGGTTTTTGTGGTAGGTTAAAAACAAACTCACACACATTCCCGCAAATGTTCAGCAACTCAGCCTTTTCCTTTCCCTTTGGATTTTCATTCTGTTCGGCAAAGCTTCAGCGGTGATAAATTACAAGGTAGGATGCTGAATGTTTGCTTTTGGAGGAACCTGGGAGAAAGCTCAGCGCGAGCTGGATATTTATGAGCGTGTTCCTGGCTCCTGTCTGGCCCGCGGCCTGCCCTCACCTGCGTGACAGCGACCAGGCCATGAGGGGAGCCTGGCTGACAAGTACAACTCACCCCTGGTTCTCACACTACATCTACAAAGCTCTCCCAGCCATCTCCAGCACCAGGGCCAGACGGGTTGTGTTAGCAACGCGACACCCAAAGCAGTTCACGTATCTTTTGTGACAACAGCAGTCCAGATCAATTTTCATAAATGCACATCATCATCAATATATATATATATATATATATATATATATATATATATATATATATATATATATATATATAATATATATATATATATATATATATGCGTGTTCTGTGTTGTGTAAGGTCTGGACGGGGCCTTTGCTGGTCACCTGTGGTCAGCCAGAAGAAACATTTATCTGGACGTCGGGTTACATGTCTGTTTGGAAATCCACTTCCCTCGCTGCTGTGGCAGAAAAGGAGGTGGCTGCCTGTGGGAGGAAGAGGTTGTTACTCAGGTTTTAGTCATAAAACAGTAAGAGTTTGAGAGGGAGAGCAGGCATCTGTGGTAAAATAGGGCAGTTTTGTTTCCCTTGCGGTGACTAATGAGGGTATTCTACATGGCGTTATCTGGTTGCGATCTGCTAACAATTTGGCGCTGAGTCAACGAGGAGACGTTGTCTCCGGTCCGATCGATACGTCTGAACATGTCGAGAGGGGAAGTGTGTGACGTGCTCGGCTTCCTGTTACTTCATGGAAAACGGAGACAAAAAAAAGGCAGCGTTCCACAAAGAACAGGCTGGGTTTATGATCTGTAAACGTAATGCACGTCTCCGTCCGCAGGAATCAACAGAGAGCGAACAAAAATAATTAGAGCAATTCTCCAGAAGAACAAAACATTCTATCTGCGTGCCCTCGTATAGACATCTGGAGAACAGGTGGAGGTTCCAACTTCTCATCGCTGCACGTTCCCCCTGATTCCTGCTTCAATTCCCCACCAAAGGGAGGCCTACACTCAGTGGTTGTAGGTCCACATCTCTGGACAGGACAGAAGAGGCGAGGAGGATTCTGGGGGAAGCAGCTTGTGTCTCCATCGTGTCCTTCTGAGGCACAGCGCACGCAGGCCAGGTAGGGGGGGGAGGGGGGCTGTTAAACCGAGCCAAAGTGTAAGCTGTTCTACGGCCCGCTCGCTTTGAAACCAGATGAACTTCGGCTGTGGCCCCCCAAGTCATTTCACCTTCAAAGGTAATTAACACATGGCTTTTGTTTGGCCCCGATGAGGGCCCAGATTATGTAGGTACAGATGGTCAGGGGGTCGGGGGTGGGGGTCCTCGGATACGAGAGCAAGGTGTGCTGGGATACGCTTTCATGTCAGCAGGATGTGCTTGACCTCTGGCCCCCCATGACCTCAAATCGAGGCTGTCAACGCCACTTCCTGTGAGCGGCCTGTAAAGATTAACATGTGGACGGGGCGAGGGGCGGGTGTACCCCAGTTTGAGGAGTCCACGGACCACAACACCGGAGAATTTATCAACGCATGGACCGGGCGGAGGCTACAGGCCGGCCCATGTTTAAACGTCTTGGCCTTGTTCTGGTTAGCATCGGGGGTGAAGATAAGGTCCAGACCCCCGTGGCCCTCAAGCCTTTTGGGTTTCTTCTGTTTCACCTTGCGCTGAAACCGCCTCTCCCCCCTCCACCCTTTTTCTCTCCCTCCACCTCCTCCTCCATCACCACCTGCACATTTCTCAAGGTGGTAAACAGCAGCCAGTCTTCCTGTGGCCATCAAAGGGGGAGAGAGAGAGAGAGAGAGAGAGAGAGAGAGAGAGAGAGAGCGAGGGAGGGAGAGGGAGAGTTTTAAGGCTGGCCGTGACCTTGAAGCCGCCCCGTTGCATGTTGCGTGCGGGGGTGCTGCCCCCCCCCACCCATTTAAACACCCCCCACCCTCAGCTCTCTGATGTCTCTCCCAGCCTCCAACACACAGGGAATATCTCCAGCGTCACGTGTCGGGGAAAAAAATAAAAATACAAGATAAAGCCGAGCATTCATCTCCCTCACCTCCCCATCACTCAGCGTGTTTGGAGGAATTACGTTTGGTTTTGGCTTTTCCAACTGAACTGGTGATTTTCTTTCTTCCCGCGGAGACGGGGGGGGGGCGGGGCCTTACAGGGCACGTTCCCACGGCCATGTGTGTGACCACTCAGTGAGGTCTGTGCTCCGTCTCTCAGGGCCTGCTGTACTGCGGGCCAGAACCCGCTCTGGTAACCGCGGGCCAGGACCCTCTCTGGTACCGCGGGCCAGAACCCGCTCTGGTACCGCGGGCCAGAACCCGCTCTGGTACCGCGGGCCAGAACCCTCTCTGGTACCGCGGGCCAGAACCCGCTCTGGTACCGCTCCACACACACAGCCTGGAGGGAACCACACGCCACCACAGAGATGACATATCAGTTACTTCTGTCCATAAACTATTTTATCAACTGAGTCGGCTGAAATAAAGAGCATATTGATCTATTGTTGACAAGGAAACATCTGGTCAATAGTAACGTGCTGGAGATGTTTGATCTGCAGAGCGTTCATTCAGAACCTGGCCTCGTTATGGAAAACTGATGCACACCCTTGGAACCTCATTGCCAATCAGATGAAGCACTCAACAAAGCTGTGGTATAAATATACATATACATACTGTACATACGTTGCAGATATATATAAGATAAAATACGAGGTGTGAGCAGCGCATGTGGACATACATAAATACACCTCCTTCCCTCATTGTTGACATGAGCGGCATAGAGGCCGAGCGATGGCGGGGTGGTGTGTGGTGTTTGATGATGGCATTTATTATTCCAGAAGGTCAAGACCTTCCAGGCACTCTCCTGTTCTCCGCAGGGGGCTGCAGCAGCTGGTGTCTTACCCTGGGCTTAGTGCACTTTATAAGAGACAAGGGCAGGAGTGGCCCACTCATACACACATGTTTTAGTGGGATGGGAGGTGGGTGTGTGTGTGTGTGTGTGTGTGTGTGTGTGTGTGTGTGTTTGTGTTTGTGTGTGTGTGTGTGTGTGTGTGTGTGTGTGTGTGTCTGTGTGTGTGTGTGGGTGTGTGTGTGTCTGTCTGTGTGTGTGTGTGGGTGTGTGTGTCTGTGTGTGTGTGTGTGTGTGTGGTGTGTGTGTGTGTGTGTGTGTGTGTGTGTGTGTGTGTGTGTGTGTATGCCTGTGCATGTGTGTAAGTGTGTGTGTGTGTGAGAATGTGTGTGTGTATGTGTGTGTTTGTACGTGTATGTGTGTGTGTATGTGTGTGTGTGTGTGTGTGTGTGTGTGTGTGTGTGTGTGTGTGTTGTGTGTGTGTGTGTGTGTGTGTGTGTGTATGTGTGTGTGAACACGTACTGTTTGGATGAGACAAAGCAGACTTCCAATTGGACTCCAGCTCCAATATCTGCTCTCTCATGTGCCAAGAGCTTCCACAGTGAGGTCCAATCCATCACATCCCTCCAGAACCCCCAGCCCAACGAGGGCCATGGCTCGTTGTTATTATGACGGGCCGTCAATACGTATGAAGGTCTCACTGTCTGCGTACATCGACTCATAAATCCAGCCCTGGTGTGTTTGCAGGCCTCAGTCACCTCCCCACGGCAGCCCATTATATAGCCTCTGCTATAGGTGACGGCCTTCCCTAAGCCCCGCCCACATTGCGCTGTCACTCTGAACCCGAGGCCGGCGTGCCCTTCTCACCTCGTGGACACACAACACACCCTGCAGACCGAAGCCTTCACCGCCGAGACCAATGTACTGAAGTCATAGGTCTCCTCATGGAGCTGAGAGAGGGACAGAGAGACGAGAGGAGAGAGAGAGAAGAGAGAGAGAGAGAGAGAGAGAGAGAGAGAGAGAGAGAGGAGAGAGAGAGAGAGAGAGAGAGAGAGAGAGAGGGGGGGGGGGAGAGAGAGAGAGTGAGACAGAGAGAGACAGAGAGAGGAGAGGGAGAGAGAAAGGACTGAATGTTACCTTTTCTCTGACCCTCCTACAATGACCCCCCCCACCACAACCCACCCCAATGCTGACTCTCCCCCCCGCTCCCCTGGGGACTCTCCCCGGGGGGGAGACAGTGGGCTCCTGTCTCCTGGGCTCCTGTCTCACAACCCAGCCTCCAGGGCCATGTCTGTGGTGCGCAGGGCGAGTCCTCTGGCCTGGAGGGTCCGCGTTCCCCGGGGGTCTGTGTTCCCCGGGGGTCCGCGTTCCCCGGGGGTCTGTGTTCCCCGGGGGTCCGCGTTCCCCGGGGGTCCGTGTTCCCCGGGGGTCCGTGTTCCCCGGGGGTCCGCTTTCCCGGGGGTCCGCGTTCCCCGGGGGTCCGTGTTCCTCGGGGGTCTGTGTTCCCCGGGGGTCTCTGCTGACCACCAGGTGGAACACAGCCGGCCTGCTGCAGGTTGCTGTGAGTGCAGGAAGATCAGGGCTTTATAATGTTTAGACTCCGATGTGTTGACCACCAATCCCGCGGTAACTGAGCTCTGTTTTCTGCTTGTTCTGCGGGTGATGGAGAGTCAAAGCTGAGGCAGAGTCTCACTGCTCCATTCACATGTTGTCATATATTTCATTTCCCATGGTGGGAGTGAAATTGAATCTGTGTGGGTAATTCCTAGCATAACAAAACTGTTTTGTTATGGTTAAGAGGCCATGACCGAACACACCACTGGCCCACTGTGCAATACATATTTCTTCTATTTAGAAATGGATGGCAAGTTTTGCTCTTTTTTTTCTGCCCCTATTTTTCAGTTGCTGTAGTAAACGAACCAAGACGTGTGATAACAGTGGGGATCAATCCAAAACAAATGGACCACACGAGTCTTCATGGGCCTTGAGATGTTTGCTCACACTTACAGAGCAGTCTGCCGCAGTGGAAAAAAGACTCCAGAGAACAAACAAATAAGTTCATGTAATGCTTAAAAAGTGAAAAGCGAAATCGACGAAATACAACACTTTTCCCCAGTACTACATATAAAAGTTCAGTACACACATACTACTACCCAGACTTCATCAATAAAATTCTCAAATGTGGACCTGCTGGTCTCTGTGTCTCTGGGGGGAGACTGCTGGTCCCTGTGTCTCTGGGACTCTGCTGGTCCCTGTGTCTCTGGGACTCTGCTGGTCTCTGTGTCTCTGGGGAGACTCTGCTAGTCTCTGTGTCTCTGGGACTCTGCTGGTCCCTGTTGTCTCTGGGACTCTGCTGGTCTCTGTGTCTCTGGGACTCTGCTGGTCCCTGTTGTCTCTGGGACTCTGCTGGTCTCTGTGTCTCTGGGACTCTGCTGGTCTCTGTGTCTCTGGGACTCTGCTGGTCCCTGTTGTCTCTGGGACTCTGCTGGTCTCTGTGTCTCTGGGGGGACTCTGCTAGTCTCTGTGTCTCTGGACTCTGCTGGTCCCTGTTGTCTCTGGGACTCTGCTGGTCTCTGTGTCTCTGGGACTCTGCTGGTCCCTGTTGTCTCTGGGACTCTGCTGGTCTCTGTGTCTCTGGGACTCTGCTGGTCTCTGTGTCTCTGGGGACTCTGCTGGTCTCTGTGTCTCTAGGACTCTGCTGGTCTCTGTGTCTCTGGGGGGGACTCTGCTAGTCTCTGTGTCTCTGGGACTCTGCTGGTCTCTGTGTCCTCTGGGACTCTGCTGGTCCCTGTTGTCTCTGGGACTCTGCTGGTCCCTGTGTCTCTAGGACTCTGCTAGTCCCTGTGTCTCTGGGACTCTGCAGCGGTCCTGAGGACGGCTCTCAGCTCTGTGCTGTCCTTCTGCTCAGACTAGATGCTGCCACTGTGATTGTCTCCTCCTGGTCTCTGATGTTGGCGCTCTTGAAAGGAACTGATAATGATGCCCAATTGATCATGCAGAGCGATAGATCATCCCTCCCTCCCTCCCCCGTCTCCCCCCTGTCTTTCTATGTGTTTGCTGTGCAAAAGAAGATGGCTTGCATGCCCCTTTCCTTTCTTCTTCTTAAACAAATAAAGACGACAAACATCAAAGCTGTTCTTGGTTAATAAAAGAAGACCTCAAATATTTTCCATTATGTTTGACATGGTTTTGGGTTTCCCCACCAGAAGAGCAACAACAGAACGGAATAAAACTCTCTCTCTCTCTCTCTCTTCTTCTCTCTCTCTCTCTCCTCTCTCTCTCTCTCTCTCTCTCTCTCTCTCTCTCTCTCTCTTTCTCTCTCTCTCCCCCTCTCTCTGTCTCTCTCTGTCTCTCTCTCTCTCTCTCTCTCTCTCTCTCTCTCTCTCTCTCTCTCTCTCTCTCTCTCTCTCTCTCCCTCTCTCTGTCTCTCTCTCTCCCTGTCTGTGCTACAGAGGTTAAGCAGACCAAGCCTGTGCTTGTTCTTTTGATCTTGGTGGCTCTAATTATTCAGAGTAGTCTCTCTCTCTCTCTCTCTCTCTCTCTCTCTCTCTCTCTCTCTCTCTCTCTCTCTCTCTCTCTCTCTCTCTCTCTGTCTCCTTCTGTCTGTCTCTCTCTCTGTCTCTTTCTGTCTGTCTGTCTGTCTGTCTCTCTCTGTCTCCTTCTGTCTGTCTGTCTGTCTGTCTGTCTGTCTGTCTGTCTGTCTCTCTCTCTCTGTCTGCCTGTCTGTCTGTCTCTCTCTCTCTCTCTCTCTCTCTCTCTCTCTCTCTCTCTCTCTCTCTCTCTCTCTCTCTCTCTCTCTCTCTCTCTCTCTCTCTCTCTCTGTCTCTCTCTCTCTCTCTCTCTCTCTGTCTCCTGTCTGTCTGTCTGTCTGTCTGTCTGCCTGTCTCTCCCTCTCTCTCTGTCTCCTGTCTGTCTGTCTGTCTCTCTCTTTCTAGTTTTCCCAGTCCTGCTGCCCCAGAATCTGCCCTCTCTCCACTCCTACTGTCCTGATTATGACATCCAGCGTTCCTACGACAACAGCAGTCAGAGGGATCACTCATTCCCTTTGAAGTGCAAGTCGCCCAGTGTGTCTCTGTCTTAGGCCAGAGCGCTGACCTTTGACCTCCACTGATTGCTTCCGCGGCCCGACAGGCAGAGATAACTGTAAATGCAGGCCTTTGATATCCACTTAAGACTAGGAGCCTCAGGGAAATATGTGGGCGCACAGGCATGAGGAGTATGTGTGTGTGTGTGTGTGTGTGTGTGTGTGTGTGTGTGTGTGTGTGTGTGTGTGCATGTGTGTGCATGTGTGTGTGGTGTGGTGTGGTGGAGGGGGGGGGGGGGGGGGGGGGGGGGGGGGGGTTCTGTAAGCACATGCACACGTGCCCAAACAGACACATAAGCGCCACATGGCAGAGGCCATGGGAACATTAGTGTGACTCTGATCAAAGCCCTGAATGAAGTTATCAAACTCACTTTCAAACTCTCAAACTCTTGTTCTGTTCAACAAATGTCAGAGGAAAGCAGCAGTAATTCACACCAGGGGTCTCTGCTATCAAAGCGATGCTGAACACTATATATAGAAAGAGAACGACACGGGCATATTTATCAAACAGCATCTCAGTTGCGCCGGCATCTAGCGTACATCAGACCCCCTGGCTGCCTCGTTTGCATGAATAATTAACGTCTCTGCCTTTGATTAGCAGCTGTTCAAAGGGCCCCAATGAAGGCTTTCAGAAAACAATTCAGAAGCGTTGAATATTTCAGCACACGGCTCTCCTGCGTCTGCCGGCGAGGCTCCGCGTCGCCGGCCGCTGCGAGCCCAGCCGGCCTGCCAGCGCGGCTGACGCAGGTGAACCAGATGAAGAGACAGCAGCTGTCAGGATACTACTCTCTTGGCAGACGCTCCCCCGGCTGTCGGTGGGAAACAGCGCGAGATAAATCACGGCGTACGCAGAGCCGAACGCGGCCCGGTGACGCTCAGCACACATCAGGGATTAGTCTGGCACATTCTTTTATTTATTTGTGTTTTTTCATGCGGTTCTTTTCTTTGAAGGTATTGACGTCTCGGGGGGACACCACAAGCCGTGTGATGGGTTTACAGGCGCTGCTGGATCGGGCGCCGGTGTTAAAGTGAGTTACAGCCCAACATCCACTGTTGTTTGTCAGAGGTCATGTTCACGTGACGACTCAGCGCTGAGATATGCCTTTGAAATGGTTGCCACGGTGCGTGGAGGGGCGGCTGCAGAAGGCTTTCTGAGCCTTCTGAGACACCGTTCAGGAACTAAGGCTCAGGCCACTGGCCTGGCCACTGTAGAACGTGTTGAAACATCCTGTTGAATCAGAGCGCAGGCCGGCTCTCATGTGATGGACAAATAAAGACGAACAGATGAGATGCGTTTCTCGTCTGGTCTCTCTCTCACTGCATCTTCAGCTCTAATTACGGCCTTTCTTCCCCTCTATACTTTGAACTGTGGTATTTCTTTCTTTCACTCAAGTAAAAAAAAAAAAAAAAAAGCAGGAAGAATCCTGTGGCCTGAATGCAGCGTTCAGGCCCAGAATAGAAAACACAAAGCCTTGTAATTTGCAGAATGTCATCAAATGTTTGTCATCTCTACCTCTTCTCCTCGCTCCCTCAGCACCATGGGAGAGCCACATATGAGGCTGCTCAGAGGGAGCTTCAGACTCACACAACTACTGGATACTAATTACACCTCTGTGTTCCTGCACTCCTCTGTGTTCCTGCAGTCCTCTGTGTTCCTGCAGTCCTCTGTGTTCCTGCAGTTCTCTGTGTCCTGCAGTCCTCTGTGTTCCTGCAGTTCTCTGTGTTCCTGCAGTCCTGCAGAGGACAGACACACAAACCTTCCTGACACACATTGCAAAAATCGTTTCATTTATTGGCAGCGTTTGTCTGAATGTCGTAGAAATGTGTTTCTTGGAGTGCGTTGTTCCCCCTCCCGGCGGCGCGTCCTCACGGGGGAAAGCTTCCCAGGCCGTCGCCCCGTTCCAACTCTGGCCTCAGGAGGGCGCTGCCCTGCTCGCCATGTAGCCCTGGTGTTAGCCTAGCTCCTCTTGATGGCGAGGTTGCTCGCCTCTGTGGACCCCTCTGCTGGGCCGCTCTGCTGGGCCGCTCTGCCGGGCCGCTGTGTTGTTCCACCCAGAGACGCACCCTCCGCCTCACCGGCCTGGTTCCCTCGCTCCTAGAACCCGTCCCAAAACAGATGCTAGCCATCTTCAAACACTAGAGGTCTGCATGGTTCCTGTTCTGCTCTAACTACTTCCTGTCTGGGCCGGCTCTCCTCACCTCCCATCTCCATTTGAGCGGGAGAGAGGCCCACTCTCCCCCGAGACCCCCAAAACCACCGGCCACAACTGGTTCACTTCATCATCATCATCATCATCATCATCATCATCATCATCATCATCACCATCATCATCATCATCATCACCATCATCTCCGTCCTCACCATGAAGATCTCATCGAGGAACGAGGCGCAGCACCAACACAGACTTCAAAACCCGAGACGAGACAGCACGCCGGCCCGCCTGCAATTACTCCAATTAGTCAGCTTCTTAATCTGTCTGCAGGATCTGGTTGAGCTGCTCGCCCTGTCAGACTGCTGCTTCGCAATCTCCATCCAGCCTGTCATTTAATACCCTTTCAACTTCTTTTTATAGTCTCCAAACCGTGCAGGATTGACAATGTAATGTGTCTGAGTGTGAAGACAAACTCTACTTGACACGTTTTCCTGTGTTTTGTCGTTTGCGTTCTTTCACAGCAGGCAGCTCCACGATGGTATTTTAAATGGAGACAAACACGGCATCGCTCCCATGGCAACCAGCTCTGGTGTGAACAGCTGCAGCATCAGAAGCTCCTTTATTCCATATGAACTGTGAGTGTGTGTGTGTGTGTGTGCGTGTGTGTGTGTGTGTGTGCGTGTGCGTGTGTGTGTGTGTGTTCGTGTGTGCGTGTGTGTGTGTGTGTGTGCGTGTGCGTGTGCGTGTGTATGTGTGTGTGTGTGTGTGTGTAGAGGTGTAAAGCTGGGGCAGATGGGCGGGCAGGTGAGGTGGGGTACCACTCCGATGTTACCTCTCTCCTCACTTAAAGCCCCCTCTCATCTTGGTACCAGCAGCCCAGCTCCTGTTGTAGTTTCTTGGTGGTGTGATTCTCCAAACGCATCCCCTCTCCTCTTCCGAGTGAGGCCGCCCTGGTTCCCTCTGGAGCGTTGTCACCGCGCTCCTGCACTGTGATTGGATGGGATGAGAGTGATCTATTTGTGTGTGTGCGTGTGCGTGTGTGTGTGTGTGTGTGTGTGCGTGTGTGTGTGTGTGTGTGCGTGCGTGCGTGCGTGCGTGCGTGCGTGCGTGCGTGCGTGCGTGCGTGCGTGCGTGTGTGTGTGTGTGTGTGTGTGTGTGCGTGTGTGTGCGTGTGTGTGTGTGTATCAGCTCTGGTCAGAGTTGTGCTCAGCCAGCTTAGTAGTACCCACAGATTTCTTGTGTTGATCCAACATCCAACATCCAACATCCAACATCCACACTGAGGACCAGGGAGAGGCAGACAGGTGGTCAACCATTACGTCTCATAACCATGACTCTGTCCTCTCAATGTTTTACCTTGTGCTGTTTAAGAGATAGAAATATGGTTTTTCAGTGAAGGATTCCAGGAGCAGCCGACTGAGATAAGAAGAGCATCCTCTTTGTCTCCTCAGAGCCCTCTGTGTTTCCTGGGCTGTGGATCCCATCGTGAGGCTGGTCCCAACCAAGGCCTGGTCCTGGTCCAGGTCCTGGTCCAGGTCCTGGTCCAGCAGTTCCCTGCTCAGTCTGCTGGGAGCCTCAGCGACTCCACACTGGACACGCGGCCCGCGGCTGGATATCCTCTCCTCCAGAGGATGTTTTGCACAACGTGTGTGTCTCTGCATGATGTTATTTCTCTCCCAGCGTGTTGGTTGGTCAATACTCACAAAGCCCATTCCCCCAGGACTTTATGTGAATAACTTCTGAGCGTGTTGTTTGGTGTGAAGTGTTATGTACACGCCACACAAAGGGATGTGCCTTCCTCTTGATGTCGGGGTGCTTCTGACCTCAAGCCCGGCGGCCGGCCTCTCATGTGGGCAGCAGCCGAGGGAAGGAGTGGGCCCGGCTGGACCCGGCTGGACCGGCCCGCTTGAGGTCTCGGTTGAACCGAGCGGAACTCTGCTGTCTGCACACGGTGTCACCCTGGGGGGACTGGGCCGGCCTGTCCACAGAACCAGCCGTGTCCTGAACAGGACCAGGGGACAGGACCAGGGACAGGACCAGGGAAAAGGACCAGGGGACAGAACCAGGGGACAGAACCAGGGGACAGAACCAGGGGACAGGGCCAGGGATAGGACCAGGGGAAAGGGACAGGACCAGGGGACAGAACCAGGGGACAGAACCAGGAGACAGGGACAGGACCAGGAACAGGACCAGGGGACAGGACCAGGGGACAGGACCAGGGACAGGACCAGGGGACAGGACCAGGGGACAGAACCAGGAGACAGGGACAGGACCAGGGGGACAGGGCCAGGGGACAGGACCAGGGACAGGACCAGAGCACAGATCCAGGGGACAGAACCAGGGGACGGGACCAGGGACAGAGCCAGGGGACAGGACCAGGGACAGGACCAGGGACAGGACAAGGGGACAGGACCAGGGGACAGGACCAGGGGACAGGGCCAGGGGACAGGACCAGGGGATAGGACCAGGGGACGGGACCAGGGGACGGGACCAGGGATAGGACCAGGGGACAGAACCAGGGGACAGGACTAGGGGACAGGACCAGGGAAAAGGACCAGGGGACAGAACCAGGGGACAGAACCAGGGGACAGGGCCAGGGATAGGACCAGGGGAAAGGGACAGGACCAGGGGACAGAACCAGGGGACATAACCAGGAGACAGGGACAGGACCAGGAACAGGACCAGGGGACAGGACCAGGGGACAGGACCAGGGGACAGAACCAGGAGACAGGGACAGGACCAGGGGGACAGGGCCAGGGGACAGGACCAGGGACAGGACCAGAGCACAGATCCAGGGGACAGGACCAGAGACAGGACCAGGGACAGGACCAGGGGACAGGACCAGGGACAGGACCAGGGACAGGACAAGGGGACTTGGCCAGGGACAGGACCAGAGCACAGATCCAGGGGACAGAACCAGGGGACGGGACCAGGGGACAGGACCAGGGGACAGGACCAGGGACAGAGCCAGGGGACAGGACCAGGGACAGGACTAGGGACAGGACCAGGGGACAGAACCAGGGACAGGACCAGGGGACAGGACCAGGGACAGGACCAGGGACAGAGCCAGGGGACAGGACCAGGGACAGGACCAGG
>JAXIVH010001200.1:5000-10000 GCA_036785325.1 Urophycis tenuis | reverse complement strand
TTGAGTGTGTGGAGCTGCTCTGGTGTCAGGCCTCAGGGTTGAGTGTGTGGAGCTGCTCTGGTGTCAGGCCTCAGGGTTGAGTGTGTGGAGCTGCTCTGGTGTCAGGCCTCAGGGTTTGTGGAGCTGCTCTGGTGTCAGGCCTCAGGGTTGAGTGTGTGGAGCTGCTCTGGTGTCAGGCCTCAGGGTTGAGTGTGTGGAGCTGCTCTGGTGTCAGGCCTCAGGGTTGAGTGTGTGGAGCTGCTCTGGTGTCAGGCCTCAGGGTTGAGTGTGTGGAGCTGCTCTGGTGTCAGGCCTCAGGGTTTGTGGAGCTGCTCTGGTGTCAGGCCTCAGGGTTGAGTGTGTGGAGCTGCTCTGGTGTCAGGCCTCAGGGTTGAGTGTGTGGAGCTGCTCTGGTGTCAGGCCTCAGGGTTGAGTGTGTGGAGCTGCTCTGGTGTCAGGCCTCAGGGTTTGTGGAGCTGCTCTGGTGTCAGGCCTCAGGGTTGAGTGTGTGGAGCTGCTCTGGTGTCAGGCCTCAGGGTTTGAGACGCAGGGCATCAGAGGATAATGAAGAGCAGAGAACGACCGGGGCCAGAGTGATGTTCTGAAGAAAGAGCGAGGGGGAAACTTCAGGGAGATCAGACAGCCAGCGTAATTCCTGGTTGACTTTGATGTCTGTCTCCTCTGTTTCTGTCTTGCAGTCTGTTTTTTTTTTTCTGGGTTTTTGTTTTGTTTTTATGAGTTGTTCTTCGATGAACCTTCAGATCCTCTTCTAGCCTCCCTGCCACCGAGGGTAATCTTACCATGAACTGCTTCAGCATGGTGTCCCTGCTGTCTGCTGCCGGTCGGCGAGGTTCTGGGTCCGATCCCCGGCGTCTGCTGTCTGGACCTGGAGACCCTGGAGAACTTCTCCAGGGGGAGGCCGTGTACTCATCACAGGGGCTGCAAGCCCTGTCTCCTCCACACCTGGTCAGGGTGTTCCGCTCGTTGTTTGGTCATCAATGGTGGAATCATCTGACATTAGGTGGTGACAGTGTTGTGTTTGAAGCTGCCGCAGTGTCTCCGGTGCGAGGCCGAGGATACGGACCCTGGACGATTGTTTGTGACTCCACGTTCCTACAACTCCCCCTCCGAATGGCAGAGGATCACCAACAACAAATCCCATGATGCACTCTGATGAACAAGCCCTATACAAGACTTATTTTAACAAATAAATACTAAATACACCTTTAACGTCATGAATCTGAGAGCTGTGCTGTTGATGCAGGCAGCTGTGGACTAAAGCCTCTACTACACGGTGAAAGGCTTCGTCTCAGCAGTGTTGTGGCTGTACAACTGGCTGGAGGCCACACACAAACGTTTCCCAGGAATGCTGCCCTGAATGTGAATAAAGCAGCTCCATGTTATGGGGCCGCCATCACATGTGTGCTGACGGCCCGGCTGCGTTCTGCTGGAGTACAGGAGTGAGCAAAGTGAACAGGTGTGAGTTCAAAGCACCGAGGTATCCACTATGTCATGGTTTGGCGCAGTAAATTGTTGATCTCTGCCGTCTCGCAATAGCGAACAGGCTGTTTGTTAGGCTTTGTTTATTTTCCCCCAGAGTTGTAATCGTAGGAACAAATAGGTTCTGAGCCACACATGCTGAAGGCCCCAGCATGGGAGGCCCGGCCCGGGTTCTGGCAGGCGGGCTCGGCCCGTTAGAACCGTCTGGCCCGCTTTTATGAGCTCACATGAAAGCGCGGGAACTAACAACGAGCATTTGATCGTCGACAGCCAAGCTGAGTGATTGCAGAACGCCTCCACTTCCACCTTCACTCCACCTCCACTTCCATCTCCACAACTACCTCACCTCCACCTCCACCTCACCTCCACCTCCACCTCTACCTCCACTCCACCTCCATCTCCACCTCCACCTCCACCTCCACTCCACCTCCACCTCCACCTCCACTCCACCTCCATCTCCACCTCCACCTCCACCTCCACTCCACCTCCACCTCTACCTCACCTCCACCTCTACCTCCACCTCCACCTCCACCTCCACTCCACCTCCATCTCCACCTCCACTCCACCTCCACCTCCACCTCCATCTCCACCTCCACCTCCACCTCTACCTCACCTCCACTCCACCTCCACCTCCACCTCCACCTCACCTCACCTCCACCTCCACTCGAATTCCACTCCACCTCCACCTCCACCTCCACTCCACCTCCACCTCCACCTTACCTCCACTCCACCTCCACCTCCACCCCCACCTCCACCTCCACTCCACCTCCACTCCACCTCCACCTCCACCTCCACCTCCAATTCATCTCCACCTCCACCTCTACCTTCACCTCCATCTCCACCTCCACCTCCACCTCCACCTCCACTCCACCTCCACTCCACCTCCACTCCACCTCCACCTTACCTCCACTCCACCTCCACCTCCACCCCCACCTCCACCTCCACTCCACCTCCACTCCACCTCCACCTCCACCTCCACCTCCAATTCATCTCCACCTCCACCTCTACCTCCACCTCCATCTCCACCTCCACCTCCACCTCCACCTCCACTCCACCTCCACTCCACCTCCACTCCACCTCCACCTCCACCTCCACTCCACCTCCACCTCCACCTCCACTCCACCTCCACCTCACCTTCACCTCCACTCCACTCCACTCCATCTCCACCTCCACGTCTACCTTTGGCTGGACCGCATCCTCAGGGGAAGGACAACAGAGAGGGGACAGGGGACAGGGGACAGGATACAGGGGACAGGACAGCCAAGGCTCCTCCATCATCCCCAGGGCTTCCCTCTGCGTTTCATTTTCTCGTCCTGAGAATCTGCTGTTTCAGGTGACTTGCATGGTACTGACCCATGGTACTGACCCATGGTACTGACACATGGTACTGACCCATGGTACTGACCCATGGTACTGACACATGGTACTGACCCATGGTACTGACCCATGGTACTGACACATGGTACTGACACGCATCCACAACTGCTGCTGGAGGAGAAAGAGATGCATACAAGGTTTTGTAGTTGAGGGGCTATCAAGGCATTGTGTTAGATATCAGTGAGATACTGCCGGTGGAATCAACATGCTTGTCCAACGGGAACGAGAATGTGTTTTTAATGGCAGCCTGCTTACTGGCCTTCTGTCACGGAATGGCCGCATCTTTGATGTTCACCTGACCGCTGCCATGGTTTGCCACATGTCTTGTGTTTTTCATCAAATGGTTGCGAGATGATTACAGGTTTAATGTCGGCAGGTGGAAAAGTGTTTCAGTTTCACACAGCGCTATAAATAATATGTGATATATATGCAAAAGAATTAAATGAATCATACATTCTTATAAAACACTAGTATCATAGTTTTTGTATGACTTTGCATAAACCACAGCATATAACATCTTCGTATTTAGACATGCTTTTATCCAAAGCACCTTGGAGTGAGTTCAGACACAGGTGATTCAGGACTGCGGCATCTTGCTGAGGAATGTCTACAGGTGGAACTGAGGACGCTGACAATTGAACCCAGAACCAGCCGGGAGCCCAACCACTGACTATCTCCACATCAAGAGACCCTGGAATGTCTCAAATCCCCCAAACAGGAAGTCCTGTGACGTGTTGGTACGTCTTAGTGACCACAGTGACTCTGTTGACAGAATGAATCTCCAGATGGAGCCGGAGTACAGGAATAGCAGTGGCATCTTCACAATAGGAAACACTAAGAAACACACAGCATTCCTCCATTATTAGTTTACATCGCTCATCAGAATAGTCCTATTATGGCAAATATTAGACATTAGAAGATGGATATCTTCAAATAACTATGACAAAAAGGCCATTGTCTCAATAAAATGTTGGCCGAACTTTTCCAAATAAAACTGTCCCTGTTTTCCTGTTCTGTTCCATGGCGTGGCTAGGAGAGGAGAGGAGAGGAGAGGAGAGGAGAAAAGAGAGGAGAGGAGAGGAGAGGAGAGGAGGAGAGGAGGAGAGGAGGAGAGGAGAGGAGAGGAGGAGAGAGGAGGAGAGGAGACAGAGAAGAGGAGACAGAGGAGACGGGTCAGAGGATGTTGTGGCATGCTTTACCAGAGGAAAGATCACCCTAAACAGAAACAGGTTGGACCAGTCTGCTGCAGAGGTCTGCAAATGTCACAAGGAGCGTGGCAGAGCAGCCCCCGTTCTGTGATGAAGCCTCTCTCTTATTTGGGCTGTCTGGATCTAAAAGGGCTTTATGTCTGTTTGTCTGTGGCTGAAAGGATAAAAGGCAGATGCCCCTGTGTCCTTAAGAAGAAACCCTGAAGAGGAATCTTAGCAGCGGTGGAAAGAAAGGACGTCTCGGCACCATGTGACCCGTCTGGTCCCCCCTGACTGGGCCAGCAGGGGTACTTAGCTCTTTATTGGCTGTTTGTCACTTGTTTGGGCCTCTGGTCTCGTTCACCTCATCAACTCATCACCGCCGCCTCCGGGAATTGTACTCGTCTGTTACTGCGGAAAACGAAGCATGAAATGTTCTCAAGATTTACTGTTTACTCTTTCATCCAGAGCCCCTTACTGCCATTCAGGTCTGGGCTTCATGAACGTTAGTGTGCAGGGAAAGACACCCCGATGACGCCCTCCACATGGACTCCATTCAACTCATCGAGTTCCCAGAACCCTTCCATTACTATTGATCATTCCTACGTGATCCGGCCCGGCTGAGTCGGGTTCCAGTTGGATTCTCCTGGGCCCCAACAGAACAACACACAGCAGTCGCACGAGGGAAGGCAATGAAACGCTTGAGCTGCCGGCGTCCTCAACAGTGCAATCCAGTAACCAGCAGATATGCGCCGGGTTCTGCAGCGTGACTCACGGGTCTCTGCGGTGCCTGTGATGCTCCCGCCGAGCTGGGCCGGGCCGCTGCCCCGCTCCTCGGAGGGAGGAACCCCAGAGCCCGCCTCCTTCCAGAGCTGCAGTGTGAGGCGAGCGGCCGGCGGTGGAGGAGGAGTGGACTGTGAAGCGTGGTATGGAGCTCCTCCCTCCTGGAGGCGCGTC
>JAXIVH010000120.1:503380-507666 GCA_036785325.1 Urophycis tenuis | reverse complement strand
ATTTCTGCAATTAAAGCTAGAATGTTTGGTCCTGAGTTTTTCTAGATCCGAACAGATATACTTGTCGCGCGTTTGCACAATAGTTTGTGTGTGTGTGTGTGTGTGTGTGTGTGTGTGTGTGTGTGTATGTGTGTTTGAGTAAATGTGAGTTATTAATGTATTTTCTGTGACTAGATACATGTGGGTGCGTATTGATTTATCCTTATAGAAACCTGAGCAACAACAAATTGCGGGACATCCGGCGAGGGTGCGTTTGATGGGGGCGGGTGGAGTCCTGGAGCTGCTTCTGACAGGAAACAAACTCACTGGACTTCAAGGACGCATGTTCAGAGGACTCACAGGACTCAAAACCTTGTGAGTAGTTTGGTACACACACACATGCAGACACACACGCACACACACACACGCATGCAGACACACACACACACACACACACACACACACACACACACACACACACAGAGACACACACATATTTGCATACAAACCTTAGCACCCAAGGTTTGAAAAATCACTCAAAATCTTCTGTGTATATATGACTGACCTTAAGTCAAGCCTGAGCAAGAGTTGAACTTACTACCTGACGTAGAGGACTTCCGCCAGCGCTGTGCGTGAGCAGGGTCCTGTTCACTGCTAACAGAATCAAAGGGTTAATGCAGGCTGCTGTCTGTCTGCGCTAGCTAATGAGATGGCCATGGCTCTCCTGAACAGCATGTGTATGTCTTCAAATGACTACCCTAATGTATGATTTTTGTTTATGCTAGCTAATGACTGAGTAATGCTATCACGGCTATGGCAGGATTAGGTTAAGAGGCTCCTTGTTCCAGTAATAGCCGCGCTAAGTGAGTTAGCATATCCCAGAGATAGCTAATGCTAACTAACGTATTTAGCCTCATGTCTGCATGTCAAAAGCTAATGCCACATTACAGGCTGTGCCAGTCATGGAGGGTCTGGTTTCAGGATCTCTCCTCTGGCCACCCTCCCTTTTTGTGGCTCATATCTTTGTCATCCTCGTCCTCTTTTGTACTGTCGGACCCAGTCTGACGTTGAATACCATAATCCCTTGTCTCAAACACTGAAAGGCCTGGAAATTAAATGGCCAACGCCAACGAGCCAACACGCGTCCGCGGTACTACGGCTCGGTCCCCCGTAACAGCACGGCCTCACAGCCTCAGCTTGTGAGGCGCGAGTTCGGCAAAGCGCTGCGCGCGAGACGCGTCAGCTTATTGGCCCTGGAGCCGTTCTGTGATCCCGTGTATTGTTTTTTTTTGTTTTTTTCCCACCAGGATGCTTGCGCAGCAACCTGATCACCTGCATCGATAACGCCACCTTCACCGGGCTGAGCTCGGTTCGTCTGCTGTCGCTGTACGACAACCGGATCTCCAGCCTCGCCCCGGGAGCCTTCTCCACACTGCACTCGCTCTCCACCATGTGAGGCCCCTCCCCCCACACACGTCTCTCTATCTCTCGCTCTTCATTGGTCTTCTAATCTCACCCCATTATTCTCTACTCTCTCTGTCCCTCCCTCTCTC
This sequence comes from Urophycis tenuis, assembly GCA_036785325.1. Taxonomy (NCBI): domain Eukaryota; kingdom Metazoa; phylum Chordata; class Actinopteri; order Gadiformes; family Phycidae; genus Urophycis; species Urophycis tenuis. The sequence continues at coordinate 506,134 of JAXIVH010000120.1, read as the reverse complement.
CCGTTATCGCTCTCTCTCCGCGGTTTCTCTCTCTCTCTGTGACGTTGCACGTCGCCTCCACCTCTCTCCTCTTTGTCCTGTTTGTCACGCTGAGGGACATATCTAGCCCAATTTCACAGCCCCGCACACGCGTGCACGCGCTCACACACACACACACACACAGTAAAATACACACAAACGCACACACACACACACACGCACACCAATGTGCATACCCACCCACACAGACACACACAGACACACACACACTCAGGCCTCTGGAGGTTGTGCTCATGGTGCATTCTCCATCATTATCGACTAAGTTGGTCTGGATCCTGGACAGTTATTATCAGTATGTCCCCTATAGTTCAGGATTCCACACGCCCACGGACACTGACACACAAACATAGACAGACCCACGCACCACCACACAGTCTCACATACACACACACACACACACACACACACACACACACACACACACACCTCCCAATACCAGTGTGTATTGTGTGTGTGTCTGTGTGTGTGTGTGTACGTGTGCATCTGCGTGTGCTTGCGAGTGTGTGTATATGATTCTTCGGTGTCCTGACCACCCAGAAGTGGACGCTCTGAATAAATAACGCCGTCAGCTCAATAAAATGTTTATGATTGATGATTTTCCTCTCTTAACTCCTGAGGTTGTACACAAGTCCCTCCTCACTAATCTATCCTGTTTCTATCCACCTGCTTCTATCTATCTTCCTCTCAGTATCAGCCATTCTCCCTCCCCATGCTTCTTCTAGCTCTTCTCATTCACTGACGGAGGGTGGGTGAGAGAGAGAGAGAGAGAGAGAGAGAGGAGAGAGAGAGAGAGAGGAGAGAGAGAGAGAGAGAGAGTGAGAGAGAGAGAGAGAGGAGAGAGAGAGAGATGAGAGAGAGAGAGGAGAGACACACACACACAGAGAATGAGGAAGCTAAGAGAGATCATTACAAATATAGATGAATGTATCGTCAGGGTAAAGGGTAAAGCTTTGCTCAGTCAGGGTGTGATTATCTGTCTTGAAATCAATGGCTGAGTTTGTTTCTCTGGTTTTATTTTCTTTGATTTCTTCCTTTAGTTTCCTCCCCTCCCACACTCTAAAACACACTCGTTTACCCCACTACCTTTACACACATGCTAACACTTAACACACACACACACACACACACACACACTCTAATGTAACACACGCTAACTCTTAACGCACAAGAGTTAGCGTTAGCCAATTTGTATTCTTATGGAGTGGGAGCTTTGAAGCCCCCAACTAGCACTGGCTCTACCCTAGGCATAGCATACTGCGTAGCTTTTCCACCTTGGCGCTGCGCTCAAAGTTCAAACAATTTCAACTTTGACCCGCTTGACCTGCCAATCAGATTAGAGCTTTGTTTGACGCCGTAAAACAAGGGAGTCTGAAATCTCATGGCTTTCCCCTTTCTTAAACCTTCTTGCTTTGATGGTATTATGCATTAAAAGCATTGAATCCCCTTCTGCTAGCTGGCCATATTCCTTGCGCCACCGGCCTAGCATTCGACACTTTGCTCGACACTCGTGATGAGTTGACCACTTAGCTCGACAGGCATTTTCTGACAAAGTGAACACAAAGTGAACAAACTCCAAGCTCCGGTCTCCCGCTCAGCAGCGTTGTACCTGGATAGCACTGCGGATGGATGTGATACCCTTCCCCCCACTGTCCTCTCAGTTTTTAATGCTTCCTTTAGTTGGCGGTCCTCAATAGAGCTTCTCTGAGTAATTGAATTAGTAGCACACTCGTGAACAGAGGGGGCCGCGGCTTTGGGAACGTATTTCTGCACACTAAGGTGAGGTCATTACCGTCGAATGAGGAGATAACTTGTCCTATCTAAAGAAGGACACTATTAACTGCGCCGAGGCACTGAATCAGCTGTTTTAGTCCAGCCGAGGGCAGATTCCCCCCCTGCAAATCCGCACCAGGTTTTATAGACCCTCTGCACAGGGGCTGTGTAATGTACTGACCCTGAAGGTGTGGAAATGCTCTGTATATCTATATATACTGAAAAGTTCTGCTTCATTTCCAGGAAGTTCAGCAGGTTATTAAATAGATAAGACAGTTTCTCTTTGTTTTCAAGTCTTATTTGTACAGACCTTAATCACAGTGATGGTCTCAAAGGGCTTCACAGGCCCAAATTTGCAATACCACCTCTAAACCTAAGCCCTCTAAAAGGGAAAGGAAAAACTCCCTAAATCCAAAGGAGGAAGTATACCCTGTGAAGGAACACAGAAGAGGGATGCCCTTCTTCTAGGGATGGTTGGGAGGCAGGTGTTGAATATCAATGAATCAAACTTTATTTATAAAGCAGCATCCGGGAGCAAAATTACACAAGTCGGAACAAAACAAAGTTGTGGAACGAAACTGAGATTGCACATTAAGCGACTCAAATGACTAACTCAAACGATACTAGAGGTGTGTTATGAGAAATTAGGCAAGCCATATAATGATAGCATGGTTGTTTCCTTGTCATTGCCTTGGTTTATTGTTCATCATATTACGTTTCTCTCCACTTTAACACCGTGCTGTCCTCTCCTCCCTTGACAGTAACCTGCTGTCCAACCCCTACGTGTGCGACTGCCACCTTGGCCTGGCTGGGCCAGTGGCTGAAGAAGACTCGGGTTGTCAGTGGAAACCCTCGCTGCCAGAGACCCGCCTTCCTCAAGGAGATCCCCATCCAGGACGTGGCCGCTCCGGACTTCACCTGCGACGGTAACACCTTACAGACCGT
>JAXIVH010000120.1:490880-493380 GCA_036785325.1 Urophycis tenuis | reverse complement strand
TGTCGATGCAGCCTGCGCTTCAGCAGACATGTCCCCCCCCCCCCCCCCCCCCCCGCTCCGTCCCCTCCGTCCCCCTGCTTCTAGGAGGACCACCGCCGCATGCGGGGGGGAAGGGGGGGGGGGGGGGGCAGGACGAACGTATCCATTTAGCTGCAAGCTGAGGATGAAAAAAACAGAACCGCCCAAATGCTATTTGAAGATGGGAGCCTCAGTGGATGTTCTGACGGCCCCTCTATCACCGCTGGTGCCCCGGCTGTCGGGGAATCAGCCGAGCCAACGTCTGCGAGTGACTCGCTGCGAAAATGAGAGCATTTTCCCCCATTTCCTCCTTCAAATTCTGCAGAAGTACCCACTCTAGCACGTCGATCACGTCTGAGACGATGGTATATACCGTCGGGCGGCAGTAGCTCAGTGGATAGAACGGGTCGTCCGCTAACCGTAGGGTTGGCTCTTCGATCCCCTTGATCCCCCCTCCTCCTCCAACTGTCCACATGTTGAACCCCACAAATGTACGTATTGTAAGTTGCTTTGGACAAAAGCGCCTGCTGAATTCCCCTTTACCCTGTTTATATACGTCATGTGACGGGGCGTTGTTAATCCAAGCTGTCGCACAATACTGGAATGCCCATGTTCTGAGCGCGGTTTGGCTCCAGCAGGACTCAACCCCCGAACCCTTTCGGAGGGAATGCCGCACTCTACCTGCTGGGCTGCAATGGGACCGCCATGACGGAATCCAATGTGTTATGTGTTCTTCTTCAGGCCCGGTGGACATCAGTCTGACCTCAAAGTGCGCCCCCTGTCAGGCCACGCCCTGCCAAAACAACGGCACCTGTGTTGCCGACGTCGTGGGATCCTACCACTGCACCTGTCCGTTTGGGTTCAAGGTAAGACCCGGATCACTGGATCACTGTGTGGCGGTTTAAAAAGGTTCTAGGAGGTTTTGCGGTTGTATCGTGCTCGCCGGATAATTGGACAAACCGGTTTTCAAAGGCTTCTTTTCTGATCGGTGGAACAGAAACACGGTCCCTCACAGTTCTGTAGAAATCAGCCTCCATACCACCTGACATATGACCAGAGGGATGACAGTGGTGGTGGTGATGATGATGATGATGATGATGATGATGATGATGATGATGATGATGATGATGATGATGAGTTTGAAGGTGACGACAATGACGGGATTATTTGACGAGTCGTTGACGGTTAACTAGCCAACTGACCTTTACTTTTTTACTTCCAATTATCGTACTTCCACTCGCCATGACTAGTTCAGCACGGATCAGCATGAGGTCTGGTTTTAACGAGCGCGTTTTTGGCCACCGAGGTAAAACAAAGGATTCCCGTCCACGCTTCTCCGAGCGGCCTGTCGTGGCAGAGACCAATGTTCCTCTGGGTGTTTGGCCCGGCCATGCATAATGCATCTGCTGGTTGATCGTTAGGGTCATGATGACAGCGGCCCTCGGTGGTCAATGTATCGACGCCACACAAGACAGAGGGCGGCACCAGCTGTCAGAGCCCCTGGTCAGGTTAGATGTGTAGATCCACTATCTGCTGTTCAGTCCAGTGCTGGGAGATGGTTTGTGTGTGTGTCTGTGTGTGTGTGTCTGTGTGTGTGTGTGTGTGTGTGTGTGTGTGTGTGTGTGTGTGTGTGTGTGTGTGTGTGTGTGTGTGTGTGTGTGTGTGTGTGTGTCTGTGTGTGTGTGTGTGTGTGTGTGTGTGTGTGTGTGTGTCTGTGTGTGTGTGTGTGCTTTCCCCCACTAGGGCGCTCATTTAAATGCGTTTGAGTAATCCTCGGTAGCATGAACAGTGTGGGATCGAAGCAGGAAATAGTTTAGAGAGAAGGAACAGCATGGGTATAACTTGTTTTCCTTTTTTTGAGAGATGGAGACTCAGACCGACAAGATTAGGGAGCATTACCCAGCAAAGCTTGCCTTGTAATTTAACACAACAGTTGTCATGGTTACAAAACCGTGGTTCTCCAACAGAAGAACTGTTGTTCTCGTGCAAATTGAATTGGATTTCTAATTAATGTAATAGCTTTAATTAATTTCATAGTTAAGGTTCCCCAATCTTATGCAAACATGTAGCTTTCATTTTTCACTCATCATTCATTTCATTTCATTAGTTTGATGTTGAATTTGAATACTAACCTTCTCTATTCCCCTCTTCCATCCTTCTGTATCCCCCCCTCTCTTCTGCCCTTCTGTATCCTCTTCTCCCATCCTATGCCCCTTCTTCTCCTCCTCCCTCTCTTCTCATCCCCTTCCTATCCTTAACTCCTCCTTCTTCTCCTCCCCTCCCCTCTCCTTTCTCTCCTCCTCCCCTCTCCTCACTCTCCGATCCTTCTCTCCTCTCATCTTCTCTTCTCTCCTTACTCATCTCCTCTCCTGTCTCCAGGGTCAGAACTGTGAGGTCACCATCAACAGCTGTCTGAGTTTCCCCTGTTCCAACGGAGGAACCTGCCACCTCCAGCCTGGCTTGGAAGACCAGTTCAGGTAAA
>JAXIVH010000120.1:114033-476533 GCA_036785325.1 Urophycis tenuis | reverse complement strand
GAAGGAGTCACAGAGAGAGAGAGAGAGAGAGAGAGAGAGAGAGAGAGAGAGAGAGAGAGAGAGAGAAAGAGAGAGAGAGAGAGAGTCTAAACCCGGGTCTTAACACTAAATGCTGGGTAAACACTCTCCTGATGCTAAGCTCGGCCCCAGCCGACATGGAACCTGAGACGGGCTCAAATCATGGCCAGAACCCCCCAACCCCACCCCCACCCCCACCCCCACCTGACCGCAAGCCCCCACGTGCTCCCACCGCCACACGGCCACCATGCCTTTGATTACCAGAACCCTGTCTCCGTGTGAAGTGCCGAGTCTTATCAGCTGTCAATACAAAGCAGGAGATGTGTGTGTAAAAGCAGCTACAGTGAAGAGCACGTTCCCTCTGACGTGAGGCGACTCTCTTCCCAGCACTCGCAGTCTGCGTGGCGTGGCGGTGGCGTTCCCCGGGGAGACGATCCCTGTTCACAGAGCTAGCTCCAGACGGGTGCCAGGGGAACCGAGGGGCCGGTCCATCAGATGTTTGGAGGGCGGGGGGTTGTTTGGATGGCCGAGATGCTCGCCGCGTGCGGGCAGAGCTTGCTGGGAGCGTAGGCGAGAGGAGGACGCCGACCGCGGTGGTCTGGTCGGCGGTCGCGTGTGTCGTGTGTGTGTAGGTTGGTTGTTGTGTGTTGTGGATGCGCGCGACGTGAAGCGTTGACGAGGTTATGCAGAACATTTGGTAACCAGGAAGCGCAAATGCATTGATGAGGATGAAACCCCACGTTAACGATCAAACCCCCTCGTTAACCGATCACCTCCTCCTTACCGATTACCTCCTGGTTACCAATCACATCCTCGCTACTGATTACCTCCTTGTTACCAATCACATCCTGGTTACCGATCACATCCTGGTTACAGATCACCTCATCATTACCAATCACCTCCTCATTACCAATCATCTCCTTGTTGTGATTGTCTCCTCATTAAGGAGACGATCACAGAGACACTTCTCTATTGCTGCTCACCTCCTCGTTACCAATCACCTCCTTATTAACGTTCATCCCATTGTTTCTAAAGCCCCTCCCTTGCTATGGTGACTTTTCCGTTAACGATCATTTCCTCGTTACTCTAATTGTAGAAATGGCATTTGAGTGTATTTTTCTTTTTTGTGTGTGTGTTCACAATCAGGATATGACGGAAAGGGGGAAAAACTTTAATAAGGGAGGGGGGTATTTCGCCCCCAGATAGGTTGAGTGAAAAACAAAGGTCAAAAGAAAGGATGATGACAAGATGTGTGAATCCTCCACCGTGGCCACATTTAAAAAGGCATCAGCGTGCCACAGGCTGTCTGGTGGTATGCAGGCTCGTGTACATACAGCACATGCATGTTTCTATACGACAGGGAGACCTTGTGCTAGGATGTGTGTCTATTTGGAAGAGGTGGAGAATACAGATTATGTAAGAGTGTGCGTGTGTGTGTGTGTGTGTGGACGTACGGGCTTGTGTGTGTGCGGGCCTGTGCGTGTGTGTGTTGTATATTAATGCGGTGCCCTTTACTAAATGCCACAGTAATCTGCCATCAGGTCAAAGAGAGCAGAGCTGCTGTTGCTCATCAGGGAACGGCAGCACATGAGAGAAATGGAAAAAAAAAAACAGAGGGATGGCTTAACGGAGGAGTGATACAGAAGGGGCGGGGGACCAGCTGAGAGAAGTGATGGAAAGTGGGACAAGGATGGAGAGATGGATGGATAGATTAAGGGCCAGAGGGAGAGAGAGTGAGAGAGAAAGAGAGATAGGGAGAGAGAGAGAGAGAGAGAGAGAGAGAAAGGACGGCGAAAGACAAACAGAAAGATAGAGGAAACGAGTGATGAAGATGGACGGCCGTGCGGATGGAGGGATAGAAAGATGAACAGAAGCGTGAGAGAGTGGCGGGGAGGTGTGGAGAGAAGCCAGTCGCCTGCAGTGACGCCGCATCCAGAGCCCTGGAACCGTCCAGGGACACAGCCCCCCTCCCCCCCCCCGAGCACGTCGCACAGATGGGGACTATTTCAAGACGTCCTCGGCCATTAGCCGACACCAGGCGACGTCATCCGCATGGGAAATCGTACTTTTACAGCAGTTAGAATGTGTCTCGAGGGAGGCCATGTGATCGACCAACACGGCTAAACAGACTGCGATGTCGGGTGTTCGGGAGGGTTCGCGCCGAAGTGGCCGACCTCCGTGACCTGAATATCGGCCTGCGATTTGAGACTCGTCAAATACCGACACGTTTTCAATCTATTTTCAGTGACCAGCTTGGGCTAATCGAAAAAATAGGACCAAAATAAATGTAAAAGTAAAAACTAAAGGAATGAAAACTGAGACAGCGCTTACCGCTCTAGAGCTGGCATCTTAGCTACGACTAATTGAGGTTGCCACGGCAATATGGGACCGCGATGTCGGTCTGCTCAACATCATTTTAACCAGATTGGACCGGTAAACACACACACACAGACACACACAGACACACACACACACACACACACACACACATATACTGTATACCCACCCTCAAATACATACAGGCATACATTGAAATATCACATGTATTACATGCATGTGATATATGCAAATGTGCACAAATAAAGATATACTGACTTTCTAGAAAACACACAAACGCAAACACTGATGTAATGGATGCTTACATGCAAATACGTTCATGTAAACACACTGCTACGTGTGTGTGTGTGTGTGTGTGTGTGTGTGTGTGTGTGTGTGTGTGTGTGTGTGTGTGTGGTGTGTGTGTGTGTGTGTGTGTGTGTGTGTGTGTGGTGTGTGTGTGTGTGTGTGTGTGTGTGTGTGTGTGTGTGTGTGTGTGCTTAAGATGCCTTGTTGTTGAATGGCAGTGGTGGTTAATTAGATTGAACCCTGTAAGCAGATCTCAGTCTTGTGTCTAATCCAAATTCATAAATAAACGCACTCTTGTTTTCCTCTGAGATACAGCCTGCGACCGGTAATTATTTCTGGGTTTGTGATTGATTCAGTTATAAAAAGGCCGTTTTGGTTTTCAGACAGTGTGTATGTGTTTGTGTGTGTGTGTCTGTGTGTGTGTGCGTAGTTGATTCTGAACTGACAGGAAATTGACTTTACCCTGTGGGTCTGAGCAAATAGACCAAGAGAGAGGTGGTTGAAATCTGCTACGGTTCTGTGTATGTTGTTATTGAAATCCATAACGAGTCGCTTTTAAAGTAATACTCACCGCCAAGCCAGCCGACTCCAAATGACCACAGACACACACACAGACAGACAGACACACACACACACACACACCACACACACACATGCACACACACACACACACACACACACACACACACACACACACACACACACACACACATGCACACACATACATGCCCATACATGGACACATACAGACCCTGAACATGTAAACATACAAACACACACACACACACACACACACACACACACACACACACACACACACACACACACCACAAATACACACACAAATACCGGCAAGAACAAACTCACATTTATGTAAGTGTGCATATGGGATTTATAAACTCATACACAAACAAACACACACACAGACACAGAGACACACACACACACACACACACACACACACACACACACCCCACTCAGCTTCTGGAAAACTGCCTCTTGTCCAAACAGTGATGATTTTCTATATCACTGGATTGTCTCAGTCCATATGGTCTCAGTCTTATAGTGACACCTAGTGGCTACTTCCTGCCAACGCTGGTTCTAAAGTTGTATGTGTGTGCGCTTTTCAGCATCCCTATATGCTACGTTATTAAAGGTACATTTATTTAATGACATTTTTGGCTTTTGAAATAATGTTGAATCTGTGGTTAATAAAAATAATTTAGTTTAATTCACATGTAAGGAGGACACAGCGAGGAGTGGAATCACCAGAAACATCTTGTCTTTACAAAAGCAAACTAACAAGAGAGAATGGGGGAGAAAAATTGTGGAAGGAGCAACAGAGAGAAGACAGTGAGGTTGATCTGAAGGAAAAAGGAAGGAGAGGAAGGAAAAGGGCAAATAAAAAAAGTTTACAAGGAAACAAATAAATCTTCCCTCCCGCGCTGGCAGAACCCGATCTGGCCTTCTTGGAACAGACCCTTTAGGAGGCCATTATTACATTACAAGACCTCTAATTGGAAACATACACTACGCTGTGTTGGGTAGAGTGAGAGCTCTTATTTTGAAAAACCACAGACTAAACGCTGAGGGCCGAAGATTGATGTCTCGGAAAGGTCATGATGACAGTTTTTGTTGTTTGTGCAATTGTTGTGCGCTTCTTTTGCGATTTTCATCCAAAACATGTGTTGGTCTCGTTGTTCAGACATACAACGTAGGCACAGCACAACTTCATGGATTTCAACAGTTTATGATTTTGAGTGTAAAGAATAATGCACTTTGGGTTGATTTGTATTTGATACATGTGTGAATGCATTATTAATCATTAATGCATTATGGTGATCCATTCATTTCAGGGTTTTAGTGAGCATGGTCTACTATCTAGCCAAGCATACAATGAAAATGTTTTTGTATTATTTGATTTCATTATTAAGATCCAGGATGCTCCAATGGAGTGAACCACAAAAGTTACTTCACTGTACACACACACAGAACTCTGCCTGTATATATCTAAACCCCGCCTCCAGGCCACACAGCCCGACTCCCATTGGCTTGGAGGCTAACAGCTCCGTCCCTCCAACAGCTGTATACAGCTATCAATCAGAAAGGCCACGCTCCACCAGTTGGTTATCTGGTGAGACACCGCAGGCAGGCAGGGGGGGAGGAGCCAAGTCTGGGACCACCAGCGCAAACATCAGCTTCACTTCTTCTTTTGTCATCTTTCATGGTCTGCTTGCTCTCCTCTGTCTCCTCTGGCTGTGCCCTGTTCCTCGCTCTCCCTCTGTTCCCTCTCCCTCCATGTTATCTTTCTCTCTCTAACATTATTCCCTCTCTGTCCATGTTATCTCTCTCTCTCTCTCTCTCTCTCTCTCTCTCTCTCTCTCTCTCTCTCTCTCTCTCTCTCTCTCTCTCTCTCTCTCTCTCTCTCTTGTTCAGCTCTGCCAAACCACTGTCTCTATAGTGTTCTGTCTGCCTTTCCGCTAAAAACCACACGCACGCACACACACACACACACACACAAACCGACACACAAACACACACACATATACACAAACAGGGGTACACATCCCCAGTTCCTTGTTGATGCCGAATGGTTGTGACCTCTTTCAGAATCATCAGGTCTTTTGTTTCTTTGTTTTTGTTCCTGTCTTTGTTTCCCTCATCACTTGTGAAGCTCCTTGGTCTTACCCAAAGGCACCATGTCAATGAATGACATTATTATTGTTATTATATTGTGCATCACAAAGGCATCTAATCTCTGAAGTGTGGCTATTGTGTTATTGTGCCTTGGTTGTATGGTTTTATTTGGTTTTATTGTTTCATTTCATTTCAGAATTGACACACAATTTCCCATGAGTATAAATCAAGTGACATCACAATTATTCCAATGAACAACTCTTAATTTCCCTTTTCTGTTGTGTGTGTGTGTGTGTGTGTGTGTGTGTGTGTGTGTGTGTGTGTGTGTGTGTGTGTGTGTGTGTGTGTGTGTGCGTGCGCGTGTGTGTGTGTGTGTCTGCAGCGTGGAGTCGGTGAGTGACGGCCTCTTCCACACGGTGGAGCTGCTGCTCCAGAACCACTCTCTGAGTCTGGTGGTGGACAACGGAGTACCAAAGAGCCTGGGCAAGCTGCCACGACAGCCCTCCGTAGACCACAACACACAGCTGTACATCGGAGGTATGAACACACACACACATATACAGTACATACACACACATATCCACACACGCACACACAAACATACACAGCTGTACGTAGGCTGTGGGAAGACACACACCCACTCAAATACACACACACACATGCACGCACGCACACACACACACACACACACATATACAGTACATACACACGCATATCCACACACGCACACACAAACATACACAGCTGTACATAGGCTGTGGGAAGACACACACTCACTCAAATACACGCACACGCATGCACGCACACACACACACACACACAAACACACACACACACACATATACAGTACATACACACGCATATCCACACACGCACACACAAACATAAACAGCTGTACGTAGGCTGTGGGAAGACACACACTCACTCAAATACACGCACACGCATGCACGCACGTACACACACACACACACACACACACACAAAACATTCATAATCATATCCGCACACACACTCACACAAACACACACACCATTACATAGATGGCAGGAACACACACTTATGCAAGCACACACACACATGCATCAGTAAGTCTACATGTGCGTGTTGCCGGCCCCCAGGTGTGCCAGCCCAGGTGGTGGCGTCGGGCCTGCGGCCGGGTCCGGACCGGACCCTCCAGTCATTCAATGGCTGCATCCACAACGTCAGGGTCAACGGGGAACCCCAGGACCTCAGTTACCGGGCAACAGGAAGGGGAGGGGCCCCCCGGACCGCAGAGGGCAAGGTAACGAGAACGATCACATGATCATATCATATGTGTCATATATGGATACGGACACACACATCCTTTGGGGAGCATGAATGGGAATTGGGCAACTTGCTTATGAGTGGACTACCGACATTGGGGATTGAACCTGGAACCTTTTGGCTGGGAATCACTATCCTACCCCGATAATAATACTAGCATGAATAGATTCTAATATACAAAAAAAAATGTTGATTGCCCCACTGGTTAAGCGATGTCTTTAGCAATGTCTCGTACTCATTTATCAACCGTGCGTAGAAAAAGTTCTAATTTCGTTCGTACGCATGAAATTTAGAATGTGTCTAAGTACAAAAAAATCTGCATTCATCAAACGTGCGTACACGGGTCGTACACACACCAGTAAGTAATCCGTGATGATAAATCACACCTGTTCTCAACTACCATGCTCGTGCACGGTTAGAGCAATTTGCATTCAGAAACGCCTCCCATTGACCATATATGGTAGCGGCAATCCCTTTAATAATATGTCAATCCAGCCATCCTCAATAGCTCCTGCTTGGAGCTGCGCACCCACCTGCAGGATGGGTGCGCAGCTCCAAGCCTGGTTCAAAAAACGGTTTTGGTGTCTTTCAGTAGTGTTCGATTCCATGACAACTGTGAGGGGGGTGAATTTTTTTAGAATCCATTATTTTAATGCACAGAGAAGGATTTATTTCATGATTAATTAAGGGCGTGGTCAACTTGATTGGCAGCTGTCATTATGTCATCACGGCATGACCCTCACGGATTCGAGGCATTGATTGGTCTGGCCGGAGGTAGGCGGGCTTAGAACAAAGACTGAAATGTCCAAGATGGCGGCGCCCAGAAGCTCAATTTTAGGCTTCATCTCCGCTATTAAGAATGTCTATGGGTGACGTCACGGAGGGTTTGTCCATATATATATACAGTCTATGGTCGAAACCCATTGCCTCGACTGGCCCTGGCCCCACACCAGGCCTCCCAGCTCGGGGAGCCCCGCCGGCCCGCGTGGTGCCGCCGGGTGTGTCACATATCCGCCGAAAGACCTCCGTCACCACCGCCCGCCAACGCTCACCCCAGTCCTCTTGTCTTCCCCTCGCAGACTGAGGGCCTCCTGCCCGGGTGCCACTCCTGCAGCGTGTGCGCCCAGGGGGCCTGCAGGCAGAGCGGGGAGATGGGGGTGACCTGCGAGTGCCTGCCTGGCCGTGCCGGAGCCCTGTGTGACCAGAAGACGGCGGCCAGCCCCTGCCAGAGCAGCAGGTAGGGCAGACCTACATGCGCACACGCAAACGCACGCGCACACACACTCACACACACCATCCAGCCTCACTCCCCTCCCCTCCCCCCCATCCCCCAGGTGTGTCCAAGGCCTCTGTGTTCCCAAGGGCCTGGCGTACAGCTGCCAGTGTGCTGAGGGCTTCCAGGGCCAGTACTGCGACCGGCGCCAGCCGCCTCCGGCCTGCAGGGGGCATCGCTGCGGACACGGGGAGTGCCGAGTGTCCGAGACCGGGGAGCCCGCCTGTCACTGCCAGGCCGGCTTCACCGGGCCCACCTGTGACACAGGTAAGAAAGCGACGGTTGGAGAGAGGCAAGAGAGAGAGAATTGAGGGCATGCTAACTACGCTGACAAAATCCCACCCAGGCCTTTGTGTTGCGCCGTTAGCACCCGCCTTTCAATCCACATTCAACGCATTGAATACCACCGGGGGGCGCCAAAATTCACCACGCCGGATGACTTGAATCCCAAACTCCCCCCCCCCCCCCCCGTTCTCTGCACAGAGCTGACCTGCCACGGGGAGGTGCTGCGGGAACAGCTGAAGCGCCATCATCCCATGAAGACCTGCACATCGACCAGCAAGATCCCGCGCATGGACTGTCCCCGCTCCTGCCAGGCGGCCGCGCCGCCTGGCGTCTGCTGCGGCCCCACCAAGAGCCGGCGGAGGAAGGCGGTGTTCCGGTGCACAGACGGCACCTCGTACTCGGAGGAGATGGAGACGGCCATGGAGTGCGGCTGCGCCAAGTGCCCGCTGTGAGGCCGCCGGAGGGCGTACGGGCCGGTCTGCGCTGCCCTTTTTTTTGGGGGGGTCGTCGTTGTTGTTGTTGTTGTTTGTGTCCGCGCCCCCAAAAAAACCACGGCCTGGTGAGCTTTTTTTTTTGTTTTGTTTTTCCCACGCAAGCGGCGACGCCATCTTTTTTTTCTTTTTTTCCGGGGATAACGGAAACACGCCGACGGGTTTTGAACGCCGCACTGCTGCAAAAGGAGGCCACAGACAAGCTGCAGAGAGGACTTGTTGTTTGTTGTTTGACAGAGAAAATATATTGTAAGATATAAGGGAGAAGATAAACTTATTTTTATGATGTGATTTTACTAAAAAAAAAAAAAAGATGATGGACTTGTGAGTTTGTTCATTTTTATAATATGTGACGTGTTTCGTATGAAAAGTTATTTTGTATCATGTAAGAAAGTAAACAGCAAAATAGATTAACATTCCTAAAATATATTAATTTTTATGTATGTGTAAAATCTATATAAGTAAATACCCTAACCCAATGAATTTCTATATTTTCCTAGCGTGACTGCATGACATATACGTACATGCTGAGAGCAAGGCGGTGGACACTTCATGGGCTTCATAGTCAAACGGATGAGTTTCAAAATGGCTGTCAACAACCATTTTGTGAATATGGCTTCCCATATTAAAAGGAAATGGAAGGCAGTGTTCATTGTTGGACGAACAGATTCAAACTGTATGTGCATTGGTAACCTGCCTCGTTGAATGGGAGATTTCATTCCCACCTGGGATTGATGATGATTTCGATGAATCAAGATATGATATGATTTTCATTGTGGCATGCCATGCACTCTTTACTGTTCCTTTTTTTTCCTGATCCCCCATCAGGTTTGGTTTGGCATTATGGCCCAATTTAAATATTTTCCAAAATATTTAATATTTTTGATGCTATACTTTTGTCATCATGTAAAGGGATTATATGTGCCAAAAATAGAAACAAATGTACGTGTACAAGGCATTTTATCCTTATTTGTTAGCCATTACAAATTAGTATTTGCCAGTTCATCACTTTCACCTTTAACACCTTACAATTCTAGAGAAGCCATTTGATTTACAAAGGAAAGTGCCATACCAGGAAGTGCACTTTTTGTCAATGTATATTTAGCTAAATCTCCTGCAACGTAAATAAAATCCCAAAAGCCATCAAAGATTACGTTCTCACAATTTGGTGTGGCACATTGCGGTCTATGCAGCAAAAACATTAGCGGTCTTCACAACTTTGTATACAATGTGAATTTAGAGCTTCTACACCATGTTACGTAATGTATTTTCCTTCTCAATATTATCTGGTAATGCACTCCATGTCTCTTTATAACAACAGCATAAAAGTTATTTCCTAATGGGACAGTCAAATACATAGTGCTGAACATTTCAACTGTGACGAGCAGGGAACCAACCAGACGGCTGTTAGGAACACAGCTCAAGACGCTCCCTTTTTCGTTTTTTAGCCTTGATCGCAAAGTATTGATCTGTTATGTCCCCAAATTATATTTGATTTCAAATACATGCTATATGGATTTTTGATTTGTAAAATGTTTCAAATCGAATAAACTGAAAATGAAGTTAAGTCTGGTGCAGATTCACATTTCTGGACACCTGGACAAGGGCTTCTGGCTGGACAGCTCTGGGGCCAATAATCCTCACCGTGTTAAAGCTCTGTCCTGCATCACCGTGGCTCTTCACAGCATGCCAATGAGTTTTTCATCTGACTCACCCTTTAGTTGTTTTCAGTGGTACCAGGACCAAAGTTCCAGGTAACCATATAGTGTGTTTAGGTTGGTTTTTAGTTGAGTTGGTTTGTATGCCCTCCCCATGTTCACATGGGTTTCCACTCCAGGTACTGCGGGTTGCTCCAAAAACACACACATGCATTGACCTTGTAGACCTGAAGTTTGTCCCCTGTCGTGGACTCTTGCTATCTAGGATCAAGTTGCCGTGGACCCAAACACACAACACAGAGAGTCGTAGACAGAGGATATGGTTTCACATGGGTTTATTCAAGTATGGGCAGTGGAGTGAGCATCGGGTGGACGACGGGTAGGCCGGAGCCGTGGGAAGCGCGCCGATGGAGCAATTAACCTCCGTGACGCTGGGAATCATGGGGAAGTTGGTCTGACGATCAGACCGACACACTGCGGCGACGGGTTGCTGGGATGTGGTATGGAGAGCGGGAGCACAAGAGAACCAGATTAACAAGGACACGGGAACAAGAACTCGGTAACAAGGTAAGCTAAGCGTATACAGGATTGCCAAGAGTGCTACTAACTGTGTGAACAGAGTTGACGATCTGGCGATGAGTGGTTGGAAGACCGGTGTAGATAAACTGCCGGACTTAAGTGCTGTTTCCCCTCAGGTGTGTGGAACCAGAGAGTGAAGAGGCTGAAGCCTCCCTGGGACCGGAGCAGGTACGCCCCCTGCCCACAACATATAGACAGGACAGCCTCAAAGCTATTTTTCTTATTTACATTATTTATTTTCTTCTATTGAGCCGTAGTTGGACCACTCATTCTACAACAATCATGTACAAAGATCTGGAACAACCAATTAATTTACTTGGAGAAAAAACATGCTCTCAATTTGTGGCCACAAACCTAGGAGTGCTGCTCACAAAAAGGTTTAAATTCTCTGTGCCGAAAGCCATGTGCTTTGGGCTACAGATGGAAGAGTGGACAGACTCGCAGAAACAACCATTTGGGGCATACAGTGAAAGACATTCGGAGAAATCTAAACATCTTGTGATGGCGGGCGCAAAAACCGCATACATAAATGTCACAGCAAAAGACCATGTGACTAGACAAAACAGGAGACATGAAGCGTGCAACCTATATTATAGGTTGCGCCGCGCGCTTCATGTCTCCTGTTTATCTTGTACACAAACAGCTTCGAACATGACCACAAACACAATCACACACCTATGATGATGTTGTGATGATACATGACACACATGATGAAAGCCATTGAGGTTTATTTTAAATTGGATCACATGACCTCACACTAGAATTGATTGTTATTCATTAAAACTCACTATTATTACTACTACAATCATGACAAATACTGTGTCCGATATAATTGCATTAATCGGGCAATCATTCTCACTATACTGGTAACTCAACTGTCACTATTGTTAGTGCACATACTACAGTATAATGCGATCCATTGTGTTACTACTAATTGTGCCAATTTCAAAACAAAAATATCAAATCAAAATAATTATTCAGAGTTAAGTTTTAATTATCATGCATTAAGGGAAAGCATTACATGAATGCCCTTTGTCAGTTGAACTGCAGTTCACAAAAAAGTAACTGATTCATTGGCTCGCTCCTTCAGTGTCTCCAAGTTCCAGCCAATCACAGTTGATCTAGGACATGTAAATGATTGTCTTTTAAGTCAAATCTATGACTTGAGTCAGTACATCTCATGTTCAGCAACAAAACATGACAATGTTGGCGATATTCTTTGCAATGTCGATCTTGAGAACAGCTTGTAAGTACAATTTATCTTCAAATTAAAATGAACTTTTATGAAGTGTAAAATATGGGACATGAAGGGAAATGAAGGTTTGATGATATCATGTCTATTTGAATCTCAGTGTAGCATGTATGTATATATGTATCCCTGAATTTTTGTATTTTTCTTTTTTTAATTTCCCCCCCAAACCTTTTATCATTGATTTATGGACTGTTTTTCTAATCATCAGTGCTGAATCAGACCCAAGAGGATCCTGAAACACTTTCTTTGATAACAGCAGAACTTGGAGATACTGTTAATCTACATTGTGCAGTAACTAAAGGTCAAAGTAAGGTATTATACTGGTATAAACAATTTATTGGCTACTCTCCCCAAGTGGTTGCTAGCACCATTTTTGGATCAATAATGGTTTATCCGCAATATGAATCCAGGGTAAAACCGGTAGGAGGAACTGACTTTGACTTGACAATGTTTGATGTAACTAAAGAGGACGAAGCAAACTATTTCTGTCAGCAAGGAGTTGATGTAGACAAGAAATGGAATGGCGGCATATTTCTGTCTGTGAAAGGTAGGATTCAGTGCTATTATAACCGAAAATCTATTTTATCTGAGGTAAACAACGATATTTGATTTGATTGTATTTCATTATGCAGATGTAAATGACCACATGTTTGTCTCTAAGACTGTGGTCCAACAGCCAGCCTCAGTTCAGCTGGCTCTCAACTGCTCTATTACCCCCCAGAGGATGGACCACAGTAACCAGTGCCAAGGGGAACACAGTGTGTACTGGTTCAGATCTGGATCAGGACCATCTCACCCTGCTGCCATTTACATGAATGGAAACAGGAGAGGTGAATGTCAGGATGGTTCTGGGCCTCCGTCTGCACCACAAAGCTGTGGCTACGCTCTCCCAAAGAACAATGTAGACACCTCTGATGCTGGGACTTACTACTGTGCCCTGGCAGCATGTGGAGAACTTGTGTTTGAAAATGAATCTGGGAACAAAAAGGAAAAGCAGGGAACAAAAGGTCAATATATTTCACTTCCTTTTTTCTCCTTATTTGAAATTAGAAAATCTTACATATTATGCGGTCGAAAGCTTCCTGATGACCCTTTGTTTGTCTGATTCTAGAACCCAAATGGCATCTAGTGGCACCCGTGGTGCTTGGAATACTGTTGGCTTGCTGTCTGGCTGTGATTATATTCCTCATTCTGACCAGAAACAAAAAGCATGTTTGTTTGCAGTGCAAAGGTACAGTATATTAAACACTCAGCCTCTTGATGTTGACTGATATGACCTCAGGATAGGTTGAAGAGATCCCCAATTGCTTTGATAGAATAATGTAGTCTGCATCCATAATTGACACTTTAAGTTTTCAGAAATGTGGGAGAACATTAAGGAATAGTTCAGTTTTAATAGCTTGACATATGATATATATAACATCTGTAACATAATATAAATGTTTCATTCTTTATTATTCAGCATTAACACAAATATTCCTCTGTTCAGGAACTGTTTTAGGAACACAGAGTGCCTCCTACCATGTTGCACCTGACTCAGTAATCAAACAGGTGTGTCTGCATTCTGTGTATGGTGTACAGTACTTCATGTACATATTTCAATGAATGTAGAAGAAATGTGTGGCTTGGATTATTTGTTCTGATTTTTAGGTTTTACAATTGCTATTTATACATGTACATTTAGAGCATTTAGACACTTGTATCCAAAGTGACTTGCAAAAAACACATTTGTTAGAACTTATGTTAAACAGCAAATTCATTTTTGCAATTTATTTTCTAGATGAAGTTTAGCTAACTGGTTAAATTTACTGGTAACAACCAGTTACATCAGTATGATTGCACTTTTGTCTTTGAGTCAAGAAGTGGTCTCTACAACTGTGATGGTCGCTAGTAATACACAGTTCTCTGTTGTAGGACGGGGAAACAGATTCCTTGAACTACGCAGCGTTGGAGTTCTCTGGCAGGAAAACCAAAGTTGAGAAGAAGAACAGTGAAAGGACTCGGGACAGTCTGTATTCCTCTGTGAGAGAAACCGGCCACATAAGTCTGTCAAGGTTCTAGTATAATTTAAATCCCTCAATATTGTGTTCCGGGTTATTTTTTACCTATTTTTGAATCCAAGTTTCACATGTTGCAGGAATACCTATAACAAAGATATCTCTTTTTTGTCCTATGTCCGTACGCATTAGTTGCAATAAGGCAGTTTCAAATCAAAAATGTGCCTGTGAACTGTTGAATCTACATTTATGGATACCTTTGTGGACACGCGTGCATTCAGGGACAATTTTTATTCTCTTTGACTCAAGAGACATTTCCGGATGTTTTGGATGTGCGATGCACACAGTCGTAACTGCTAAGCAGAGTGGTCCACTGAGGCTTCCTCTTCAGTGTTCGACTGGGGAAACTCAACTTGCCGCTTGGGTAACACTTGGCCTCTGATAGGGAGTGTGTCCCCGGCTGAATAAAAGCATGTATTGTGATAGATGGGTTACCATGCCAAACCTCAATCAAACTACAGGACTAAAATGATGGATTAAACAATCCACATGTTGCCATTTTTCACAGGGGAAATCGAAGCATGAGTCATGTAGCTCCACCGTGTGAGTTTTCAGCAGTACATGCGGCCAAACCAACACTGCGTGAATTCAATCGGAGAAATGTGGATTGTTTTATCACAATATTAATCTTGTAGTTTTAACAACAATGTTTGGCAAAGTAACGCATGACTCATCTCTCGAAATAGATGCCTTTTTGCGGCAGGGGGCACACTCCCTATCAGAAGGTAACTGTTCTGTAAGGGCTTGTTAGAGTTAGAGTTGGGTTGCCCACACTGCACCATTTTTCCAAATTATTGCAAATTCATCCCAAATGGCAATTTACAAGACACAAATGGAACTCTTACTAGTATTAACAATCATGAGCCAAATCACTCCCCATAGTGATCATGTTCATTTTACTCACATATTTCCAACATTTATCATAGGTGCGTAATTGCCGAGTGGTAGACAAGACAACATTGATTTTGTATGAATGGTCATTATTGTTTCTTTGTGCGCAATTTATGAGGATGATTACAATCATGTATTGCTATTAATGACTTTGAAACAGCAAATAAAAGTCAACACTGTCTCTATTCACTGACACAAAAGTCCCCTTTGGGTTTCAGTGAGTGATAGGAAATGTGTGTCCATTTCATGGTTGGTTTCTGCAGCACATCAGCAGCACATCCTGTTGCTACCTACAGTCAGATCTATTTATGGCTAGAGAGCCACAGCCCTCGCCTCTCGGCTCAACCGCTGCTCAGGGCCTCGCTCTGTTTCCAAAGCAGCGGTAAGAGAAAAGGCAAGAAAGGAAGTGACACTGAAAGGCATCATCTCTCCTGGGCTTAGGCTGGGTATTAACTGTCACTTTACCGGTGGTTATAAAAGGTACATCGGTTGCTCTTTGGTTAAGATTCAAAGTAATTCTGTATTCTATACTAATTCTAAACAACAATCTATCCTAGGGCACAGAGTACAAACAAACACACACACCTTCTTGTAGTTGGTATTTTCCAAGGTAAAATTGCGATACAAAAAGTCATTCAAAAACACCAGCAATGGGCCATATTCAGATACTGTAGCTTCAACCACATGGCCACGAGATGAATAAGGCTCACTGAAAGCAATTGAAACTCAATTTGTCCATCCATTACATGGTCTACAACATTTTAAGAGCCATAAATAAACCAAAATAAAGTAATCATTTGATATATCCAGTGGAATTGCTCATAGATTTTGAGACAACTAAAACACATACTTAAAGGGTAAAGGGGCATTTAGCAGGCGCTTCTGTCCAAAGCGATTTACAATGAGTACATTTGTGGGGTTTGACATGTGGAGGAGGGGGCTCAAGGGGATCGAACATATTTGTAATCAATATTCTGAACCTACGTTGATTCAACTGAATTAATGTCTGATTGTAGATTTTGAGCCTCAGTTTTGCCTCCAGATGTGGGGTTGATTAGCCATTACAAGCTATTTGGGTGCCAAGCCAAGTAGGAGTGTCTACCAAGATCTATGATGGGTTGATAAGGGCCCCATTCTGGCTGGAGTTGATGTCACAGACGGAGAGCAGAAGATATAAAGTTTCAAAGTCAGTTCCATGTTTTTACCGAGTGAAACTGACCTGTATAAGTGTCCACAGTGTCGTCCAATCCTCCCAGCTTCTCAGCTTTTTTGTTTTTAGTACTTTTATACATATTCAGTGCCTCCAAGTTCCAGCCAATCACAGTTGTTCTAGGGTGTGTAAATGGTTGTGTTTTAATTCAAATCTATCACTTGAGTGAGTACTCAATCTCAAGTTCAGCAAAAAAACGTGACAATGTTGGCAATATTCTTTGCAATGTCAATCTTGAGAACAGCTTGTAAGTACAATCTATCTTCAACTTAAAATTTACTTTTGTGAAGTGGAAATTATTGGACATGATCCGAAGGTTTGGTGATGTTTGTGTCTGTTTGAAACGTAGTGTATTATGTATGCATGCATATATGTATCTATGAATGTATGCATTTATTTTTGTTTGTTGAAAATTCTCCCCTAAAGCTTTTATCAGTCATTTGTGGATTTTGTTTTCATTATCGTCAGTGCTGATTCAGACCCAAGAGGATCCTAAATCAATTTATTTGATAACAGTTAAGTTTTAACGATCATGCATTACGGGAAAGCATTACATGAATGCCCTTTGTCAATTGAACTGCAGTTCACAGAAACGTAGCTGTTTCATTGGCTCGCTCCTTCAGTGTTACCAAGTTCCAGCCAATCACAGTTGATCAACACATGTAAATGATTGTCTTTCAATTTAAATCTATCACTTGAGTCTGTATATCATGATCAGCAACAAAACATGAAAATGTTGGCAATATTATTTGCAATGTCGATCTTGAGAACAATCTGTAAGTAACATTTATCTTCAACTTAAATTGAACTTTTATGAAGTGTAAATTATGGGACATGATGGGAAATGAAGGTTTGGTGGTGTCATGTCTGTTTGAATCTTAGTGTAGCATGTATGTACATATGTATCTATGAATATCTGCATTTTTCTTTTTGTTTTATTTCCCCCAAAACCTTTTATCAGTGTTTTATGGATT
Organism: Urophycis tenuis; assembly: GCA_036785325.1. Classification (NCBI taxonomy): domain Eukaryota; kingdom Metazoa; phylum Chordata; class Actinopteri; order Gadiformes; family Phycidae; genus Urophycis; species Urophycis tenuis. The sequence continues at coordinate 459,278 of JAXIVH010000120.1, read as the reverse complement.
TTGTTTTTTCTTATTGTCAGTGCTGATTCAGACCCAAGAGGATCCTAAAACACTTTATTTGATAACAGCAGAACTTGGAGATACTGTTAATCTACATTGTGCAGTAACTAAAGGTCAAAGTAAGGTAGTATACTGGTATAAGCAATTTATTGGCTACTCTCCCCAAGTGGTTGCTAGCACCATTTTTGGATCAATAACGGTTTATCCGCAATATGAATCCAGGGTAAAACCGGTAGGAGGAACTGACTTTGACTTGACAATGTTTGATGTAACTAAAGAGGACGAAGCAAACTATTTCTGTCAGCAAGGAGTTGATGTAGACATGAAATGGAATGGCGGCATATTTCTGTCTGTGAAAGGTAGGATTCAGTGTTTTTAGTATTATAACCGGAAATCTATTTTATCTGAGGTAAACATCAATATTTGATTTGATTGTATTTCATTATGCAGATGTCCACAGGTTTGTCTCTAAGACTGTGGTCCAACAGACAGCCTCAGTTCAGCTGGCTCTCAACTGCTCTATTACCCCCCAGAGAACGGACCACAGTAACCAGTGCCAAGGGGAACACAGTGTGTACTGGTTCAGATCTGGATCAGGACCATCTCACCCTGCTGCTATTTACATGAATGGAAACAGGAGAGGTCAGGATGGTTCTGGGCCTACGTCTGCTCCACAGAGCTGTGTCTACACTCTCCCAAAGAACAATGTAGACACCTCTGATGCTGGGACTTGCTATTGTGCCCTGGCAGCATGTAGAGAACTTGTTTTTGGAAATGAATCAGGGAACAAAAAGGAAAAGCAGGGAACAAAAGGTCAATATATTTCACTTCCTTTTTTCCCCTTATTTGAAATTAGAAAATCTTTACGTAATTATTACGCAAACATATTATGCGACCGAAAGCTTCCTGATGACCCCTTGTTTGTCTGATTCTAGAACCCAAATGGCATCTATCCTTTTTTTTTACTTCACACTTTCAGTTTTTTTGGTGTATATATATATATATATTCATACAACCTAAAATCCTTCTATTATAGGGTTCCTATTTCATCAGTCTACAACCCTAGGTTATAACTAATCAACATCACATCTGGTGGTGAAATCGGAACCCTTTTAAATATGTTACACTATATGAAAAGGCACTATGAGTTCTAAAGCTTCCTCATGACCCTTTTTCTGAAGAGAGTGAAATACATAGACAGTCCATAGCAATAGCCCCACCTTTAAATTAAAACAAGTGTACCAAACCTAACATAACATTTATTTTAGATTTATTGTATATATTTGTTGCTATATCTAACCACCTTCGGATGAAGTTGTAGTTTTGAATTTGACTCAATACAATAAGTGTTCTCTACTACAACTGTGAATCTCCTTAGCCATTGAAAGTAATTCAATATTCTCTGTTGTAGGCCATGAAAATGGACACCTTGAACAGGAAAACAAACACTCAGAGTTTGTGTTTTCTTCTAAGTAGTCCTATCATTGTAGGTTTTTTTTTTTCTTACATTCCTCACGTATGTCCAGCATTTTTCCGCCTTCATGGGTGCATACTTCATGAGACAAACGAACAAGAAAACATTGATTGTGTATGCATTGTTGTGTCGGTCATGGACTGATGCTGCTTTCAAGTCGTTATTACTCACCCCCTTCTATTTAGTTTTTCGAAAAAGCTTGTAGGCTGTTAGCTAGTATATAATCATTACAAGCAAACATGTTTCTCTGGTTTCTTTCATGGTTCAAAATTCAGCCTTTAGGTTCAGTCTGTGAAAGGAAAATGTACGCCCATTTTGTGGTTGGTTTCTGAAAATTGTGAGAGGCACATCCTGGTAATGACAGGTCTCAGGTCTCTTCATGGTTAAGCGTGTCAAAAAACGAAGACATGGCCAGCCACAGCCCCCGCTTCTTGACGAAGTGCCTCGCTGTTTACGACCCAGTTTTGTTGAAAAATGCAATAGCAACAAAGGAAGTGTGACTCAAAGCGCCTTCACAGGCTTGTTGCATAACACTAGTCACTAGTGCATGCAAGAGCTGTAGCCCCCTCAGAGAAAACATGCATATCCACTTCATTATTGCTCAGGTTCATTTTGGTATGCATGTATTCAAATATTAAGTGATTTTCATATCTTTTTTTATATATTGCTCATAGAAAAGCACTGGAATTTTTTTTTACTCTTAAAACTGAGAAAGTACAATTGTGATCATTGTAACTTTAGAGGTCCCTGAATAACCTTGTTGTATTGCCCATTACAAAGCATTTTAAAATCTACCCATTTGTGATGTCACAAGTGGGTTTGTCCACCCGTATCGGGTTGAACAGCTCCACAGTCAGCTCCAGGTATGACTTGCTGTGACTCCCTAGCCTGGGAATTCCCATGCTGCTTTGCGCGCGATTTCATTCTCACTGCAAAGACAGCCTGGAAACCACCGCCCTTATTTTCCCCTGAGTTAGGGAACCAATCACAGAACGGGGGGGGCAGCAATACGATGACGACGTCTATGCAGGACACCGAAGCTTGTAGCGTGTTAATCCAACATGGCAGCGGACACAACGTTACCGTTCGATGCAGCTTTAGAAAGTGCATTAAGTAGCTTTTGTAGCAATTAATGTAATTTTAGTAGCTAATTTTTAGTAGCAATTGGCTATGAATCGCGCGCAAAGCAGCATGTGAAGAACCAGACGCCATTTGATAAACATTCGTAGCGCCCAATAAACGGCTCTAGGCATTCGTAAACCACGCCTCAAATACGAGAAAATGCACCCCTAGTTCCCAGACCACCATCTCATCGAGATGTGGACGCGTCAGCCAGGCTAGTGACTCCCCATTATACCTTTTATACTCATTTTCATCAAAGTACTAGTGATGCCAAAATCATGTTTTTGTTTGTTTGTTTGATTAAATGTCTGAATAGAATATGTACTCTATTGTCTTGATCATATTCATGTATGTCTGTTTGTTGTTGTAACTAAAAGATTAATTTAGAGAAAACAGTTGTAAAATGTTTTTGTCCGTCTCCACCCACCAGGTTGTAGACATTTCACTCTGCATTTAACCCATATCGTGTTTATGACACCAACGCCAAGAGGGTATGCCAATGCCATGGTGTGTGTGGACTTGTGAAGCTTTTGTCTGGGAAGTTGGTTTACTGTTGATTGCGATGGTACTAACTTAAAAAAAAAAGTATCACAAAGCCGATGTGGGTCGTAACCATGGTAATAACTCTCTTTTTTTAATGTCAGTGCTAGAATCAACCGCTTGTTTTTGGGCTTATGCGGAAGCGGAGTTCAGCATGTAGAACATGAACATGTAGGTCAGCATACAGCATACAGGTAGCTTGTTGGGGTTAGATGCAAATAGGCCGGCCACCATTGTAAGTCAAAGGGGAAATTCATTTAATTCTCGTAATATAAAGCAAAAAAAATGTTACCTTATTTAGCCTTATATGAATTGGTGGCTAATTCATATCTATAGTATTAATTTTGAAGGGTACCGTTTGACGTATAAACAGTTATTAAGGGTTTTGTATGATTCAAGGTTTGTCAATTTGAATCTCACCCTCAATGCACCAAAGATACATAATTTCTATGGGTGGTTGCAACAAATCGAAAGCAAGGGTAGTGACTATAATGTGAATGAAATGAGTAATTCTTCTTAATTATTAGGCTTCATAACTATTGTGTGTGAGTCAATAGGTGATGTCACGGACACTGAGTCCATGTTATGTACAGTTTATGGTTAGAATGCAAGCTGAAACGGGTTGGCTTACACTTTGATGGTGTGTCATGGTAATCCATGACTTTGGTCTGTCACATTAGGTATTGTTCGTTCTTTTTTCATTGCTTCCATGCATGTTCAAACCAATTGTAATTACAAAGTGCATTGCTACCTCTGCTATATGACGATTATTGAGGTTGTATTAAGATTGCTGACCGCCACTTTGGTGCCTACAGTGCTTGTCTTGATACAGCTAATGATAAGCTTTTACTCAGATCACTTGATATTTGCAATACATTCATTAGATATAAAACATCTGAAGTAGCTCTTAACTTTGGCTCACAGAAAACAACCCCTGTTATCCAAGACTCCCCACAATTCTGAGATGACGCCAGTGTGTTCGGCGAGTTGTCTTTCACGGGTGCTCTGTTTAACGTTTGTTACAGCCCTGTTTCTATGCATCAATCTGGATGTGTCTGCCCTACTGTGCTATGACCGTCAAGTTTAACATCGCCTGTTTAACATCCGTGACAAAGTTCTCAGTGAGGCTCGGGCAGCTAGACCCGAACCAGGAGATTGGAACAAGCATCCCCCGCCCGCGCTGTCAGGTATCCTTGCTTACCTGCGCCTCACGCCCGCGGCCCCTCCTCGCAAGAAGTGCTCCAGGAGACGAGGAAGGAGGGGAGGTCTGCTGGTGGAGAAGATCCAACTGTCCTGAAATCGAGCTGCCGCTCGGCGTCTGGTGCAATGGCTCTGTCCTGTTGTCTCTGTCTCGCCTCTTACTCCTGCTGAAGCCTTCCTCGACCGTGATGCTGCCAAACTGCCGTGTCCACCGCTGTTTCCAGCCCTTCAAGCCGCCCCAACAGCGTTGACCGGACCGCGTCGTACTCAAGTTCCCTGGCGTTCCCTGCGTAGATGCGACCATGGCGTTCACCACTCTAGCCTATGCGCACTGTACCAGCGGCTAGTGACGAGCTATCCCTCCAAATGGCCTTGATGAATGTGCAGTCCCTGGCGAGTAAAACCTTCATGCTTAAAGACTTTTTTTATCTTCCGGGAGCTGGACTTTCTGTTTATGTGTGAGACCTGGGTCTCTACTGGCGAAAACATGCCGCTCTCTGAACTCCTTCCACAGGACTGTGACTTTTTTAATTCCTCCCAAGCATCTGGTAGAGGTGGAGGTGTTGCCTCTGTTTGCAAGTCATTTTTTCACTGCCGGCAGATTCCACAAACTGGTTTTGCTTTCTTTGAACTGCAACTGTTTGAATTAATTCTGTCCTTCCCCGTTGTATGTGCAGTGGTGTACCGTCCACCTAAATTCAACAAAGACTTTATCCATGACTTTGCAGATTTTTTGTCTGGGACTATGGTCAAATATGATTGATAGTGAGGAGATTGTTGTTGATGCCAAAGAACAAGAAGTGCCAGAAACTCTAGATAGTTTAAGCTGAAGTTGTTTATTGGTCTCATACGAGGAGAAGCAGAGGATTTCTTCGAGCAAGATATTCGTATGTGAATCTTCTTCAGTTTCTTCTGCCTGCTCCCGGAAACACAGTGTATTACATACAAGTCTCAAACCGGAACAGCATGACAGGAGTGTCCTATTCTGATTGGCTTATAATGTATAAACATTAGATGTTACTAAGCAGATTTGACATGACGTAGGTGTATTCTTCAATCACATCTTATGTCTCCAAGTTCCAGAGTCAGACTTAAAGTCGCCGAGAGGAATACAATCTTCACTATGTCCTTCTTCAGAATGTCACATCAACCTAACCATACCATCGCTAAATAATAATCCCCTGTTATTGATAATAAGATCAATACACTATGATTTAGCACCTTAAGGGTGAGGAAAACATCAGCCATCAGAATCAGAGCACATCACACATTACAGCAATTCAATTAAATCAAATGTACAATGTAATAAATGATAAAAATAAATGCATCAATGTTGATAAAGACAGTGTTGTAGAATGAAAACACAACTGAAAACAGAATCGTGTGAGTCAAATAATATCATGATCAAACAATCCCCTCTTATATAGCATATCAGCCTATCTAACATGCGAGCCATGAGTCCCACCTACCCGTCAACTAGGACCACTGGAGGCAAACCCTCATTGGGATAAAGAGCCCCTAAAACACTGGAGTGTCAGAAATGCTCATGGTGGAAGTCACAGCCACATGAACCTACTGACAGTAAGGCAACCCCCCCCCCCCCCCCCCCCATTTACTAGGGAGAGCAAAAAGACCCCTGCGCTAACTATTCTAACCATGGAGCTAGACCTACAGGAAAAACCTCAATATCACAGAGGAAACCCCACAGTCTACTCTCTTCCAGATTAAATAAGGGTGTACAATCACTTGATACAAAACATGAATCCATAACAGTAGTATATGAAGATACATAACAATTCAGTGTGGCAATTATAAGCAATCATTATCAGACTAGACGTATGAAGGTAAAATACGAAACTTTCAAAGTGGAATTACAGAATGATCAGCTAACAGGAGGAGAGTTATTCAACCCATGTGCTTTCACACAGTAGAGAGTCACCGACCAGGGAGAGGTTACTAGCACATACGAAGCCTGGCGGTACGGATCCATCTCTTCTTCATCAACTCTTCTAAACTTTCACATCCACGACCAATCAACGTGGAATCGCTACAATGTCCGCAGGATCCCTCTGCTGAGAGCTTCCCCTCTTCGGCAGCTCGAAATCAACATCATTGGAGGTTGGATAACCTTCCACCTTACTCTGATGGTTCTTCATCTGTAACCAGAGTAGAAGGGATTCCCAGTGGAGAACAAAGAGAAGAGCTCCTCCGATCACGAGCCAGAATGAGCCGCCCTCTCAACCTCGTCTTTCGGGGCGAATCTGCACCTTGTCGCATGCACCCATTCTGGTTGCCCCTCGTCTTTCAGTGCTGTCCTTGTCCACAGCAATACCTGATATGGACCCTTCCAACTAGGAGACAAAGACACTTTGTCCAAAGACTTTATTAGTACAAAATACAAAAGGTGTATGGGCTCATCTGAAGGTCTCGGGAGTCTGTCTGCCACCTGTAAGTGATATTTTCGTAAGATTTCAGTTAGCCTTTTTACATAGTCAAACATGTACTCATCTCTCCAAATCAGAATGGTTTTGCTTGGTGTTAAGGGGGGACTTATCCCAGTGGACATGGGCCTGCCCATCAAAACTTCATGTGGACTTAGTCCTGTTGTTGAATTTGGTGCACTCCTGATGGACTATGTCGTCCGAGGCTACTTCCTAACACGCGGGTTCAATCCCCTCTGGAACACACAACACCAGGCTGAGTACAATTTACAAATAATTTTATTAAAGGGTCGGCAGCCACACACGTCAGCAACATGGACAGCACTTCACAGCTCAGTAAAATGGGCCACACCCACCTACACTGATCCCATCCCAGGTTTGCACAGAAGAGTGGAAAGAATATTTCCACAAACCACCATCAGGCATTTGGAGCAGCATACATGAAACAGACAGAAATATCCAGAAAATCAACCCCTAATAAACCGAAAATAAACAAAACCAAAGAAAGGGAAAAGGAGTACTGACACCACACAGGAGATATCAAATCCCAATAACCCAGCCTCAAGACTGGCACTACAAATCGGTCCACAACAGTGGACAAGCAACGTCAGAAATCAAATCATAATACACACAATAATAACACGCTTTTCAGTACATTCCTAGCTTCACGTACACCCCCTCCAATGCTACACCCACAACCAAACACCAATAAGAGGGGGGTGCAAAGTCCATGCCCACCCTCCTGAGCGGGTGTGCTGCTCGACCAGAGGCAAGATGAGTTCACTAAAATTTTGGTCGGCGGCCGTCCCGCCACGCCGGCCAAAATAACCAAAACGGTCTGGCTATAATTCGCGGTATCACCAACCAGTGTTCAACGCGCTATACAGTCCGTTCCCACGGAGACGGTGATCAACTGGCTCGCCGTAGTCGGTTTCCTTCGCCCGACGATGGCTCCGTAGTACCCTCTCGTTCGTTCTCCTCCCGGGGTGCTGCTTCCGGGTTCGCGTCGGCCGCCGCTTCCCGATCGAACTACACCTCCAGGAAACAAACCGCAAATCACACACACGGGATACCCGATGGTGGACCAGTCACGTCGGTAATCGTAGTTAGAAGTGAGCACTTCCCTTTAGTAGGCATACGATCATGCGTTTCTCCTCCACACACCGGTGGAGCTTCAGGAGCCGGGTTTGTCGTTGTCGTCGCTCCTCCTGCCGTCGCAGCGCGATGACGTCACTCTGCCTGAGCCATCTCGGAAGTTCGGAGCCTCTGCCGTCCGAGATGTCCCGTATAAAAAGGAATGTTTTTCCCGCTGCTGTCCCAATCATCCAATCCGCTAGCCGCGTGCATTAGTCCTTACGGCCAGTCAACAATTACACAAATCACCGCTACACACCATTAATTTGATGCATCCCCCTACACAAATTCTCCCACATAGTACAATTAGAACACCAACATGCCCCAGTCCACATACGACATTCCCCCCCACTTTATCCGTGGTCGTCCCGATCACGTTACCATCAAGTTACCAATCACACAAAACCCCACTGTGGTCTAGTCGCCATACACCTCACACGACTAGCTTCCCCCCCAGTTTGTCAGTGGTCGTTCTCAACCACTAATCCCTATACCTAACTGGGGGAACCCCAGAGTTAGCTTGCTGAGACCGCCTTGGCCCGAGCCCCGCTACGGCTGCCCCATCAACAGTCTCCTGCCTCCCAGCCTCAGGCAGACGATGTTCAGGTTCCCCACCTCGACTGTCTGCTCCCTGGTGACTTGTTACAGCCTGGAAACCTACGGGCCACCAACCTGTCTCCGCTTCCCTCCCCGGGCCCATCTGAGCTATATCCCGATCCCCAGCCAACTCACCTACGCCTCCATGAGCCCCATGTGACCAGCCGCTGGGTTGAACACACAAGTTGTTCTGGTGGATGGTACGTGAGGGCCCCTCGTGTCCCTCTGGGCGGACCACATAGGTCGGCCGATCTTTCCTGGGTTGGCTCTGGACCACATATGGGCGGGGGTCCCAGTGGTAGCCCAACTTGCCTCGGGCCCTCCGCCGGAAGTCCCGTATCAGGACCCTCTCCCCAGGCAACAGGGGTGGTGCACACCGGCCCCGATTGAGCCGCTCTTGGTCCTGCTGTTGTCGCTGCTGGGTTTGCTCCTTCACCAGCTGATATGCCCCCAGGAGATGGTTATGATGTTGCTGGACCCACTTCTGCAGAGTGGCTCGCTGTTCCGGCCTGAGTAGCCCTGTCGCCTGGTCCACCGGAAGGCGAGCATGACGCCCGAACACCACATAGAAAGGCGCCAGCCCAGTCACACTGTGAGGCTTGTTGTTGTACGCATGCACAAGCCCTGGAAGATGCTCCCTCCACCGGTGATACTCCCTTGGGTCCAAGGTGTTCAGCAGACTGATGATCGTCTGGTTCAATCGCTCACAGGCACCGTTCCCTTGCGGAAGATAAGGTGACGTCCTCACTTTCCGGCACCCGTACAGCGTGCACAATTGTTGGATTAGGTCGGACTCAAACGATGGTCCCTGATCGGTCAAAATACGCTCCGGGCACCCAAAGGGTTGCAGTACTGTCTTCCAGAGCACTTTTGCCGTGGTAGCCGCGGTCTGGTCGATTGTGGGCACTGCAAAGGCAAATCTAGAGAAGAGGTCAACCATCACCAGTATATACGGGTGACTATCCCCAGGGCGCCGAAGGGATAGGTAGTCCAGGGCAAGAGTCTCCCAGGGATAGCCACTCTCGATGGAGCACAGAGGGGCCTTTGGTCCACCATCCACCCGGCCAAGGACACACTGCGGGCACTCTTGTACCCACCTGTAGCTGTCCCCGGTCATCCCAATCCAGAACAGGCGCTCCCGCAGTGCTGTCAGGAGCCGGAAGCCTTTGGCGTGGCCCAGGGCGAGGTGATACTGCTCCCACAAGGACTTCCTTTCGGCTTCTGGGGCCACAATGGCCACTTCATTGTGCCCGGCGGGAGAGTGGCGCCGCCGCACCAGTATTCTCTCTTGCACCTCCAGCTTCTCCCATTCTCCGAGCAGCTGCCTCCCAGCAGCCCCGAGAGTCTGACGTTCGCCTTCGGTTGGTCTACTTCCCTGTTGCCGTCACTGCCGGATCTTGGCCAAGTCTGGGTCCTGGCCCTGGCGCTCCACCCACAAGTCTGGTTCAGGGTCCACCTGTCCTGGCTCAGGTGCCTCCACGCGCCTCATCGCTGTGGCCTCTGGCAGCCGGGACAGTGCATCGGCATTAAGATGGTCAGCTCCTGGCTTGTGGCGCAGAGTAAAGTCAAAATTTGCCAGTTGAGCCTGCCACCTTTGCTCTACTGCCCCGAGCTTGGCTGTCTGCAGGTGGAGCAGAGGCCTGTGGTCGGTAAAGACTTGAAAAGTGGAGCCCCACAGATAATCTCTGAATTTCTCTGTTACTGACCACTTCAGCGCCAAGAGCTCCAGCTTGAAAGCGCTATAGTTTTGATCGTTCCGCTCAGCATCATGAAGACCACGGCTTCCATACGCTATCACGCGCTCACGCCCCTCCTGGACCTGAGCCAGCACCGCCCCCAGTCCATGCAAACTGGCATCTGTGTAGAGGCGGAAGGGAAGACAAAAATCCACATAGGCCAAGACAGGGGCCTTCACTAAAGACTCCTTAAGGTCTTGGAAGGCCTTTTCACACTCTACGCTCCAGACGATCGAGCAAGTCTTTCCCCCTCCCGTTCCCCTCAGCAGTGCGTGCAGCGGTGCAGCCCTCCGTGCGAATGCTTGGATGAACCGGCGGTAGTATCCGACAAATCCCAGGAAGGAACGAACCTCCCGGACATTGGTGGGTGTGGGCCAATTTTGTACTGCCTCTGTCTTCTCGGGGTCAGTAGCCACACCCCTGGAGTCACCACGTGGCCAAGATATCGCACTGAGCGCCGGAGCAGATGGCATTTTGCAGGCTGTAATTTCAAGCCGTGCTCGTGCAATTTGGTGAAGACCTGCTCCAGGTGGCCTATATGAGAAGAGAAATCAGGTGAGTACAGAATTATGTCATCCAGGTAAATCAGTAAAAACTCGTGCACCTGCCCCCCCAGGCAACGCTGCATCAAGCGTTGAAAGGTCGCTGGAGCATTACACAAGCCAAAAGGCATTCTCTCAAACTCATAAAGCCCCAGCGGGGTTGCGAAGGCAGTCTTTTCTTTGTCAGCCGGGTGCACCTCCACCTGCCAGTACCCACTGGCAAGGTCAAGCGTGGAGTACCATTCAGCCTTCTTTAAACTGGTCAGGGACTCTTCCACCCTGGGGAGAGGATAAGCGTCCTTATGTGTGACTGCATTTAATTTTCTATAGTCTACACAAAATCTCCATGACTGGTCTTTTTTCTTTACCAAGACTACAACACCAAAGGCAGCGCATCAGGCCATTTTAAACCCGTTGCCATCATGGCTTTTGTCAGTCTTTCTTTGATGGCGGAATTCATTCTTTCTACCTGACCTGAACTTTGTGGATGATACGGGACATGTAACTGCCAAGTGAACCCAAGAGCTTTTGAGAGAGCTTGCGTGATTTTTGAGACAAATGCTGGCCCTCTGTCACTGTCAATTGCTCCTGGAACTCTGTATCTTGGAATCATTTCTTTCAGCAAACATTTCACAACAGTTCTCGCATCTTCTTTTCGTGTTGGATAGCATTCTACCCACTTAGAGAAATGGTCAGTGATCACAAGCAAATGCTTGTAACCCTGACAGTTCGGCATATGTAAAAAGTCTATTTGCATATTTAAAAAAGGACCTGATGGTGGTTCTAAATTAACCAAAGAGGTAGAGGTAAGCGCGGCTTGTTTAGCTGATACATCAGCCCGTGCATTACCTTGTGAGACAAGATCCTTACCGTGAGTGTGTGTGGCGCATTTTACTATCGCTGTCACGCCAACGCCTCCCCCTCTACCTCGATCGGCGTCGCCTGGCTGTTGATCACCGGTCCTGGCACTACAACCCCCAGAATCCCTGGTGATCATTAGCAGCCATCTGTGTCTGATTCCCAATGTGTCTCACCTGTGTCTTGATTGTTCCCCTATTTAACCTCGTGTCTCTTGTCTCCCCTTTGTGAGTGGTTGCGTGTATTCGTAATGTATTGGTGTGTATTGTATGTATGTATTAGTATATCGTAGATGGACGTACTTGGTCTCCTGTCTACTTGATCTCCGCACACATCTCGCTGTGTGCGCCTGTGCCGGTTTCGTCCGGCACTTTATTAAACTCAGTTACACCGTTTACGCTGCTTTGTCTCGCTCTTGTCTCCGCTCAACCCCGTATTGTCAAAATCGCAAGCTTAGAGGGAAGCAAGACTGCATTTGAAAGGTCATTAATCAAAGTGTGGTGTTGCAATATTTTACCGGAGGATGTCACAAATCCTCACATTTTCCAAATTTGTCCAAAAACATGAGCGACTCCAAAAGCATATCTAGAATCTGTGTAAATCGTGGCCACTTTCCCGGTTGCCAGTACACAAGCTCTTGTGAGCACAAACAATTCAGTAGCTTGTGCGGACGTATTCTGTGGTAACGCACAGAATAATGTGGTAATCTAGCTTCCAACACTTCAAAATGTGGTCCCCCTAAGAAGTGGTCCCTACTACAACTGTGTAGAATTAATACATTTCCCTACCAAGGACGGAGAGGGAGTTGGCAGAAGGTCTGACGTGGGGATTCTGACAACGACTAGAATAACAATCAAACAATTAAACAAACTTATCTGAGTCCATATTTTGGTACATTACCACTGTGTGCGGTTAAAGCACTAACAACGACCGATTACCTCATGAGGCAGGCTAACCCCGGATGATTGTAGGTCATTGAAATGTCTTTCCTGATTCTTTGAGTCCCCCCGCAGAGATGAATACCATGTCCCTTCACCCCCTACTGGATTTTAGGCAGAGTACTATTATTCCTTTATACTGAATCCCAGGTGGGCTACATCATAATTACCCAGCACATCAATGAGGTCGGATAGATACAAGCGACCACGATCACCAGCCTAACGGGTTCACTCACTCTACCTCGGCTCTGTTCAATGAGCTACTTCCACTGTCGTCACAGGATGTACCTGCTCCCCTGCCCCCTCTTCTTCCCAGCCCCTCTGCCCCCCCAGTCACATCTACTCAGCTCATCTGCTGTTTCACGGACATCACTCAGCACGAGACTGAAAACATCTTAAGGAAGATGAAGCCCTCCACCAGTGACCTGGACCCATTTCCCTCAGCCCTGATAAAAAGTCACTCCTCTGCAATAAGTCCCATGATCACCAAAATCATCAATCAGTCCCTCCGGTCCGGCCATGTCCCCACATCTCTGAAAACTGCTGTCATCAAGCCCCTTCTCAAAAAGCCCAGCCTTGACCCCGAAGCACCCGCAAACTACCGCCCCATCTCCAACCTCCCTTTCCTGTCAAAGGTGTTGGAAAAGGTAGTTTCTGCCCAACTCAATGACCATCTCACAGCAAACAGTCTTTTTGAGAAGTTCCAGTCTGGTTTCCGCTCTGGCCACAGTACAGAAACTGCCCTGGTCAGGGTCACCAATGACCTGCTGATGACGGCTGATGCTGGCTCTCCATCACTTCTCATCCTTCTCGACCTCACCGCAGCATTTGACACCGTTGACCACCACATCCTTCTACACCGCATCCACTCCTCCATTGGACTCTCTGACACTACCCTGGCCTGGTTCACATCATATCTCACAGACAGAACAGAGTATGTATCCAAATCGGACACACACTCTGTCACATGTGGTGTCCCCCAAGGATCAGTCCTTGGCCCCACCCTCTTCACGCTGTACATGCTACCCCTTGGTCGTGTCATCAGCCGGCATGGAATATCTTTCCACTGCTACACTGATGACACCCAACTGTATATCAAAACTAATCCAACCCCCTCTGCAGCCCTTTCCACACTTTCCACCTGCCTGGAGGAGATAAAGGTGTGGATGACGGCTAACTTCTTGCAACTCAACAGCTCAAAAACGGAAGCCATTCTTGTTGGCACTCCACACCAGACCCGATCCTCCACTATCACCAGCATCACCTTCTCCGGCCACGACATCCACCTCTCATCCTCAGTCACAAACCTCGGTGTCAGAATGGACCCTCACCTGACTTTTGAGACCCATATTAAACATCTTTGCAAAACCTCCTTCTTCCACCTCAGGAACATTGCAAAACTCCGCCCCATACTCACTCTCCCCGATGCCGAAAAACTTGTCCACGCATTTGTCTCCTCCAGGCTGGACTACTGCAACGCACTCCTTATCGGGATCCCCAGCAAGAACATCCAGCAGCTGCAGTACATTCAGAACTGTGCTGACAGAATCCTGATGGGGGTGCGGAAGTACCACCACATCACACCCATCCTCAAATCCCTCCACTGGCTTCCTGTCTGGTACAGAATTGATTTAAAAGTTTCCCTTCTGTCCCACCAGTGCCTCCATGGCACTGCGCCCCTATACCTCAAACAACTCATCACCCCTCATTCCTCCTCACGCCATCTCCGCTCTGGACAAGCCAACCTCCTCCACACTCCGAGGACAAGGCTCCGAACCATGGGCGACCGCGCCTTCTGTTCAGTTGCACCCAGTCTGTGGAACGCACTCCCTGACCATCTAAGGGCTCCACAGACTGTGGACTCTTTTAAAAAAAGGCCTTTAAACTCATCTTTTTAGAAAGGCCTTTGGATAAACTGCTATTTTAATGTTTACTCTGCTAGTTTTAAAGTATTTAATGTTGTTTTATCCTGTAGCACTTTGAGGTCATTTAATTGATGTAAAGTGTGTTATAAATAAAATGTATTATTATTATTATTATTATTATTATTATTATTATTTACTTCTCCCTAGGTTAGCCAAGCTAACCATGTCCATAGCGGAACATCTCATGGTTCTATTTGGACTCATATTTGGTAGGACCAGGACATTCATTTAAGAATAATCATTTATTAGACAGATGCAAGTCACTAACCAAACAAAAAATAAACACAGTGAGGAATGATTATTGAAGACACTACAAAAGATTATAGAAAAAACATACAAAGAATACAAGATAATAATCAGGGAATGAAAATACCTGGGTTGTAGGAGTATGGCTACACGCATGGGCCCTGGGAAGTTATGGCTGCAGATAGCTTCAAAGAGCAGTGTCTACTACCTCTTATATATCATTTGCTAAGTTTGACATCAACATTAATTAGGAGGGTGTTCTGTTTTCTAAACCCATTTCCTGTTGGTTCTCTATGAAACTCACCTAGTTTCCCTATGAAACAGACAATTTTAGAAGATTGAGACAATTTTACTACACTTACAGAGCTGATTAATATGAGCCCAAACATGAAAAAACAGTTACATAGTAAAGTGATACAATTATTTCCTTGCACTTTCCCTTCTCCACCCCCATGTCTGTGTCTTTGGCCTGGAGGGCCCAACTCTTTGACCTCCATGTGGTTGGGGGTGAGTCAGCAGGGCAATGAAGAGGAAATGCACTTATCTTTATTGTCCTGGGTTCCTCTGCAGTCTGTCACTGAAAGATAGACGCCAACTTCTACCACACTAAAGATTAACCTCAAAGACCCGACTCGGATTTTCTCTCCCTGCAAGAACAACAGGTACATCTGATTCAACATGTGGCATTGGGTAGACATTTTAAGTTATTTTTTTAAGTCACATAGAGCACAAAACCAAGGCCCAATCTCAATTGTCTATCTTACCCCTTCCCCTTCCCCTTGGCCCTTCCCCTTCCCCTACGTCTTGGCCCTTGAAACAGAGGGGTAAGGGCTACATGCCCCTATGAATTGAGACAACACTCGTTACGGTTACGTCATCATACATTGACGACAAAATATTGACAATTTGTTATACACACTGCATGGTGTTTTGTATCTTTTTCAGTTAATACGGTTTTGAATTTCATCGATGTTCAGAAACAATGTCTTTGTTAACCAACATGTCTTTATTTACAATTATGAATGGCTACAACATTGACCGCATGACTCACTCTCACATTTGCTTTGAAGCGTATTTTGATTTAGCGTATTTTGATTTCAGAAATTTCTGCTCGTTTTCGTGCCGAAAACGTATCAGCTGCCGGGTTTCCTCCGGCGTTCCTGTGTGAAAAAGGACGATATATGTAAAGCACGTATCGATTTGTCTCTAGTTGTCTACACTGATATCAAACGGAATTCGCTGCTAATTGTGTTTAGTAAACTAGACATGCATGGAGTTCATTGCTAGTCAGAGAAATGTGTAGTTGTACTCAGCAATGTAACTTTCGCATATCAATTTTGAAAAAAGTTTCGATTAAAAATATGGTTGCAAATATATAGGTACAGGACTGTTTAGAGCACAAAACAATACTGTCATAAATTTTAAATCAATTATTTCAGCCGAAAATACTTATTACTTACTTACTTACATTTATGTGACTCTCGTTGAGATCTGGCCGCGATTGTTGCCGGTTGCGCATTGTAATGGGTACCCCTTGGTTTCAAGTAAGCTCCCGATCTTACTTGGTTTCAAGGGGTGTATACCCCTTCCCCTTGACCCTACCCCTTGACCCTACCCCTCGATCGAAATGAGAATTGAGATAGCCCTTGGTCTCACGTGAACGCGCAATACCAAGGGGAAGGGGTAAGGGGAAGGGGTAAGATAGAGAATTGAGATTGGGCCCAAGTCTCATCATATGTTGTTTTAGTGATTTATTGAATCTTAACTCAATCTTTACTGAGCAGAAATATAGTTGGCCTATTGAATGGCTTGGAGATCAAAAATGAGAATCTATGAGCTAATGAAGATTCATATTTCATATATCTTTTGCAATATCCAAACTTCCTGCATAACGTTTGCCAATATGGTAAAATTAACAGGTCTAATGTTTGGTTATGTAGCAAACCAGCATGTTCTAGGCCTCAGTGTATGATTAGAGACCAGTGCACCAGTAGGGATGCACCCGAATACGAATACGTTATTCGGAAAGCACAGATAATGCGATGTAAACATATCTGTATTCTACCCGAATATTCGCGTTATTATTCGGGAAAAAAATCTTAAAATCCGTTCATATCATTGTGGATGGCAGGTTGGCAACAAGATAAAAATATCTATTCTGTTTGCAGCATCGTACTTTGATTTCACTAAATAGACGTTTCATTTATTACAAATGATTGAAAGGAGATCACTTATGTCGTCGTCCCACTGAGTCAGCGCACAACAGCGAGCTGAGCTGAGCTGACCGCGGTGGACATGAAACTTAGAGCTTGAAATTAGACATTCGCCTGACAATCACCACATAGCTGATCTCTCTATCTCATTAAAAGTCAAATAAACTACTTACACAGTATGTTTTCCTGTTTTGTGTTCCGTTGTGAAAATATAAATAGTGTGCGATGACAGTCGAACGTTTTACCGTGTATTTCAGTCAATATTAATTCCTTTAAGTGACATATGCTGCATGTATCAGTCAGGTTTAATGGAATTTTGACCAAGTATTTCATGGTTATTTAAACAAACAGCAACACACTCAAGTTTAGATTTATCATTCAGTATCCGCTGCGTGAGAGAGGGCACGAGCGCAGCCCTTTGCATTACGTACGTTAGGCAGCAGGTGGCTTGTGCGTGTCCTAGTGGTGTGGACTGGCATACAATTATTGTCGTAAAGTATATTTCATAATTAATAATATAAGAATATTAAATCAATGTGATGCTTGGAAGGGACTACTATTGCATTGCAAATGAATATTAGGTTAGAAAATACAAATTCGGCACAATAAATGTGACTTCCGGTATAAACCACGCCCACTTCCGGGTTTCTATCCGAATACAGATACAGATACAGATAATTTTTTGGTTGAACAGATACAGATACAGATACAGATAGTGAGGTTGCTGTGCACCTCTATGCACCAGTAGGATTATAGCTTTGGGGTGGCATAGCTCAGTGGGTAGAACGGGTTGATCACAAAATGGAGGGTTGGCATTTGATCCCCACCTCCGACTAGCCACACCAAACCCCACAAATGTACTGATTGTAAGTCACTTTGGACAAATGTGTCTGCTAAATGCCCTTTTTGTTATTCTTCTTCATTATTGCTTTGACTTTCACTCCAGAAGAAGTGGTTTCTACTCCAACTGTGAATGCTCTCAGATGTTTGCTAGTCATCGTAGAATTAATCAATTTGCCAATCAAGGACAGAAAGGATGTTGGCAGAAGGTCTGGCGTGAGGATTCAGTGTCAACTAAAATTGTATTGGTTATCTGTTCAATAAACTGCGGAGCAAAAGAGGGAATTAGTACTAAAATATGCATAGAGATACACCCAGCTTCATATCCATGGATGCTCTAAAGTGTTCTGCCTATATCTGTTCTGGGTCTTTATGCGTACGGAGGAATGTGCTTTAGAGATATGGAATTGGTACTCCCCATTGCACATGGCCTTGGGTGTCCATCTGTTTTAATTGTTTGTGTACGAGTGTACGTGAATAGGCCACACTATATCTCTGCAGAAGACCTGTGTTATTCCCCGGGATCACATGTATAATCTTTTACCGTCATGGCACATTAATCAGTACATTCTTAACCCACCACACCCTATCGCATAGCTTGTCATGATTGGCACATTCATTGTTTTTCTTTCAATATACTTTGTACTTCACACTGCTTTAAGGCTGAGTTATGCTTCCGTGTAGGGATTACGTAGTGATCACGCAATGGCCACGTAGTTGCTCAGACGCAGTCATGAGACCGTGATGGTTCTGCATGGGGTTTATGTGTCGAAATGCAATTCAATGCCACACCGGTAGAGGGACCAGAATGACCATTCTGGTCATTACATACGGATTACTAGCGAGTAAAAAAAAGTTTACAGAAATGAAGGCAAAAGTTATATCTATATGTTGTCGCCAATCAGTCGAAGAATTTATCACACCGTAGCAGTGTTTACGAGTGGAAACCGGAAAAGCGATCTCCAGCGAATGTAGTTCGGACCAATCACAGCCAAAGCCAGTGTGTTGGTGTTGCGTCGCCTTGATGCACGTCTAGGATTTTTGGGAGGTGCACATCAGGCCCCTGCGTTAGACGCAAGTGAGACATAGAGGGTCCGTAACCCCCCAGTGGTGCGTCAATGCGGATGCATAAATGAAGCATAACCCAACCTTTACTGTTCCGCTCTGATGTGTAGTGAGGGGTGGTTAATGGTTGAATGGGAGATCGGGGGAGGTGAGAGGGGGGGTGGGAAATGGTTGGCTTGGGATGTGGGGGGAGGTGAGGGGCAGGGAGGGGGGGGGGGGGGGGGGGGGGGGGTGAATGGTGCTGTCTTTGTCCTGGTGAATGGGTGGACAGGTAAGAAGAGCAGACCATTGCAGCAGCCGGAGTGGAGAAGTCAAAGCAGTTGTAGAAGTAGTTAAGCTCATTAGCTTTCACCACATCACCATCCACCTTCCATTATCTAGCCAATGTTATTTTAGGTCTATTCATATGTTGTACTTACACTACCTGAATACCCTGTAACATTTGCACATTTTGCATATTGCACATTCCGCACATTTGCACACCTATTTTGCACAACTGATTACCGCACATCTATTTTGTTCTTATGTCTATTTTTAGTTTTATATCTACACCTCAGCATGACTCTGGTACCAATTGCACTATTCATCTATTCATCTACCAATTGCACTGTTCATCGCAATGATAACTACCAAGTATGTTTACCTACCAACTGCACTGTCCACCTCAATGATGACTACCATGTATGCTCATCAACTAATTGCACTGTCCATCTCAATGATGATTATTATGTATGCATATAGGTTCTCACTTTTTCACCGATCTGAATTCAAGAGCTCGCATTTAATTTAATTTAATCTAATCTTGTCTAGTTAAATCTATTGATTGTTTATTGTCTATAGTCAGGTTTTTATTGCACTCATCTATCCCCTTGTACTGCTGGTCACTGTGAATTTATCCTAAGGGGGATTAATAACTGTGTGTGTCTCTGTAATGGACTGATGTTGTATTTGCTGCCCAATATAATCCAAAGGGAATAGTAATATTAATATAATAGTATCTTTGAATTAGATAAAATCAACCATTGTATTAAGATTGGAACTGTTTATCAAAAGGTTCTTGAAAAAGAATTGTTCAAGAACTGACTTCATTAATTTTACCTTTTCAGAAAATGCATACAGTATATAACAAAGGAATAAAATAAAAACCACCCTTCAAGTTCAGTCACTGATGGGAAATGTTTGAGGCACAACAACCACACACCAATGGCCAGTCCGGCAAATAGTTAGCTTGAGAGGCAAATGGTTAGCAGTAGGGGCTAATGGTTATCAAGAGTGGCAAATGCTTAGCAGAAAGGACAAAGATTAGCAAGAGGGGCAACCGTGGGGAGGAGGGGCAAATGACTAGCTAGAGGGGCGAACGGTTATCAGGAGGGGCAAATGGTTAACTGGAAGGGCAGGCGGTTAGCAGGAGGAGCAAACATTGGCAGTTTTAGCAAATGACTAGCTGAAAGGGCAAACGGTTAGCGGGAGGGGTAAATGGTTAGCTTGAGGGGCAAACTGTTAGAAGCCTTTTTTCTGCAGGCTGCTGGCATGCACCAAGAACTATATGTCCGCTGGTAGGATCGGATCCAGCTGGTGGTTGACCTGGTAGGGGGAAGACCAGAATGAACTTTATTGATTTGCTGTGATCCACAAGCCCTCACCCAGTCCAACACTCTGACAGCTTGGTTCTGTGTTTCCTGTGGACCATTTGTTTCCATCGGCCACAATACAATCTAACATGAACTATACCTCACAGAAAACTAGGTGGATCTTTGGCTGGCTTAATTCAGTGTCTATGAATTGCAACTGTGGCGCGAGAGGGGAGGTATTAAAGGGGCAATATTACTAATATTACTGAAGAGCTCAACAACGCCACCCTGGGAATTTCACCCAGGGAATTATTCTGACACAAGGTACACAGGTCCGTAGTTACATGGAGGCAGGAGACGTGGTTCACAATTTAACGTACACTTTTAATGTTCATTTCTTTTTTTCTTAAAAAAAACAGATAAAATTCATTCACACAAAAGAAAAAGGGACAAACCTAAACAGGGCTGAGGCCGAAGTGGATGGACAAAGGCTAGTGCAGGGGAGGGATCCACCAAAAAAAAGAAACAAACTTAAATCACCGGGCACACGTGGCAGACACACTCTCAGTGACGAAAACCCACTCCCAGGGACACAGCAAGACAGGACAAGAGGATGCCACCACCAGATCACCACCTACGCCGCCACCACCACCGGCCTACAGCAACTAAAAGGGGAGGGAAATGTAACAACTTAGTGGGGTTGCACACACAGAAAAAGAAAACTTAAGACCATGAGTAATGGACAAATTATAAATTTAAACTATCCAAAGTAAGAGAAAACTCAATTACTTAATTCACAAAACAACTCTCAATTATTACAGAATAGACTTATATAACCAAGATCTAGGATGAACACAAACCCATACTCAAAAATAACAAAACGAAGCCCACACATCCATACACTAATTCACTTGATATAAAAGGGAACAGTCCCGGGTGAAAAGAAGAAATCGTGCCCGGTCCGCGGCCGAACAATCGTCCGTCACAGAAAGAACCGCAGCGTAGCCTCTGACAACCGTAGGACCACGCTGTCACGGCCCGCCGCAGCAGCTGACGAACGGCAAGCAACGTTAAACAAAACAAAAGCAGCACAAAAGAAAAGCAAACAAAAACACAACGAAACAAAACAGAGCCAAACAAAACAAAGCAGAACAAAACAGCAGCGGCCCAATCAGGCGGTTACAGTCGCACCTAACAGAGAAAAACACCATTAGCATTGGCGAAGTGCATTCAGATTGGTGAGGTTGTATGTTACAATATACATACCGTTTTATAGTAACAGACCCTCACGAGAGGAGGGGGGGGGGGGGGGGGGAAGGTCTCCAGGCAGCCGCTAGCATTTACCTGTGATCATATGAGCATTAGCCACCTAGTAGCGCTAACCATGACGCAGAGAGATATAGGGCACTTACCGCCGCCAACGAATCACCGCCAGCACACACAGCACGGAATGGCGCACAATCGTCCTAAAACACACAAACGCCTTAAGCATAATGATCGCAATAATACGACCAGCGAGGGGAAGCAACATGCAACCATACCTGTCGGGCACAAAACCTCTGACCCGGAAGTGACAGCTGACAATGGGAGCACAGAGGAAGAACTGGTGGGCGGACTACAGCTTTTATACCGGTTCACCTCTGTATAGCGGAAATGAGGAACGAAACCATAGCAACCGTATGTAAACAAGAGTGTGAGGAGGAGAAACAAGACAAAACCAATCACACAACCAATCACAGAGGTCTATGGGTTATAATTGTCATCTTTTAAGTCCAAATCTGGCATTACACCTCAGTACCCTTGAGTTCAGCTCCAGTGCCAAAGCTTGACAATGTTTTTTGCTATGATAGTTACGGCACGTAAGTAAATTCCTTCCAAATTACATTTCTTTCTAATGTATGCATTTTTTTTTTTAAATGTAGCCAGTTTTTGTGACTTGCATAGTAACATAGGTCTGTTTCTTTGTAAACATATTTACAAAACTAAAGTTGCCGAAAAAGTATCAATGTTGATGGCAAAATAGTCATAATTAATTGGCAATAATTAATTAATGATTTTTTCTTTCCTTTTATAGTGCAGATTCATGCCCAAGAGAGTCCTCGTTTGGTACCTGTGAAATCAGTAGGACTTGGAGATACTGTTATTCTTCATTGTGAAGCTGATGAAATCGATCACTATTTATACTGGTACAAGCAATCTTCTGGATATTTTCCCCGAATGGTCGCTTCAAGTGTGTATAGTTTAATTACAATAATAATAATAATAATAATAATACATTTTATTTAAGAGCGCTTTTCTAAATACTCAAAGACACTTTACATTAAAAGCAAAACAATATGAAATAGTACTAGTACCCTAAACAGACTAAAAACAAGACACATTACACTGAGCTAAACATTAAAAGCAATTTTAAAAAGGTGTGTTTTAGTCAGAGATTTGAAGGTGGGCAGATCAGTACAGTCTCGGATGCGTTTGGGGAGAGCTTTCCAGAGGGAGGGGGCGGCTGCAGAGAAGGCTCTGTCGCCCCAGGTTCGGTACTTGGTTCTGGCTGGTGGAGTAAGAAGGTTGGCATCAGATGATGAACGGAGGCTGCAGGATGGGTTGTGGCGATGGAGCAGATCCGTGAGGTAGGAAGGGGCCTGGTTATTGAGGGCTTCGTGTGTGAGGAGGAGGATTTTGAACTGAATACGTTGTGGAACAGGGAGCCAGTGGAGTTTCTGGAGGACAGGAGTGATGTGATCACGGGTGCGGGTGTGGGTGAGCAGACGTGCAGCAGAGTTTTGGATGTACTGTAGTTTATTTAAGGTTTTGGATGGGGTGCCGTAGAGGATGCTGTTGCAATAGTCAATTCTTGAGGTGATGAAGGCGTGAATGAGGGTTTCAGCAGCAGAGAAGGAGAGTGATGGGCGGAGACGGGCAATGTTCCTGAGGTGAAAGAAAGCAGTTCTGGTGATTTGGTTTATGTGAGCTTCAAAGGAGAGGTAATTATCAAAGATGACTCCGAGGTTGCGGCTGTGAGGGGATGTAGACAGGGTGGAGTTGTCGATGGTGAGGCGAAACTGTCTGTGGTTTTGTTGAGGGATTTGGGGCCGATAATGAGCAGGTCAGATTTGTCGCAATTAAGTTTGAGAAAGGGGTGCCGTAGAGGATGCTGTTGCAATAGTCAATTATTGAGGTGATGAAGGCGTGAATGAGGGTTTCAGCAGCAGAGAAGGAGAGTGATGGGCGGAGACGGGCAATGTTCCTGAGGTGAAAGAAAGCAGTTCTGGTGATTTGGTTTATGTGAGCTTCAAAGGAGAGGTAATTATCAAAGATGACTCCGAGGTTGCGGCTGTGAGGGGATGTAGACAGGGTGGAGTTGTCGATGGTGAGGCAAAACTGTCTGTGGTTTTGTTGAGGGATTTGGGGCCGATAATGAGCAGGTCAGATTTGTCGCAATTAAGTTTGAGAAAGGGGTGCCGTAGAGGATGCTGTTGCAATAGTCAATTCTTGAGGTGATGAAGGCGTGAATGAGGGTTTCAGCAGCAGAGAAGGAGAGTGATGGGCGGAGACGGGCAATGTTCCTGAGGTGAAAGAAGGCAGTTCTGGTGATTTGGTTTATGTGAGCTTCAAAGGAGAGGTAATTATCAAAGATGACTCAGAGGTTGCGGCTGTGAGGGGATGTAGACAGGGTGGAGTTGTCGATGGTGAGGCGGAAACTGTCTGTGGTTTTGTTGAGGGATTTGGGGCCGATAATGAGCAGGTCAGATTTGTCGCAATTAAGTTTGAGAAAGTTGGTCTGCATCCAGGATTTGATGTCGGCAAGACAGTCTGAGAGTGTGGAGTGAGTGGTGGGGGTGATGGACTTGGTGGAGATGTAAAGCTGGACGTCATCGGCATAACAGTGGAATTGGAGACCATGGTGGCGAATGATGTTGCCAAGAGGGAGCAGGTAGAGTATGAAGAGGAGGGGACCAAGCACCGAACCCTGGGGGACGCCTTGGGACAGAGGAGCAGTGGAGGAGATGCAGTTGTTGATGTAGATTAATTGTTGTCGGTCAGTGAGGTATGATTTGAGCCAGGAGAGTGCAGTGCCAGTGATGCGGAGAGAAGACTCAATGCGGGAGAGGAGAATGGTGTGGTTGATGGTGTCGAAAGCTGCGGTGAGGTCAAGGAGGATGAGGACGGTGAGGTGACCAGAGTCTGCAGAGAGGAGGATGTCGTTGGTGACTTTCAGTAGAGCTGTTTCAGTGCTGTGTTGAGAACAGAAACCGGACTGAAATGGTTTGAACAGGTAATTTAAGCAGAGGTGGGCTTTGAGTTGAGTGGCAACAATACGTTCCAGTATTTTAGACAGAAAGGGGAGATTGGAGATGGGCCGGAAGTTTGACATGATGTCAGGGTTGAGTCCAGGTTTTTTAAGGATGGGAGTGACAGCAGCCAGTTTGAGTGAACGGGGAACTGAGCCAGACCTGAGGGACCATGTTACACATGACGCAGTGATTCAGGAACAGCAGGTACGTTTGTTTCAACATGTTGCTTTGTGCAGAACTTATTATCTTATTATCAATAACTTTTTGTCACATAGAGCACAAAACCAAGTTTTACCATGTGACATTTTTGGTTTTTGATTGTTAAAATTAATAATTAACAGACATACATGTTGTTGGCGTATGGAATGGTTAGAAAAAACTACTTTTTAAGATAAATTTGTAAATTTAAAAACGTGAGACACGTACAACAGTTTACGTTCTTATCCGAACAATTGATGTGGTGTTTTCCCAAAAAATTTTGATAAAGAAGATTAATATTGCATTATTGTTTTCAATAAATGACCACCTTCTTGCACAAAGTGTAGCTTCATGGTTGAACGAACAGGTCTATTGTTTGGTTATGGTAAAAAACCAGCATGTTCTAAACCTCAGTGTATTATTAGGCCCCAATGCACCTATAGGATTATAGCTTTCACCTTCACTCCAGAGGAACTGCTCTCTATTACAGCTGTGAATGCTGTCAGCTGTTTGGTAGTAATACACAGTTCTCTGTTGTAGGATGGGGAAACAGATTCCTTGAACTATGCAGCGTTGAAGTTCTCTGGAAGAAAAGCCAAAGCTAAGAAAAGTGAAAGGACTCAGGAGAGCCTGTATTCTGCTGTGAGAGAAACCGGCCACTGAAGTCTATTAATCTGGGAGGCAGCGCCGTTTTGGACAATGCAACCAGCCTGGTGTTCTGTGCTCAGAAATGTCAAACAGGAAGAGGCAGGCCGGGGAGCCGCTCCGGGCGTTGGCTAATGACATTGAAACCCTGGCAAGGAGAGCGTATGCAAACATGTCCCCTGAAGTTCAGAATGAACTGGCCAGGGACCAGTTCATCCGGGCCATAACTCCCAGAGAGCTGCGCATACAGACGCAACTGGTGCCCCCCCATAATCTGCAAGAGGCGCTGGAGCTGGCCTTGGAGAGAGAGATCATCGGAGAGACCACAAGTAATGGCATCGGTGGCGACCCTGTGGTGAGAACTGCGGTGCAGGAGGGCCCAGACCAAGCAAAGCCGGCATGGGCAGATGAGCTGACTGAATTGATCCATGCTGCATTTCTGCAATCGCCGTGCAGCAGCAACCGTCCTCATCGAGGCCCTCCTGTGTGTTGGGTGTGTGGTCAGTCCGGCCATATCAGCGTGAGTTGCCCCAAGCAGGCTGGTGTCCGGGGAAACGCTCCGCAGTCTGTGTAGAGGGGACGACACAGACCCCTGTCCCAGTGTCCCACCATGCTTTGTTGCCTCGGGACGGAGCCCAGCAGTACAGATGGGGGAGCGGGGCTCCACTTCCCCCAGAAGCAGATGAGATCACCGAGGCTGCGAGAGTGGTGGACCCACTTGGGATTTCTGCCATTTCCCCATCACCCTGACGGGGACCCCATGTATAGCTCTCGTCGACACCGGCTCCACGGCAACACTGATGAGACCCGACCTCGTCCCAGCGGGGATACAGCTGGAACCTACTGTGGTAAGGCTGCGGACGGTGACTGGTGAGCTATCCCCTATGCTTGGAAGAGGGGTGGTGGCTATACAAGTGGGGGGGCTCTCAGTGAACTTTAAAGTGTGGATTGCAGCGGTAAAGGACCCCTGTATATTAGGGCTGGACTTCCTGCGGGCCGCCCGCTGTTTGTTAGACCTGGGGAAGAACACACTGACATTCCCGGGGTGGGCCCACAGTTGGAATGGTGCCCCCCACCCAGGCCCCAGGGCCACACCCACCAACCTTATGAGCAGCAGATGAACGTCAGGGGCCGGACCCCCAGCCTGAAGCTTTTTCCCCTACCCCCCTTTCCCCCACATCTCGTATCCCAGCTGTTGAGCAGTCCCCCGACCCTGACCAGCAGCCCACAGTAGGTGAGGACAGACTGGCAGCAGTACGAGAGATATGGAGGCACAGCTGTGATAACCTGGAGCCCAGGCAGCAGCAGGAGTTGTGGCAGTTATTGCTGGACTTTAAGGACATGTTTGGGGCCTGACACACCTGGTGCAGCACGAAATTGATACTGGCGATGCACGGCCCATCAGGACACGCCCCCGCCGCCTTCCCATGAGGCACCAAGCTGCTGCAGACAGCCCTATTGACAAGATGCTGAAGACTGGCATCATTGAGCCATCTGACAGCCCATGGGCCTCGGGGGTTGTGATGGTCAATAAGAAGAGTCCAAAGATGAGGTTCTGTGTCGACTACAGGCCACTAAGTAGTGTGACCAAGAATGACTCATACCCGCTGCCCTGCATCGAGGAATCTCTGGACTTGGTGTCCGGCTCATCCTGGTTTTCCTCATTAGACCTTCGCAGTGGATATTGGCGGGTGCCCCTCAGCCCCGCTGCCAGACCAAAGACTGCTTTCTGCACCGGCAGAGGATTGTGGCAGTTCTGAGTCCTCTGCTTTGGCCTATGCAATGCCCCGGCCACGTTCGAACGGCTGATGGAGAAGGTGCTGAGTGACATCCCCCGACAGGAGTGTCTGGTCTACTTGGACGACATACTGGTCCATGGGGAATCTTTCCATGCAGCCTTGGGGGCCCTGCGGCAGGTTCTACAGAGGACATCGGCGGCTGACCTAAAGCTTCACCCAGACAAGTGCTGCTTCATGAGGAGAGAGCTGGAGTTTCTGGGGCACAGGGTTGGGGAATAGGGCATTAGCACATTACAGGAGAAGGAGCAAGCAGTGAGGGACTGGCTGGTCCCCACTAACTTGCGTGAGCTGAAGAGCTTCGTCGGACTGGCGTCTTACTACAGGCGGCTTGTGCGCGGCTTCTCTTGCATAGCCCACCGCTGTTCCGCCTGCAGCAGAAAGACAGTGATTTTTCTTAGACTCCTGAGTGCAAGCAGGCCTTTAGCTCTTTGAAGAAGGCCTTGACAGAGTCTCCGGTCCTCACCCCCCCAGACCCCAACCTGCCATTTGTCTTTGACACAGACGCCAGTGATGTTGGGATGGGGGCGGTGCTTAGTCGTGGGGGCGGAGGGGGAGAAAGTGGTGAAGTACTTCAGTAAAACTTTCAACAAAGCTGAACGGCACTATTGTGTGACACGCAGAGAACTTCTGGCTATCGTGAGGGCAATAAGCCACTTCAAGTACTATCTGCGCGGCCTGCCTTTCACTGTCCGAACTGACCACTCTGCCCTCCAGTGGTTAATGTCCTTCAAAGAGCCAGAAGGGCAGATTGCACGCTGGCTGGAAGAACTGGCACCGTACATGTTTCAGGTGGAGTACAGGGCTGAAGCTCGCCACGCCAACGCTGACACTATGTCCCGGCGCCCCTGTGCTCTCAATGGCTGCAGATATTGTGAAAAGAGAGAGGTCCGGGAGAAAGAGTTCCCTGTGGAGGAACAAGGCTCCATGCAGGATAGTGAAGGGCCTGTCTGCAGAGAGATGCAGGTTGTTTACTCACCTGAATGGAGAGCGCAGCAGTAGCAGGATGCTGATCTGCACCCTGTGCTGCAGTGGGTGGAGTCAGGACAACAGCCACAGTAGGAAGAGGTTGCTGGATGCTCTCCTGCAAAGGACTGTTTGAAAAGTTTGGGGCTCTACGGGTGAAGAATGGAGTGCTCTAGAGAGCTTGGAAGGAGACAGCTACAGGAGAAGAGAGGTGGCCGGTGGTGGTCCAGAGCACTGAGAGAGACGGTGCTGAAAGCCTCTCATGGTACTACTGGGGCAGGAGACTTTGGAGTCTCAAAAAACCTCTGTTGTGTCCAGCAGGGTTTCTACTGGGGTCGGATGAGGAGAGATGTCGAGGACTTCTGTCGCTGATGTGACCTCTGCACGGCATAAAATGGTCCCCTGGATCAGTCTCACGCTCAGCTCCAGCAGCTGGCAGTGGGGGCCCCAATGGAGAGGGTGGCGGTGGACATAATGTGCCCGTTTCCTTGCACAGGAGGAAACGGGCTGGTGAGGTGGTTTATATTGTCCAGCTGCTGCCAAGGGGGAGACGGGTGGTCCTCCACAGAGACAGGTTGGCCCCATACAGAGGTGATGCATGCCCACATCAGCGCCCTGGGCCCTCAACATCTGTCCGGAGGAACAGGACAGCCACGGCCCCAGATTCAATGACTGTCTCCCATACCAATGCCCCACATTCTTCCCCATCCCTTAACTCGCCCCCTGATCATCCACAGGTTGGTCCAGGACTGCAGGTGCCTTTGTTGACATCAAGGCGTCATCAGAGACAGAGGAGACCCCCGGGCCACCTCAGGGACTTTTTATGTAACCCCCTCGGGGCGAGGCTCTTTGTAAGGGGGAGGGGGGGGGAGGGCAGTGTAGCAATCCTGCAATAATGTTATAATGTTCATGTTGGAGTTCTGTGTTTTCCCATGGTCTGTGAACATGCTGTGATGAGTGTGAGAGGGAGAGGCCGTGGGAAGTGGAGCCCGACTGAGGTTGAAGTGTGAGATTACACTTGCTCGTGTTGTTGTTTTGGCGTGGTTACGGCCGACAGTAACCAAGACGTTCTGCAATTAAAGGCAGGTTTGTTTAATAACACCTCATCATTTGGCATGAAGGCTACAATTGTTTTATTGTAATTTCAGCCGCTGCCAGAATCCTCACACCAAACCTTCCGTCAACTCCTTTTCAGTCCTTGGTTGGAAAATTGACGAATCCTACAGGAGGACATGTTACTATATCAACAAGAGGGCATGTCAACTTGCAACATGAGCTACCTGTACCTTTTGGGTGAAGATCAATCAAACATCAGTTGCTTGTTGCTTGTACAAAAGTGAAATACAAGTGTACCAAACCTAACATAACAGTTATATTAGATTTATTGTATCTATTTTTTGCTCTTACCCCCTTTGGATGAAGTTGTGATTTTGACTTTGACTCAATACAATAACTGTTCTCTACTACATCTGTGAATCTTCTTGGCCGTTGGTAGTAATGCAATATTCTCTGTTGTAGGCTGTGAAAATGGACACCGTGAACGGGAAAACAGACAGCTTGTACTCAGAGTTTGTGTTTTCCTCTAAGTAGTCTTTTCATTGTAGGTTTTCTTTCCTCACATTCCTCACGTATGTCCAGAATTTTACCGCCTTCATAGGTGCATACTTCATGAGACAAACAAACAAAAAAACATTGATTGTGTATGCATTGTTGTGTCTGTCATGGACTGAGGCTGCTTTCAAGTTGTTATTACACACCCCCTTTTATCTAGTTTTTCGAAAAAAGCTTGTAGGCCGTTAGCAAGTAGATAATCATTACAAGCAAACATGTTTCTCTGTTCATGGTTCAAAATTCACCCCTTTGGTTCAGTCTGTGAAAGGAAAATGTACAGCCATTTTGTGGTTGGTTTCTGAAAATGTGAGCGGCACATCCTGTTGACGACAGGTCTCAGGTCTCTTCATGGTTATGCGTGTCAAAAAACAAAGACATGGCCAGCCACAGCACAGCCCCCGCTTCTCGACGAAGCGCCTCACTGTTTACGACCCAGTTTTGTAGAAAAAATGCAATAGCAACACAGGAAGTGGGACTCAAAGCGCCTTCACAGGCTTGCTGCACAACACTAGTGCATTCCAAATTTCGTTGTATGCACCGTCATATAATGACAATAAAGGCTTTTTGACTGAAGAGCTGTAGCCCCCTCACAGACAACATGCATATCCACTTCATTATTGCTCAGGTTCATTTTGATATGCATGTATTCAAATGTGAAGTGATTGTCATATCTTTTTTTTTTATAATGCTCATAGAAAAGCACTGGAAGTTTTGTACTTGTAAAACTGACAAAGTACAACTGTGATCAATGTAACGTTAGAGGTCCCTAAATTCACCAGGTTGTACTGCCCATTAAAAAGCATGAGCTTGAGATCTACTCATTTGTGATGTCACAAGTGTGTGTGTCCACCCGTCTCGGGTTGGACAGCTCATCGGTCACATCCCTTGTGTACAGTACCAACTAGCTTGAGTGCATGTTCTGAGCGGAGAGATAAATCACAGATAAAGAGTCAGTTCCAGGTTTGACTTGCTGTGACTCCCCATTATACCTTTTGTACTAATTTTCATCAAAGCACTAGTGAAGTCATGTTTTTGTTTGTTTGTTTAAATGTCTGAATAGAATATGTATTCTATTGTCTTGATCATATTTATGTATGTATGTTTGTTGTTGTAACTAAAAGCTTAATTTAGAGAAAATAGGTGTGAAATGTTTTTGTCAGTCTCCACCCACCAGTTTGTATAAGTTTCACTCTGCACTAAACCAATATCCTGTTCATGACACCAATGCCAAGAAGGTATGCCAATGCCATGGTGTGTGTGGACTTGTGAAGCTTTTGTCTGGGGAGTGGTTTATTGTCGATTGTGACGGTACTAACTTCAAAAAGTATCACAAAGCCCATGTGGGTCGTAACCATGGTAATTTAATGTCAGTGTTAGAATCAACCGCTTGTTTGTGGCGCTTATGCGGAAGCATAGAGTTCAGCATGTAGAACATGTAGGTCAGTTTATAGCATACAGGTAGCTGGGATTGGGGTTAGATGCAAATAGGCCGGCCATCATTCTAAGTCAAAGGGGAAATTAATTTCATACTTGTCATATAAAGCAAATAAATGTTTCCTTAGAATCTAGTGGCTAATTCACATCTATAGTATTCATTTTGAAGGTTACTGTTTGACGTATAAACAGTAATTTATTGTTTTGTATGATTCAAGGTTTGTCAATTCAATTTCCACCATCAATGCACCAAACATACATCACTGCTATGGCTGGTTGCAAAAAATCGTAAGCAGGAGCAGTGGCTATAATCTGAATTATTAGGCTTCATAACGGTTGTGTGTGAGCCAATGGATGATGTCACAGACATTGAGTCCACGTTATGTACAGTTTATGGTTAGAATGCGAGCTGAAACAGGGGTTGGCTTACACGTTGATGGTGTGTCATGGTAATCCATAACTTTGGTCTGTCACATTAGGTATTGTTTATTCTTTTTTCATTGCTTCCATGCATGTTCAAACCAATTGTAATTACAAAATGCTACCTCTGCTATATGATGATGATTGAGGTTGTATTACAATTGCTGACCACCACTTTGGTGCATACAGTGCTTGTCTTGATACAGCTAATGATTAGCTTTTACTCAGATCAGAATCAGAATCAGAATCAGAATCAAGTTTATTGCCCAGTAGGTTTGCACCTACAAGGAATTCGACTTGGTGCAATTGGTGCAAGAGAAAAAACAGTATTAAAAATATAAGTAAGTAAAAAAGTAAAATAACTATAATAAATATATATACAATGTACAATGAATATGAATATTAATATGGAATACAGAGCAGTAGTGCATGCAGAGAAAAATGGAAAAATGGTGGACCCGAATGAGTGCACACTGTACACACTGTGCATTAATGTAACGCAGACGATCTGAAGATGCCACGTTAATGTAGCATGTAGGACTGTGTGGGGGGAGGGAGAGAGTCAGCGTCAGGGGGGGCTCCGGGCCTTGTTGACAAGGCTAGTGGCAGACGGGAAAAACATGTTCTTATGCCATGAGGTTTTGGTCCTGATGGACCGCAGCCTCCTGCCAGAGGGGAGTGATGCAAAGAGATGGTGTCCGGGGTGGGAGGGGTCGGCCATAATCTTACCTGCGCGCCTCAGGGTCCTGGAGGTGTACAGGTCCTGGAGCAACGGCAGATTGCAGCCAATCACCTTCTCTGCAGACCGAATGATGCGCTGCAGTCTGCCCTTGTCCTTGGCGGTGGCAGCAGCGAACCAGATGGTGATGGAGGAGGTGAGGATGGACTCAATGATGGAGGAGTAGAAGTGCACCATCATTGTCCTGTGCAGGTTGAATTTCTTCAGCTGCGTAAGGAAGTACATCCTCTGCTGGGCTTTCTTGATGAGGGAGCTGATGTTCAGCTCCCACTTGAGATCCTGGGAGATGACAGTTCCCAGGAAGCGGAAATACTCCACAGTGTCAATTGTGTAGTCGCAGAGGGTGATGGGGGCAGGTGAGGCTGAGTACTTCCTGAAGTCCACAACCATCTCCACTGTCTTTAGAGCATTGAGCTCTAGGTTGTTTCGGCTGCACCATGTCACCAGATGGTCTACCTCCCACCTGTAGTCAGACTCATCACCATCCATCGGAAATTAGTCCAATGAGGGTGGTGTCATCCGCAAACTTCAGAAGCTTGACGGACTGGTGACTGGAGGTGCAGCTGTTTGTGTACAGGGAGAAGAGCAGAGGAGAAAGAACACAGCCCTGGGGGGAACCGGTGCTGATGGTCTGTGAGTCGGAGATGCATTTTCCCAGCTTCACATGCTGCTTCCTGTCAGACAGGAAGTCTGTAATCCACCTGCAGGTGGAGTCAGGCACACTAAGCTGGGAGAGCTTCTCCTGAAGCAGAGCCGGGATGATGGTGTTGAAAGCAGAGCTGAAATCCACAAACAGGATCCTGGCATAGGTTCCTGCGGAGTCCAGGTGCTGGAGGATGAAGTGGAAGGCCAAGTTGACTGCATCATCTACAGACCTGTTGGCTCTGTAGGCAAACTGCAGGGGGTCCAGGAGGGGGTCGGTGATGCCTTTCAGGTGTGAGAGCACAAGGCGCTCAAAGGACTTCATAACCACAGAGGTCAGGGCGACGGGTCTGAAGTCGTTAAGTCCTGTGGTCCTTGACTTCTTGGGGACAGGAATTATGGTAGAGGTCTTGAAGCAGGCTGGCACGTGACATGTCTCCAGTGAGGTGTTGAAAATGTCTGTGAACACTGGCAGAATCCGGTCCAGCAGCTTTCCGGGGGTTCTGTCTCCTGAAGAGTTTGTTGACGTCCCTCTCATGGATGGAAAGAGTCGTCACTGAGGTGGGTGGGGGGGTCGAGGAGGGGGCCTTTAAGTTTGGCATTGGTGGAGGTGCCCAGGCCCCCACTGAGGTGGGGGAGGTGGAGGTGATAAGCTGGAGCTGTTGGGAGGTGTCATGGGGGATGGTTGCAGGACTGTCCCTTTGTCTTTCAAAGCGGCAGTATAACTCGTTCAGGTCATTGGCCAGACAATGGTCGTTGATGGAGTGGGGGGCTTTAGGCTTGTAGTTGGTGATTTGCCTAAGCCCTTTCCAGACAGACGCAGAGTCGTTGGCTGAGAAGTGGTGTTGGAGCTTCTCAGAGTACAGTCGTTTAGCCTCTTTCACCGCCTTGCTAAACTTGTACTTTGCCTCATTATATCTGTCTTTGTCCCCACTCCTGAAGGCAACTTCCTTATCCAACCTTAACCTTCTGAGTTTGGCTGTGAACCAGGGTTTGTCATTGTTGTAACTCGCCGTGCGTGTTGGAATACAGCTGTCCTCACAGAAACTGATGTAGGACGTCACAGCCTCTGCGTACTCATCCAGACTGTTGGTAGCAGTCCTGAACACATCCCAGTCAGTAGAGTCCAAACACGCCTGGAGATCCTCCACGGCCTTTCTGGTCCACTTCTTTGATGTCCTCACTACAGGTTTGCAGAGCTTTAATTTCTGCCTGTACGCAGGAATCAGGTGGACCATGACGTGGTCAGAGTGACCCAGTGCAGCACGGGGGACGGCGTGATAGGCATCCCTGACTGTGGTGTAACAGTGATCCAGAATGTTCTCCTCTCTGGTCAGGCATTTAATAAACTGTCTATATTTAGGGAGTTCGTGAGTGAGGTTTCCTTTGTTAAATTCACCAACGACAATAACTAAGGAGTCCGGGTTGGTACGCTCCACACACAGTATCTGAAGATCACATGATATTTGCAATACATTCATTAGATATTAAACATCTGAAGTAGTTCTTAACTTTGGCTCACAGTAAACAGTAAAAACAACCCCTATTATCCAAGACTCCCCACAATTATGACCTTAAAAGTGTGGGTTGAATACATTTAGAATTGTTTTCATGCAGAGGCGAGCGTAAAAGCTTCTTGTGCCATGTGGGAAATTGGCCTTGAAGCATCCTGTGTTCCACCTACCTGTCACTCCATGTCTTCAACCCACTGGCCTGTCCGTAAACACACAAAAGTCAATGAAAGTACATAAAACAGGTATCAATCCATTGGAATTAATTTAATGGTTTATAAGGTAAACATTCATTTGGTTAGCGCGTGTGCACAGAAACAGTAGTTGAAGATGCCACATAGCAAAGAATGATGCTAATAGCAAAGCATTGCTGTCTTACAGAACATTGCAAAACAAGTACACATACATAAACACATTCCTTAATGTCTAGTTCACACAAAGTGCTCCATTAGAGCTTTTTTTTTTGCAATAATTAATCATTATCAAGTCATTAATTACAAGTATTAAACCTAAATTAAACATACCATCATGTTCAGGACAATGAATTATTGGCAACTCTCAATGTTTGTCACAAAGAAGATAAATATGATAATAAAATTAACGGCAGATAATTTAACTTTTCAGTTCAAAATAAAATCTGCAATGAACTGCACCTCACAGAAAACTTGGTGGATCATTGGCTCACCCCAATCAGTGTCTCTGAGTTGCAGCCAATCACAGTTGGTCTATGGGATGTGAATGATGTCTTTTAAGTCCAAACCTTTCGTTACAGTCAGTGCTAGATCATCTTCAGCCCCAACACTTGACAATGTTTTTTGCTATGATAGTTCTGAGTTCGGCACGTAAGTAAATTCCTTCTCAAATTCCATTTCTCTTTAGTTTATGTAACTTATTCAAAATGTACTTTTTGAAGTTTGGTGACTTGCATTGCAGCACTGGTTTATGTATTTATATATTTGGTGACAAAACTAAAGTTTCAAAACAAACTAACAAATGTTTATTACAAATTAATCATATGTACTGTTTTAATTTCCTTTTTCAGTTTTGATTGAGGCCCAAGAGAGTCCTCATTTGGTGTCGGTGAAATCAGCAGTACTTGGAGATACTGTTACTCTTCATTGTGGAGCTAAACAAGAGAATAGCAATCATTTATACTGGTACAAGCAATCCCCTGGATATGTTCCCCAAACAATCGTTGGAAAAGTCTTTGAAATAGTTAATATCAAGCCCCCGTTTGATTTTAGGTTCAGAGTAGACAAAGAGGCATCTGACTTTAATCTGATCATTCAAAACATAACTAAAGGTGATGAAGCAAACTATTTCTGTCGACAATACTTTCTTGACAACTGGAATAATTGCATCTTTCTGTCAGTCAAAGGTAAGCTAAATCCCTTTCAGTGTTTATTTTACATATCATGACAACCATTTTAAGAACTTTTTTGTGATAATCTGTCTCTTTAACTGCAGATCCCAATGACCGTACGTTTGTCTCCCAGACTGTGGTCCAACAGCCTGTGTCGGCATCAGTTCAGCTGGGAGAACCTGTGGCTCTCAACTGCTCTATTACCTCCCAGAGGACGAACCACAGTAACCAGTGCCAAGGGGAAACCAGTGTGTACTGGTTCAGATCTGGGTCAGGACCATCTCACCGTGCTGTCATTTACATCAATCGAAATAGGAGTAGTGAATGTCAGGATAGTTCTAGGCCTCCATCTGCTCCACAGAGCTGTGTCTACACTCTCCCCAAGAAGAATGTGGACACCTCTGACGCTGGAACATACTTCTGTGCCCTGGCAGCATGTGGGGAAGTTGTGTTTGGAAATGGAACTAAGCTAGACATAACAGGTGAACATAAATTTGTTTTTCTACAGAGTTGACTCGCTCAAAACACATGCTTTTCATTTAATTCAACATTCACTCTGTATGCCAAACAACATGCTATCTTAAAACCATATCTATTTTATATAATTATTTCATCCATTTATTTCAGATGTTTAAATAAGAAGCGAATGCTCATGCCCAGCAGTGCCGGAGGATATGGTTTAGATAAAAATTTGACAAAGCTTTATAATGGTTCAATGTTGATTTTCTGATTCTAGAACCCAAATGTTTTCTAGTTCCCATAGTGATTGGACTACTGTTGGCTTGCTGTCTGGTTGTGATTATAATCCTCTTTCTTACCATGAATAAAAAGCAAGTTTGTGAGCATTGCAAAGGTACAGTACATTCTCCATGATTATTTTTGTGGGACTTTGTTTGTTTTACAGCCATATATAGTAGTGTAACATGCATCTTATTTTTTTAATGCAGACCATAAATATTATTTGGTTCTTATTCTCAGGAATTCTAAGGACTTCCTACAATGTTCCAAATGACTCAGTGATTCAGGAAAAACAGGTACATCTGATGCAACATGTGGCATTGGGTAGACATTTTAAATATTGTTTTAAGTCACATAGAGCCAAGTCTCATCATGTGTTGTTTTAGTGATTTGTTGAATCTTAACTCAATCTCTACTGAGCAAAAATGTAGATGGCCAATTGAATGGCTTGGAGATCGAAAATGAGAATTTATGAGTGGGGGATCAACAACTAAGTATTGCTAATGAAGATTCATTTGTCCTATATATTTTGCAATATCCAACCTTCCTGCACAACATTTGCCTAAATGGTAAAATTAAGAGCTCTAATGTTTGGTTATGGTAGCAAACCAACATGTTCTAGGCCTCAGTGTATGATTAGACACCAGTGCACCAGTAGGATTATAGCTTTGGGGCTGCATAGCTCAGTGGGTTGAGCGGGTTGATCACAAATCGGAGGGTTGGCAGTTTGATCCCCACTTCGAACAGTCCAGATGTCGAACCCCACATACGTACTGATTGTAAGTCACTTTGGACAAAAGTGTCTGCTAAACGCCCTTCTTTTTTATTCTAGCTTTGACTTTCACTCCAGAAGAAGTGGTCTCCACTCCAACTATGAATGCACTCTGATGTTTGATAGTAATACACAATTCTCTGTCGTAGGAGGGGGAAACGGATACCTTGAACTATGCAGCATTGGAGTTCTCAGGCAGGAAAACCAAAGCAAGGAAGAAGAACAGTGAAATGACTCGGGAGAGTCTGTATTCTGCTGTGAGACAAAGCGGCCATTGAAGTCCATCAATCTGGGAGTTTGTGTCACCTCATAAGGCTGAAGGAGATGATAACGGTGGTCTTGATAAGCACTTATGTTGTGTCATGAGTATGTGTATATTGTTTCCTATCTCTAGGGATGTTGCTTTGTTTGGATCATACACATTTAATTGCTCATAATCATATACTGATGCCTAAAATAAAATTTCATGAAAGAAAAAGAAAAGAAACCTTGAGTAGAGGGTGGAAGAGAAGAATTGCCAGACTGAGATAGAAAAACCATAATGGTTGTATTGATACTTGTTCATCATCATGAGCATGTGTACCTTGTTTCTTATGTTTAGTGATGTTGCTTTGTTTGGATCATAAACGTTTAATTGCTCATAATTTTGGATGTTGTCTATTGTGTAGCTTATCTAGTTGATGTACATCATTGCTTGGCCCTAGGGACATTCTGTGAGGGATATATATATAGAGAGACCTCTGGTTCAGTAGTGGTTCCGTGGTTCATGTCTGCTTTTTAAACCACTGTACTGACACAGCTAGCAAAAGATGAGCACTCCTAACAAGGTCATTGATGCTTTGCAGCTAAAACCACAGACCTAACAGTCACAGCGCATGACCATGTGACTAGTCACTGTTTAAGCTGCACTTTTTCATGCCTTAGAAGTCAGACATGTATCTTTTGTGTTAATCGTGCACCCACACTAAAGCTATTCATGCATATGTGTGGCACCACACAAGGACTTATACACACACACACACACACACACACACACACACACACACACATCCCAAGTCAATAAGTTGTCCTAAGCTTTTGTGTGACATTCGCTGGTGCTTGGTGAACATTTACAATAATTACAACAAGTATTACAGTTGATGAAACGAGGGGGAAGAGAAAGGTCTGAAATTGGTGTTGAACCGTGTGAACATAAACGGTCTGTATTTCACCACAGGATGCCATGTGGATGAGCCATTTCAGAATCTATCCCTTTGTAACATCACAATTTGGGAGTGTCAACAAGGCTGGGAGGAGGTGATTTGGCGAATGCATCAACATGTAGGCGTGAGTTGATCTGTCTGTCACACATCAGGGTAGACACTCCCACTTGCATGATTTTACAAAGAGCTCCAGTTTGAACTGGCTCGTCAACTCGAAACCGGGTGGTAACATAGAGACCTGAAAATAGAACCAAACTAACCTAACTATGGAGAAGGTATTTATCTAAAAGATGACTTACAAATCTAAAAAAAGTAAATAAACAAAACACACATGCTCTGCACATGACAATTGTATGTGTCTCTGTAATGGACTGACGTTGTATTTGCTGGTCTCTGCAGCCCAATATGATCTGAAAGGAATAGTGATATTAAGATATGAGTGTATCTGAATTAAATTGAATCAACCATTGTATTAACATTGGAACAATTGCTAACGTACTGACTTCATTAAAAAACTAAACTAAAAATAAATTATGTATATATATGACAAGGGAATCAAATGAACATTAATTTCCTGTTCACAAACATGAAAATCCCCCTTCAAGTTCAGTCAGGA
This sequence comes from Urophycis tenuis, assembly GCA_036785325.1. NCBI lineage: Eukaryota > Metazoa > Chordata > Actinopteri > Gadiformes > Phycidae > Urophycis > Urophycis tenuis. The sequence continues at coordinate 419,891 of JAXIVH010000120.1, read as the reverse complement.
AAAGTTGTTCCATCTCATGGTTGGTGTCTGAAGAACCACAGCAACATACATCCATTTTCTGTACCGCTTATCCTCTAGAGGGTCGCGGGGGGGCTGGAGCCAATCCCAGCTACAACGGGGATTGGACTCCGAGACTAATTTCCCTTTGGGGACAATGAGGTATATATTGATTGATTGATGTTCTACTTGGGACCTTGCTCTGTTTCCAACCCAGTGGTAAAAAAAGAAGTAAAAAGTGACAGGCCCTGGACAGGTCGCCAGCCAATCACAGGGCTAACATATAGAGACGAAAAACCATTCACACTTACATACACACCTATGGTCAATTTAGAGAAACCTAATCCCCAACCTGCATGTTTTTGGTCTGTGGGAGGAAGCCGGAGTACCCGGAGAGAACCCACGCAAGCACGGGGAGAACATGCAAACTCCACACAGAACGGTCCCAGGTGGATTCGAACCCAGAACCCTCTTGCTGTGAGGGGACAGTGCTTACCACTGCACCACTGTGCCGCCCCCCTACAGCAACACAGTATGTTGAAACCTACAGTCAGCTCTACTGATGCTTACGAGTGTTGGTGGTATGTGTAATGCAGAGACATGGCCAGCCACAGCCCTCATCTCTCAGCTCTTCTTCTACTTCTTCAGCTCAATTTGACTTCTGGTGGCGCTACTGCTGTTGCTGTTGTTTGAATGGTTTTTAGTTGTTTTTAACTGAGTTTAATGCCTCATCCCATTTTTTCTTTTGTGGTTGAGTGACATATATGTTGTGTTAGTTGTTGCACAAATGTGTAGCCTAACTTTACTTTTTACCTTTTTAACTATGGCGATAACTTGTCTCAGAACTTGGACTCCGAGACTAATTTCCCTTTGGGGACAATGAGGTATATATTGATTGATTGATGTTCTACTTGGGACCTTGCTCTGTTTCCAACCCAGTGGTAAAAAAAGAAGTAAAAAGTGACACTAAAAGTCGTTGCATCTAGGAAGGATGAGGACACTCACTTAATTTAGGCTTGAACACATGTCGTCTTTATTTCCTCTAACATGATTCTCCTAACAGTAGTGCAAACTTCAAGTGTGGGAGGATACCTCAAAGTGCTGTAGGAGCCCAGTGTGAGTATTAGCCCTAGCAGGTAGAGGCAAAAAGCTTCCTGACCTGGAGACAGAGATGGAGGGACGGAAACCAGAATGCCCCATCCAACAGCTGGTCCGTCAAATGGTTAGCACGATGGGCAAATGCTTGTCAAGAGGGGCAAATGGTTAGTAAGTGGGGCAATGCTTAGCAAGAGAGGAAAAGGCTTAGCAAGTTGGGCCAAATTACTTGCTGAATGGGGTAAACAATTAGCAGGAGGGACAACCCTGAGGATTAGCTGGAGGAGCAAATGTCGCCTAACTTCATTAGCAAACCCAATCAGGCAGAGAATCCCAGGGCACACACCATAACACGGAGACAGGGGTTTGGTTAGTTTGAAAACACAGCTTTATTAATTATGATTTACTCCCCCACCCCCCCTATGGCATTAGTGTCAGTCAGCAGGCCACCAGTTGGTATCCAGCACGGGCCAGGAAAACATAGAATTGGGCCACAGCAAAACACACAGCATATAGGGCCACACCACAAAGCACAGCGAGTCTCCCTAATAGTCACAGCAAGTCCCCATCCGCACACGTGCACAGTAAAAGGCAAGCAAGCCTGGCTGGTCACTCCCGTGGGGCCTGCCCCTCAACTAACCCACCCAAAGGAGAGAGCACAACGTTAAAAGTCCAACTAAATCTAAAGTAAAAAGAAAAAAAGAAAATTGTCCGTTCAAACAAATAAAAAAGTAATCGGCTGCACTGGCACCAGGCTTTTACTGCAGGGCTTCCAAAAAGTCCACTTGTAGCAGCAGTGCTTTAAAGTCTGGATGCCAGAAGTGATTTTTTTTTATTTGTTCATAGACAGCCAGGACTTTTATTTTGACACGTTGACCATTGGCATGGAAATGAAGCTTCCCGCACAGCCCGCTGACGTCACGACTTAGGGCTTCCGAAGCACCACCTTTGAGACAGGTTGGGAGTGAAGAACCAAGGATCACTCGTCCGAGTGGCTCCGAGACAGCGCAGCAGCGGCGACGAGGACAGCAACAGTAGAGGCAGGGATGGCGATGAAGGCAGCGGTAGCAGCAGCGGCAGCAGCCGCGGCGGTGCTCCCAACAGCAGCGGTGAGAGCAGCGACGACAGCTGCGGCAGCAGCGTGGCGATGACGGCGACAGCAGCGGTGGCAGCGCACTTCTATCTCCCAGGAACCCCCTGACCTGCCTGCCAGTCCATCCCGTTATTCCCATTCCACACCCAGCTCAGCCAATGGGTGTTGCAGTCCCGCAATTTCGCCGAATTCCCAAAGCTGCGCCTTGATAACCACTCCACCAGCCGCAACCAAGGAGATCCTGGCTGACGTAACCAGAAGTCACAGACCCCATACTAGGCGAACAGTTCATCCCCGATACCCCCCCCCACAACACATATACAAACAGTCATTAATAAAACACACAGGACCCGCACGACACAAACAGTTAGCAAGAGAGAGAAAGGGTTAGCTTGAAGGGCAAACTTTTAGCAGGAGGGGAAAGCCGTCTGTCTGCAGGCTACATGTACACACACATATATCACACAGGTAGAAGGAGCATAGAACAGATACATAAAATAAGAACAAAATTAAAATTATTGAGTTAGGAGTATGGTGCATGTCAGGTGTTGAGAGGATTAAAACAAAAGTAAATGGTAAACAGTGCAACGACAGTATTGTATGTATGTTAATATGATGAAATATCGATATATATAGATAGATAGATAGATAGATAGATAGATAGATAGATAGATAGATAGATAAATGGTATATAGTATAAATATAGTAGTAAGGATCAACATGGCGGCGCGTACACACGCAGCGGCTCCTCTCTCTCCCGTCGAATCGGTGTTTTTATGTTTTTTGTGTGGTGTACATACGTGCACATGTCCGTCATCGTCGTGTCTATCTGTCCCGAAACGCACATACTCCCGTGAGTTTCTGCTTGCCATCGGCAGAACTACAAACATGGATATAAATACAGCAGTCGCGGAAATACTACGCGACTGCGATCTGCTCCAGCGGCCTGCTCAATCACCGACCCCAACTCCTGCGACCAGACGCCAGTGGAGGCGCCACAAGCGGAATATGAGGAAGCAGAAGAGGGGCAAGCGCGGAGGTATCCGAGCTAGGCTATCGGCTAGCCCTCATCGGCCGACTATCCCTACGATCGTACTGGCCAACGTACGATCGCTGGACAATAAAATGGATTATATCCGTCTACTCCGGACATCCACAAAAACCGTGAGTGACTGTTGTGCCTTTGTTTTTGTGGAAACATGGCTTACTGACAGCGTCCCGGACTGTGCCATTCAACTGGCCAGGCTAACATGCTACCGGGCGGACAGAGTGCTCGTCGAGGGGGGGAAGACTCGCGGCGGGGGACTCTGTGTTTACATCAGTGATGCCTGGTGCCGCGACGCTGCTGTGGTTTGCACACACTGCTCAACACTGGTGGAGTTTTTGGTCATTAAATGCCGGCCATTCTACCTGCCGAGGGAATTTAGTGCCATACTCCTGGTAGCAATATACATCCCCCCTGGCTCCAACAACAACAGGAGCGAGGCGTTGTATGAACTCTACCAGCACATCAGTGAGCAGCAGACAGCCCACCCTGATGCTTTCCTCATCCTGGCTGGGGATTTCAATCATGCAAACCCCAAGAGCGTGTTTCCACAACTCCATGGACACATCCACTTTCCCACACGTGGCAATATTATCCTGGACAATGTTTACACCACGCATAAGGGGGCCTACAAAGCCCTCCCCCTGCCCCACCTAGGCGCCTCAGACCACACCACCATGATGTTAATGCCTGCTTACAGACCCCTGGTCAAAGTCATCAGACCAACAACAAAGCAGGTACGCGTGTGGCCTGAGGGGTCTTCAGAGACACTCCAGGACTGCTTCCTCACCACTGACTGGAGCATGTTCAGACGGGCAGCCACCTACAACAACACCACAGACCTCCAGGAATACACAGACACCGTCACTTCCTACATGCGGAAGTGCATTGATGACGTCACGGTCACCAAGAGCATCCGCATTCGGGCCAACCAGAAGCCATGGCTGACAGGGGAAGTCTACAGACTCCTGAGGGCTCGGAACACCGCCTTCAGAGCTGGAGACGAGGTGGACCTGAAGGCAGCCAGGGCCAACCTGGCACGCGGCATCAGGAAGGCCAAGAGACGGTACTCCAGGAGGATTGCCGACCGCTTCAGCAACAGCAGAGACTCCAGGAACCTGTGGCGAGGGATCCAATCCTTAACGGACTACAAGCCCTCTCCGCAGACCTGCGACAGCTCCACCCCTCTGCTGAACGAGCTGAACGACTTCTTCGCCCGCTTTGAGGCAGACAACAGCACCCCGGCACAGAAGACCCCACCCTCTCCCGGCGACCAGGTGTTGACGCTATCCCCAGATAGCGTGAGGCGATCCCTCAAAGGGACACACCCACGGAAAGCCTCTGGTCCCGACAACATTCCCGGTCGTGTACTGAGGGACTGTGCTGAGGAGCTCACAGATGTCTTCACGGACATCTTCAACACCTCGTTGAGCCAGGCTGTTGTCCCCACATGCCTCAAAGCCACCACCATCATCCCGGTGCCGAAAAAGTCGTCTCCCTCCTGCCACAATGACTACCGCCCAGTCGCACTCACTCCCATCCTCATGAAGTGCTTTGAGCGGCTAGTCATGCAACACATCAAGTCTGTCCTCCCCCCCACCCTGGACCCTTTCCAGTTCGCATATCGGTCCAATCGTTCGACCGATGATGCCATCTCCTCTGCCCTCCACTCTGCCCTCACCCACCTGGATTCAAAAGACTCATATGTCAGAATGCTGTTCATTGACTTCAGCTCAGCATTCAACACAATCATCCCCCAGCAGCTCATTCACAAACTGGACCAGCTAGGACTCAACACCTCCCTGTGCAACTGGCTGTTGGACTTCCTGACGGGAAGACCACAGACTGTTCGGGTCGGCAGCAGCACCTCCAGCACCATCACACTGAACACGGGGGCCCCCCAAGGATGTGTGCTGAGCCCCCTCCTATTCACCCTGCTGACCCACGACTGCACACCAACATCCAGCTCCAACATCTTCATCAAGTTTGCGGATGACACGACTGTGGTGGGTCTCATCAACAACGGCGATGAGACGATCTACAGGAGTGAGGTGAACAGGCTGGCTACGTGGTGCAAGGACAACAATCTCCGTCTGAATGTGGAGAAGACGAAGGAGATTGTTGTGGACTTCAGGAGAATGCACACACAGCATGCTCCACTGGTCATCAACGATGCTACAGTGGAGAGGGTGAGCAGCACCAAGTTCCTGGGTGTGCACATCTCCGAAGACCTGTCATGGAACCAGAACACCGCATCACTGGCCAAAAAAGCCAACCAACGCCTGTACTTCCTCCGCAAACTAAAAAGAGCTGGGGCGTCATCCACCATTATGCACACCTTCTACAGAGGCACCATTGAGAGCCTCCTGACCAGCTGCATCACTGTGTGGTACGGTGCCTGCACCGTGTCCTGCCGCAAGACACTGCAGCGCATAGTGAGAGCAGCTGAGAGGATCATCGGTGTCTCTCTCCCCCCCATTTTGGACATTTACAATACCCGCCTCACCGGCAAATCCATCAGGATTGCTGGTGACCCCACCCACCCATCCCACAGTATCTTCAGTTTTCTGCCGTCGGGGAGGAGACTGCGGAGTCTGCGGGCCAGAACCAGCAGGCTCAAGGACAGCTTCTTTCACCAGGCTGTCCGGAGGCTCAACTCCCTCCCTGTTCTGCCCCTGCCCCCCCCCGCCCCCCCCTCCTCTGCCCCCCTGCCACAGACTCTTAACCCTGCACCCTCCTCGGACCATTGCCCTCCCGCCACCACTCAAAAACTCTCATCCTGACTGACACTTTAAAATTGTCCTTTGACTATTTTAAATATATTTTGCACTATTTTTTGCACTATTCAATTTTCCATCTTACAATGCACTACCTCACTTTTTCGTACTTTTCTGTGTTTGTGTGTTTTTGTCTGTACGGTGTCCGTTTGTCTGTCCATTGTTTATTTTGCACCGCAGGTCTGAGACAGGACTGCAATTTCATCTGTGCTATATGCCTGCCATGTAGCACATTTGACAATAAAGATACTTGAATCTTGAATCTTGAATATGAATACAGTGAGAGTATGAACATGACAAGTATAGTATGGTAGGAAACAGGGCCCAGCTGGTGGTTAACCTGGCAGGGTGAAGACCAGAGTGAGCTCAGTTTATTGACTTGTTGTGGTCCACAAACTGTCACTCAGTCCAACACACTGACAGCTGATGGCTTAGTTCTGCATTTCCTGTCGAACCTTTGTTTCGATCGGCCACAATAAAATCTAACATGAACTACACCTCACAGAATACGAGGTTGATCATTGGCTCGCTTCATTCAGTGCCCCTAAGTTGCAGCCAATCAAGTTGGTCTATGGGTTATAAATGACGTCTTTTAAGTCTGAATCATTCATGAGGGCGAGTACATTTGAATTCAGCTTCACCGGCAAAACTTGACAATGTTCTTTGCTATGATAGTTCTGAGTATGGCAGGTAAGTACATTCCTTTTCAAATTACATTTCTGTCTATTTTATGTCTTCAAATTTAGCCAGTGGTTTGGTGATAATATGACTTGCATTGTAGCACAGGTTGAATTCTTTATCAATGTATTAAAAAAACTAAAGCTGCTAAAAAAAATATGAATGTTGACAACCAATTATTCATAGTTCTTATTTGTCTTTCCTTTTTTAGTGCTGATTCAGGCCCAAGAGAGTCCTCGTTTGGTGTCTGTGAAATTAGTAGGACTTGGAGATACTGTTACTCTTCATTGTGAAGGTAATAACACAAAACGAAAACAATTCTACTGGTACAAGCAATCTTTTGGATATTTTCCCGAAATGGTCGCTTCGAATGTGTATGATCCAAAAAGAACCAAGCTTCCCTTGAATTACATGTTGACAGAGGAACAAGGGATTTATTACTTTAAGCTGATCATTGAAAACATAACTAAAGATGATGAAGCAAACTATTTATGTCGCCAATACGGATTTGACACTTGGAATAATATCACCTTTCTGTCTGTCAAAGGTAAGATATATCCCTTTTGGTGTTTATATTCAAAATTATGACGAATATTTTTTTGAAATTTTGATGATGATTATGTTGAACTGTGCAGATAACAATGACCATAGGATGGTCTACCTGACTGTGGTCCAACAGCCTTTGTCGGCATCAGTTCAGCTGGGAGACCCTGTGGCTCTCCAGTGCTCTGTTACCTCCCAGAGGACGGACCACAGTAACCAGTGCCAAGGGGAACCCACTGTGTACTGGTTCAGATCTGGATCAGGACTATCTCTCCCTGCTTCCATATACATGAATGGAAAAAGGAGTGGTGAATGTCAAGATAGTTCTGGTCCTCCATCTGCTGCACAGAGCTGTGTCTACACTCTCCCCAAGAACAATGTAGATACCTCTGATGCTGGGACTTACTACTGTGCCCTGGCATCATGTGGAGAAATTGTGTTTGGAAATGGAACCAAGCTCGACATCACAGGTCAATATAAAGTTGTGTTTCTACCTAGTGTTGATTCACTCAAAACACATGCTTTTCATTGAATGTAACTTTCACCCTGTATGCCAAACAAAATGGTATCTTAAAACCATCTTATCTTTTACATCATTGTTTCATCATTCATTTTAGTTGAGAAAGTAAAATGCCAGTACTGATTGTAGTATAAAGTACATCCAAAATCAAAACGTACGATGTAAATACATTTACATTTAGGACATTTATGACTTTTGTCCAAAGCGACTTATAATAAGTATAAAACAAATCACATATGCTTTTTCAATTAAATGAATTTGTGGTTGGATATTGTTATAACTAAAGAGGACTCGTTAGACACTTTACACTGATGACCCAATGTTTATTATCTGATTCTAGAACCCAACAGGCATCTACTTACCAAGGTACTCGGAATGCTGTTGGCTTGCTGTCTGGTTGTGATTATAATCCTTTCTTACCAGAACAAAAAAGCGAGTTTGTGAGCATTACAAAGGTAAACTACATTCTCCAGAATTAATGTTGTGGGAAAGACCCATATAGTCTTATGAAATGTCTTATATTTTTTTTAATGCAAACCATTATTTGGTTCTTATTCTCAGGAATTCTGAGCACTTCCTACCATGTTCAGCATGACTCAGTGGCCACAAAGAGCACAAAACCAAGTCTCATCATGTGTCGTTTTAGTGATTTGTTGAATCTTAACTCATTCTTTACCGAGCAGAAATGTAGTTGGCATATTGAATGGCTTGGAGATAAAAAATGATAATGTATGAGCGGGGGATCGACAATTAAGTATTGCTAATGAAGAGTCATATTTCATATATGTTTTGCAACATCCAACCTTCCTGCACAAAGTTTGCCTAGATGGTAAAATTAACAGGTCTATTGTTTGGTTATGGTAACAAACCAGCATGTGCTAGGCCTCAGTGTATCATTAGACACCAATGCACCAGTAGGATTATAGCTTTGGGGTAGCATATCTCAGTGGGTAGAACGGGGTGATCACAAACTGGAGGGTTGGCAGTTTGATCCCCACTTCTGACTATCCACATGTTGAACCCCACAAATGTTGTGATTGTAAGTCGCTTTGGACAAAATGCCCTTGCTACATGCCATTTTTGTTGTTCTTCATTACAGCTCGACTTTCCTTCAAGAAGAAGTGGCTCTTACTACAACTGTGTAGAATTAATCAATTTCCCAAACAAAGACGGAGAGGGCGTTGGTGGAAGGTCTGACGTGGGGATTCTGGCAACGACTGGAATAACAATAAAACAAACTTTTATCTGAGTACATATTTTGGTACATTACCATTGTGTGCGGTTAAAGCACACAGTGGTAATGTAGAGTGATTACCTCATGAGGCAGGCTAACCCCGGATAGGTATTTGAAATGTCTTTCACAATTTTTTTTTTCAGTCCCCCCGCAGAGATGAATATAATGTGCCATGGGCACATAAACGTTTAATGGTGCAGATTATCTTTTTTTTTTCTATTCTGGCAATGTTCTAGTTGGTAATAATCATTTTAACAGTTATCCATTGTATTTGATGTTGTAGGGTATCACAAAAAGGAAATATATAATAAGAAAAGGTAGGTGAAATGTTAGTCTTTGGCTAACAGTTTAGCGATGATTCTTATTTTTCCCACAATGCATTGTATGACGTCACATGGGGGACTCCGGACGAAAGCCCAGCTTGATACCATTGAGAGAGACGAGTAGTGAGACAGTGACAGTGTCAGATATATAAGTAAATATATAGATAGAGATAGCCTAGATAGATTGAACGATAGCATAGAGTAACATAAACTCGTCTGCGTTGGGTCTCAATGAAATGCAGGAGACGTGGGGCCAGTTCGTCTATTAATCTCTGACAAAACACAATACGTTGGATTCCGTAGCAAGGCGGCATGGATCAACACAGTATGCTAATATGAAAAGGAGATTAAATAATAGCTATTCATATGTGTAATTATAAACTTAGATAAATAAATACTTTGATCGTTTTACACGGGATGATCGAGTCAGTACAGAAATTAACAGTCAGCGCCAGTCCGCTGGTTATGTTTTAAAACCTCATTGGCGCATGAGCCAAAGCCTGTTCTTGCCCCTGTTGATTCTGCCTGTCTCCATGCGATTGCTGTACTCGCTTTCTCTTCAGTAAAGTTATCGTCAACTACTTGTACACTCTCGGTTGTGAGTTATTCCTAACCACTAGCGTGGTGGCAGCGCAAATTCACCGAATCCAGCCTCAATTATAAAGCAACAAGTCAAGAACAAGTCGTCAACCGAGAAGGTAGTTTGAGATACACTCTCCATCTGCGTAATGGCGACTAACAACCGCACACCTAAAAAGTGTTGGTTATCCAAACAAGAGACTCTGAATTCTTTTGAAAACTGGAAGCAAAACTTACTTTATACACTCTCTTTGGACCCATTGTTTGCTCCATTTCTCGTCGAGGGGGTGACGTGGGCTAAGAAGAGTAGAACTGCCGTTCTCAGAGGATTCCGGAACGATGGTGAGCCAATTCCTGAAGCTTGCAGGCGAACTGCCCAACAGAAAGTGAGCCATTTAGAACTGATGCTAAGTCAGATTGCTAACTATTGCCCTGTTATTTCACGTAACACCATTGTCCGGAATTCCACATTGATAGATAGTATCTGGCGAGCCATTCGACTACATAACGGTTTCCAGAGAACTGGCGCTCAGCTCATTGATTTTGTGGACACTCACTTAGAAACTAATGAGCTACCTGAAGATTTATATGGCATTATATGCATATAAGGCCTTAAAGGCATATTAAATGCATATAAGGCCTTATGGCATTTACAGAGGATAGTCTCCTCAAAGCTTGTGTATTAACCCACCATGGCGAAACTCTAGCTGAGGATGAAGAGCTGTCTCCATCCCTTGAGAACTTTATAGTTGTGACATGGCTACGCTTAATTCACAATGACTCACCCAAACTTGTCAAACAATGCTAAGGCACTGAATTACGCACACATACATTGGCATCTATTAAACCGGAGATTTCCTAAGCTCTTGATTCCCTCCTAGTGAAATCCACACAGCTGACAATGCCAAAATCATGCGTTCGGCTGCCACTAACCGTACATACAGTAGCTCATTTCCACGCAAGCCCCCATTCGGTGCCTCTCCTAGAGTGCCGATGAGAATGAGACCCCATGATAAATTGGGCCCTCTCTGCAAACAAGCAGGCCGCCAGAGCAACACACACTTCATCAGCACGTGCAAGTACTTGCCCGAACAGGACCATAAATTCATGTTGAAGGCAAGACAGATTGTCTCTGTCCTTGACGAAGATCCTGACGACACAGCCATGTACCATGAATATCCTGATGAGCCACTTGCTGCTCATCAGGATATTCTGCAGGATTGCTGCACACTGCTCGCGCTGTACAAGTTCGGCAATCCCCATACATCGACACCTTTTACACACACCACCATGCACACATTATTCTTGACACTGGTGCTATGTGCAACATGATAAGACTGTCAGCCGCTCAGTGCCTTGGTGCTCACGTGACCCCAAGCTCCCAGTCAGCTCACCAGGCCGACGGTTTCTTTCCCATGAAGGTGGTAGGAGAGACCCTCACGTTCTGTCGTGACACAAATAAATGTTAATTTGACGGCCTCTTAGTTGAAAACTTGGATGTGGATATACTAGCAGGCACCCCTTTTATGTCCTCAAATGACATTTATGTGCGTCCTGCTAAAAGACTGGTCACCGCGTGCTGTTGTGTGCCCCTCCCACATCAACCACCATTTGGCCGGATGATATGCCTCCCACCTGATGCTCCTTCCGATTCGGCATTTGTCATGGAACCCCGCCTGGATACACACAGTTTGCGCAATTGTGAGATTGCACATGCCTGGCCTCACCCTGGAGTGATATCCAGCGTTGCAGGGAGGGTCCGCATCCCAAACCTCTCAAGTGAGCCTCATGTCTTGAAGCGCCACCAGCACTTCTGCCAAGTGGACCCCCTCTTACCACCATCCACAACACACCCAACACCAGAATCTTACACCATCATGCCCATAGTCAGACACATCCCAGTGCTGAATACAGGTGTTAAACACTCCCGGGGCATCCAAGTGGATCCAAACAACCTACTCCCTCCCGGCTTTAAAGATAGGTTTCATACTTTGCTGGACAAATATGATGAGGTTTTCAACCCTGCTATCTCTGGCTACAATGGCGCGGTAGGCCCATTCAAATCCAAAGTGAACATGGGTCCAGTTGAGCCACCTCAACACAAAGGCCGCTTACCCTTGTATGGCAGAGACAAACTTACTGAGTTGCAACATAAATTCGATGAGCTGGAGAGTCTGAGGGTCTTCCGACGCCCAGAGGATGTAGGTGTGTCAGTGGAATATCGCAACCCTTCCTTCCTAGTCAGCAAACAGTGGCAGTTTTCGTCTGGTGACTGCTTTTGCTGATGTTGGCCGATACTCAAAACCCCCAGCCATGTTTAATGCCTCATGTTGAAAGCACCATATGTCAAATTGCTCAGTGGACACACCTAATAGCAACTGATTTAACAAACGCCTTCTACCAAATACCACTGTTACACGAATCCATGTATCCATACTGTGGCGTTGTCACTCCCTTTCGAGGAGTCTGTGTCTATGCGCGCTCGGCTATGGGCATGCCTGGATCAGAGACGGCTCTCGAAGAACTTACGTGCCGTGTGCTGGGTGATCTACTTCAAGCAGGTGTAGTGGCAAAGCTTTTTGATGATTTGTATTGTGGCGGCAACTCCCCAGAGGAGCTGGTGAATAACTGGTCCTCAGTCCTACATGCTCTGAGACGCTGCAACCTGTGCCTGTCGGCATCAAAGACTGTCATTAACCCTCACTCCACAAAGGTACTGGGGTGGGTGTGGTCCCAGGGTAAGCTTCAGCCAAGCCCCCATCCAGTGTCCACACTAGCTGCTTGTGAGCCTCCGAAGACAGTAGGAGGCATGAAGTCTTTCATTGGAGCAGTTAAGGTAATGGCCCGTGTAATCCAACACTGTTCTACCCTCCTTGCTCCTCTAGACGATGCCATCGCAGGGAAGACGTCACAGGAGTACATTACGTGGACTGAAGAAGTACACTGTGCCTTCAATAAAGCAAAGGAGTGCCTCTCCTCCAGCCGCTCAGTCACTCTGCCACGTCCAGATGATCAGCTATGAATTGTGTCTGATGGCTCCGGTAGGAGACCTGGCATAGCTGCTACCCTGTGCATAATGCGGAACAAAAAGCTTGCCCCTGCTGGCTTTTTCAGCGCTAAATTACGTAACCATCAGTCAACATGGCATCCCTGTGAGGTGGAAGCTCTTGCCATTGCTGCGGCTGTCAAGCACGTTGGCCCCTACATCATTCAGTCTTCACACAGGGTGTGTGTCCTGATCGACAGCAAACCATGTGTGCAAGCCTATGAGAAGCTGTGCAGGAATGAGTTCTCTGCTAGTCCCCATGTGTCTACATGGGGACTAGCAGGGCAAGCAGATTCCAAGTATCTATCCGACATGTGGCTGGCGCTGCCATTCTCCCATCTGACTTTGCCAGCCGTAACCCTCCTGACTGCACTGACATGGCGTGCCAAGTGTGCAGCTTTGTACAACAAACTCAGGACTCAGTCGTGCGCTTGCTGCGCAAGACTTCCGTTCACAAGCAGGACAGCATGGGGGTCCCTACAGTCTGAATGCCCTGATCTGCGTCGCACCCATGCTCATCTCACTCAAGGGACACGATCATCTAAGAAAATTACCAACATCAAAGACATCAAAAGATACCTTAACATAGCGTCCATAGCCAGTGATGGCGTGCTCATCGTGAAACGTGATGAGCAGTGGTCCAGCTGCTACTGAAAAAACAAACCTAGACTCCACCCAGCTCAGTAATTATAGGCCAATTTCTAAACTCCCATTCATGTCTTACACAGAACAACATCCTGGATAAATTCCAGTCAGGGTTTAGGGCAGGGCACGGCACCGAATCAGCCCTGCTGAAAGTGTCTAATGACCTGCTCCTCGCCGCAGATGATCATCACTGTGCTGTCCTCGTGCTGCTTGACCTCAGTGCAGTGTTTGACACTATTGACCATACGATCCTACTTGGTCGTCTCCAACATGGTGTCGGTCTTAGAGGCACTGCTCTATCCTGGTTCACCTCCCACCTCGACAATATATCCTTTTCTGTTAATGTCACCAACCGTTTCTCCCCCTCAGCCCCCCTGTCCTGCGGGGTCCCACAAGGCTCCATTCTGGGCCCCATTTTATTTTCTCTGTATATGCTCCCCCTTGGTTTAATTATTCAGAAGTACAATGTCTCCTTCCATAGTTACGCAGATGACACACAGCTTTATCTCCCTCTGAAACCGAACGACCAGTCCAAGATCGACACTCTCATGTCCTGCCTTGCTGAATTTAAGTCCTGGATGGCACGCAACTTTCTGCAACTTAATGAAAGCAAGTGTGAGATTGTCCTCTTTGGTCCCCCAAACTCAGTCAGTACCATCTCCAGCAGCCTAGGCACCCTCTCCACTCTCACTAGGCCCCATGCTAGGAACCTGGGTGTCATTTTTGACTCAGAGGTCCGGTTTGACAGGCAGTGGTGAAAGCCAGCTTTTTTCAACTCAGAATCATTGCAAAGATTAAGACCCTTCTCAACCCCCCAGATCTTGAAAGGGTAATTCATGCTCTCATCACATCTTGACTAGACTACTGCAACTCCTTCTATACCGGCATCACTCAATCATCCCTGTCCCGCCTGCAGCTAGTCCTAAATAAAGCTGCTAGACTGTTAATAGGCACAAGGAAACGAGACCACATCTACCCCGTCCTCCACTGGCTTCCGGTCCGTTATATAATTGATTTTAAAGTCCTTCTTTTGACTTTCAAAGCCATTAATGGAAAAGCCTAGCCTGGGAATTCCCATGCTGCTTTGCGCGCGATTTCATTCTCACTGCAAAGACAGCCTGGAAACCACCGCCCTTATTTTTGCCTGAGTTAGGGAACCAATCACAGAACGGGGGGCAGCAAGACGATGACGACGTCTATGCGCGACACCGAAGCTTGTAGCGTGTTAATCCAACATGGCAGCGGACACGTTACCGTTCGATGCAGCCTTAGAAAGTGTATTAAGTAGCTTTTGTAGCAATTAATTTAATTTTAGTAGCTAATTTTTAGTAGCAATTGGCTATGAATCGCGCAAAGCAGCATGGGAAGAACCAGACGCCATTTGATAGACATTCGTAGCACCCAATAAACGGCTGTAGGCATTCGTAAACCACGCCTCAAATACGAGAAAATGCACACCTAGTTCCCAGACCACCATCTCATCGAGATGTGGACGCGTCAGCCAGGCTAGATAAAGCCCCCCCCCCCCCCCCCCCCCCCCCACATCTCAGACCTCCTCTCCCCCTACTTTAATGTTAGAACCATTAGATCGGCCACGCAGGGGTTACTGACGGAGCCGAAGGCCAATCTCAAGCACAGGGGCTACCGTGCCTTTGCTGTCGCAGCCCCCAAACTGTGGAACAGCATCCTACCTCCATCAAATTCTCCCCTTCAGTTGACTCTTTTAAATCCCAGCTCAAAACATACTTTTTTTCTCTAGCGTTTCCCGATTTATCTTGACCTGAGCCTTGCTTGTACTGTTGTCTCTATTGTGTATTTGTATGGTCTGCTTTTTGAAGTATTATTGTATGGCCTGCCTCTGTTTTATTTGTTATATGTTATTTGTTTGCTTCCCACCGGTCTCTGTAAAGCACTTTGGTTGATGCAAGTCATGTTTAAATGTGCTATATAAATACATCTGAATCTGAGCCTCTCTCCCTATCAAAGGAGTGCATAATTGTCCCTAGGCTGGTTCTGGACGGCCTGGTGACTGCTTTGCACTTACAGCTTAGTCACCCAACAGCAAATCAGCTCAGGATGACAGTAGGGAGATACATTTTTGCCCTTGACCTAGACAAGTCCATCAGTCGGGTTACTGATGGCTGTCATTCCTGTGCGGCCCTTCGTCACACCCCCCAGTTCATTGTAGAACAGCCATTAGCTGATCCCCCAGCTGCTGTTGGCATCACCTTTGCTGCTGACGTCATGAAACGAGCATGCCAATTAGTGCTACTGGTACGTGAGTGTGTGACATCCTTTACAGTGGCTATGCTCGTGGAAGATGAGGGTAGCCAGACCCTGCGGGATGGACTCATCAGGCTATGTGTGGAATTACGCCCCCTAGATGATCCATTTGTGTCAGACACCAAACAGGACGAGGACCACAAGAGCGTCACGTTAAACAGTTTATTGAAGGATTTGGGGAAAGGGGGTGTATGGGTGTGTTTCCAGAGCTGAGTGGCGTCTCACTGAGATGGCGGGGTGGGTTCCAGGGCAGACTCAATGATTGTCCGGAGTCACGGGGTAAAGACACACACAGCCGAGGGAGAGGAGAACTGGCAGATGGAATAGTAGCAGTGGTACAGGCAAGGGCTAGGCAGTATTCGTAGTGATAAGGCAGAAGGCAGGTAACGGTTACCGGGGCAGAAGATCAAAGACGTAGTTGAGCAGGTCCGATATCACAGGTAAGAGTCAGAGGCGTATGAAGACAGGCAGGGTAACAGGTACTGGTTTGCAGACGGTCTGACAAGGAGGTACTGAAAGACAGGGCTTATATACAGAGGGTGATGAACAGGGAATGCAGTGCAGCTGGCAGGTTAATGAGTGCAGGAGTAGATACAGGTGTGGCTGATCAAACAGAGCTGAGACTGAAGCGGCAGCAATTAGTGCTTGTTAACAGGGCAGAGAGAGAAAGCTCATGACAATTTGCTGTGATCCGGACGGATCCAGCCGCTGCCTTTAAGGCCCTGGTCACTGACATGCTCCTTGCCCAGCACAGAAGGGCAGTTGACAAACTGCCTGAACGATGGAAGTGAGGCAGAGAGAGTACAATGCTAATGCCAGTTTGGCATTGACAGATGGTGGAGTATAAACCACAATGACAATGACATTGGATTATTCATGAGGGAGATAGTAAGGTCTGCAACTCACCGCCAGCAATTCAATGATTGACCACACACTCTGCTTTTCGGTGATGTGTCCAGGGTGACACCATTGTTTGTTCATGTAGGCCTACAGGCAAACACTTCCCCCCAATTTCTTGCCTGAATTCACCGGGTCTCTGTCCTGTCGGATCATGGTGAAGCCATCAATTTCTATGTATGCTGTCGTAACGCTGTCCGTAAACCACGACTCCGTAAAACAGAGAAGGCTGCACTGTCGGTACAGCCGATCATACTTCACAAGCGCTGCAAGTTCATTAACTTTGTTGACTATGGAGTGCACATTGCCCATAATCACAGATGGTAGGACAGGCTTGTGCTTCCTGAGCCTGTTGCTCACAATCGGCCTCTTTTCCTTCGCTTTAACTCTGGAGGTAAATCCAAGCGTGGATGGCCACAGTTTGCCATTGTATCCCAAATGCTGTAGCGTTCACCGATGCTGTAGGAGACGACTGCTGCTGGGTCAGACGCTCCAAAGCCTTGTAGCTTCATGCGAATAAATTCACTCCATATAACTAACCACATACTGTTAGTCCAAACGTGTGCACTTTAAATCCCAACATATTGCATGTGATTCTTGCGTTCAAAACAGTGACACGACAGTAAAACAAAACACGGACAAAAACTTTGTGGTAGCGAGTCGCCGACAGGGCAGGCGCCACTTCTGATATAAGTTTGAATGGTTGTTCTTTCTATGGATAGTTGATTATGGACCCAACATAATCACACATTTCTTCATTCGCCCTCTCACGTCTAACCGGTTCGAAATTATATGGCCATCATAAATGTTAATTGTGGGTCTTGCCACCTCTTCCTCATCCCAGTTAGACGCCATAGTTCTAGTACAAGGCTGGGGCTACCTTCCACCATGTCTCCCCAATGTGATGTCAAGTGGTGTTTAACCTACACCACAGCCTTTAATTGCTCGTAATTTACTTCATGGTGCTGAAGACAAGATTAAACAATCATAAATTGATGCCTACAGTTAAATTTCACAAAAAAAGAAACCTGTAGAGGGTGAAAGAGGAGAATTGACAGACTGACATAGAAAAAACAATAAATCAAGTAATATTCCAACAAACAACATAATACTGGATCAGGACATTGTGAGAGAGATAGAGACCTCTTCAGTAAATGTCTGCTTTTTAAACCACTGTACTGACACACCTTGCACAGGGTGGGCACTCCTAACAACGCCTTTGAGGCATTGCATTTAAAACCACATACCTAACGGTCACAGCACAAGATCATGTGAGTAGTCACTGTATAAGCTGCACGTGTTCATACCTTAGAAGTATGGGCCAGAGGAATGGCAACCACAATGCCTCATCCAACAGCTGGTCCATCAAATGGTTAGCTTAATAGGCAAATGGTTAGCAGGAGGGGCAAATGGTTAGCGGGCAAATGGTTATGTAGCAGGAGGAGTGTTTTGTATTGTTTCTCCTCCTCTCTTGTTTACATACGGTTGCTATGGTTTCGTTCATTTCCGCTATACACATGTGAACCGGTATAAAAGCTGTAGTCCGCCCACCTGTTCTTTCTCTGCGCTCCCATTGTCAGCTGTCACTTCCGGGTCAGAGGTTGTGTGCCCGACAGGACGATTGTGCGCCGTTCCGTGCTGTGTGTGCTGGCAGTGATTCGTTCGCAGCGGTAAATGCGAGCGGCTGCCTGGAGTCCTTCCCCCCCCTCCTCTCGTGAGGGTCGGTTACTACAAAACGGTGCGACTGTAACCACCTGATTGGGCCGCTGCTGTTTTGTTCTGCGTTGTTTTTGTTTGGCTCTGTTTTGTTTTGTTGTGTTTTTGTTTGCTTTCTTTCGTGCTGCTTTTGTTTTGTTTAACGGTGCTTGCCGTTCGTCGGCTGCTGCTGCGGGCCGTTACAGCGTGGTCCTACGGTTGTCAGAGGCTACGCTGCGGTTCCTTCTGTGACGGACGATTGTTCGGCCGCGGACCGGGCACGATTTCTTCTGTTCACCCGGGACTGTTCCCTTTTATATATAGTGAATTAGTGTATGAATGTGTGGGCTTCGTTTTGTTATTTTTGAGTATGGGTTTTGTGTTTATCCTAGATCTTGTTTTGTGAATTAAGTAACTGAGTTTTCTCTTACTTCGGATAGTTTAAATTTATAATTTGTCCATTACTCATGGTCTTTAAGTTTTCTTTTTTTGTGTGTGCAACCCCACTAAGTTGTGGCATTTCCCTCCCCTTTTAGTTGCTGTAGGCCGGTGGTGGTGGCGGCGTAGGTGGTGATCTGGTGGTGGCATCCTCCTGTCCTGTCTTGCTGTGTCCCTGGGTTTTCGTCACTGAGAGTGTGTCTGCCACGTGTGCCCGGTGATTTAAGTTTGTTTATTTTTTTTGGTGGATCCCTCCCCTGCACTAGCCTTCGTCCATCCACTTCGGCCTCAGCCCTGTTTAGGTTTGTCCCTTTTTCTTTTGTGTGAATGAATTTTATTTGTGCTGTTGTTTTAAGAAAAAGAAATGAACATTAAAAGTGTATGTTAAATTCTGAACCACGTCTCCTGCCTCCATGTAACTACGGACCTGTGTACCTTGTCAGAATAATTCCCTGGGTGAAATTCCCCGGGTGGCGTTGTCGAGCTCTTAAGTAATAAGGCCCCTTTAATACCTCCCCTCCCGCGCCACAAACTTGGCGTTGTCGGCAGGACTGTTACTGCAGAAGTAAGGTGGAGACGTGTGTTCAATTGTTTTTCTTTTTTTTTTTTTTTCTTTTCCTTTTGCCATTGAAACAAAGCAGCAGCGTTTCGTTATTCAAATCTACTCTCATGGAGGAGGAATTAGAAGAGCTGAGAGATCTGGTCGCCCAGTTGAAAGCTGACAATGAGAGGCTACGTCAGGAGCAGGCCCCTGTTAGACCCGCCCCAAATGCCATACCATCAACCTCATCAGCGGTGCTTACTGCTAGTGTCCCTGCAACAGAGCGGTTAGTGTTTGTGCCTCGTGACAGGAAGTGTCCCATGTTTAGAGCAAGATCAGGCATGGCGCTGGGTGAATGGATAGAGGAAGTGCAGGCATGTATGAGGACTCGTCATTTATCCCTAGCTGATCAGGCTTTCTTCCTCTTCGATCACCTAGAGGGGGAAGCACGTGAAGAAATCAAATACCGCTCTAGTGTAGATCGTGGGGATCCAGCGAGGATAATTGCTATACTGCAGGAACTCTATGGCTGCTCTGAATCTCATGTCGCTTTACAAGAGGCTTTCTTTTCCCGAAAGCAACATGAAGGAGAAACATTACAGGAATTCTCCCTCTCTTTGATGAGTCTTATGGAAAGGGTAAAGCAGCGTGCACCGACCGGGATGCCTAATTCTGAGGTTCTGTTGCGGGATCAGTTTGTTGAGCAAGTTATAGATAACACCTTACGACGAGAGCTTAAACAGTTTGTGCGTCGACAGCCCACAGCTACACTGCTTGATGTCAGGGGGTAGGCAATTAGGTGGGAGCGCGAAGGTCTACCAAGTGGCGTTAGAGGTCGTAGCAACTCTGTCCCCTCAATCAGTGGCATTCAGTATGGCGTTCAGGGTGCTCACCCAGTTGGTGTTCCTCTATCTGAAATGAGGGAAATGAAGGACATGTTGAGGCAGCAGCAAGAACAGCTGAACCAGCTAACTCGCACCATAGCTCTAATGCAGCATCCTCTTCCACACAGTCATTCAAGGCAGCGTGGGCCTGTGATATGTAGACGCTGTCAGCAACCTGGCCATTTTGCTAGGGAATGTGATAGTGTGCGTGCTCCCCTTCGTTCTCAGTTCTCCTCACAAGCTTCCCGGCCCTCCGCTAGGCAGTCAGAATCCACCCCAGCTCCGGAAAACTAGCACCCACCGAACTGCAGAGCCACAGTTTGGGTGGGGCCTCGACTGGCTCAAATACTGTGAAGGGTGAATTAGATGATGCATCAAAACTGGTTTCGTCTTGTCCCCATTTGGAGGTGGACATGGGTGGCGTTAAGGTGCCATGTCTAGTTGATACTGGTTCTATGGTGTCCACCGTTACAGAGAGCTTTTTCCGCCGGCATTTTGAACCATGGGGTCAAGAACGCCTTAAATCATGCAACTGGTTGCAGCTTAGGGCAGCTAATGGGTTAGATATTCCTTTCCTTGGTTACCTAGAGCTTGATGTTGAGTTGTGTGGCAAGTTGATTTTGCAGTGCGGTGTCTTGATAGTGAGGGATCCTCCCGGTGATGCGTCCCTTCAGGTCCCTGGTGTGATGGGAATGAATGTGATCCGGAAGTGCTATCAAGAGCTTTTTGTGCAGCATGGTTTATCATTGTTTGAACTGTCTTTTGTCACTCAGGCCCCACAACCCATCACACAGGCGCTGCAGAAGTGTCACCAAGCAACCACGCAGATCTCTCCAAAGCTAATGGGAAATGTAAAGGTCAGAGGAAAGCGTGCATATCGCATTCCAGGTGGTATGATGAAATTGGTAGCAGTCACATGTTTAGAGCGGTGTTCTGATGCTACAGTATTGTTCGAACCCCGGGACTGGTTTGTTGGCTTCTCCATCTTTGGTTAGGGTGGTTAGGGCTACAGCATACATACCCATTGTTAATGTTGGTTCCATCGAGGTACTGTTATACCCACGCGCTGTTGTTGGCACTCTGGAACAGGTGAATGTTGTGAGTTTACCTGCAGGAGTCACAGAGGTCCCATCCACCGTAGCCACTGTAGCATCCCAGACAGCCCTACCCACAGTGCAGGACCAGATGGAGGGTTTAGATCTGTCTTCTTTGTCCTTAGAAGAGCAGGGTCAGGTGAGGGGTCTCCTTAGGAAGTATACCTCTGTTTTCTCTGCTCATGACAGCGATTTAGGTTGCACCAATCTAATCTCACATGACATCCCTCTTGTGGCTGAGAGCCCTGTCAAACAGCGCTATAGGCGCGTCCCTCCTTCTGATTATGAGGCTGTCAAAGAGCACATTAATCAGCTTCTTGCCGCACAGGTGATCAGAGAAAGTAGCAGCCCCTACGCTTCCCCCATTGTGCTAGTTAAGAAGAAGGATGGGAGTCTGCGCATGTGTGTAGATTACCGGCAGCTCAATAGTAAGACCAGGAAGGATGCGTTTCCGCTGCCACGCATCGAGGAGTCATTGGATGCTTTGACAGGTGCACGCTGGTTCTCCACCTTGGACCTGGCCAGTGGGTATAACCAGGTCCCAGTCACTGAGAAGGATCGGCCCAAGACTGCATTCTGTACTCCCTTTGGTCTGTTCGAATGGAACCGTATGCCATTTGGACTCTGTAACGCTCCCAGTACCTTTCAAAGACTGATGCAGAGAATCTTTGGTAATCAACAGGGTCATTCATTGCTCCTTTACCTGGATGACATTGTCGTGTTCTCTTCTACTGTACAGCAGCATCTTCAGCGGCTTGATGCAGTACTAGGTCGGCTTCAGCAGGAGGGACTAAAGGCAAAGCTCTCCAAATGCGCCTTCTTCCAGCCAGAGGTGTGTTATCTGGGCCATGTAATATCTGCTACTGGTGTCTCCACAGATCCATCCAAGATAGAGGCTGTGGCAAAATGGCCGCCTCCCAAAACAGTCTCTGAGCTCCGGTCCTTTCTGGGTTTTTCAAGCTATTATCGCCGCTTTGTGGAGGGCTTCGCAAAGCTGGCAGCTCCCCTTCACCGACTGGTAGCCGAGCTGGGAAGCACCAGGCACAAGCGGAGGTCCGCACAGAATGTCACTGAGAACTGGACAGAGGAGTGCCGACAAGGTTTCGAGGCACTGAAGACCAAGCTCACTACTGCCCCAGTACTCGCTTATGCAGACTTTTCTCTGCCCTTCATCCTCGAGGTCGATGCCAGCCATGGTGGGTTGGGAGCAGTGCTCTCACAGGAGCAAGAAGGCAAGGTGAGACCCATAGCTTATGCTAGTCGAGGACTGAGGCCTACAGAGCGTAATATGTCAAACTATAGTTCAATGAAGTTGGAGTTCCTGGCCCTTAAGTGGGCAATGAGTGAGAAGTTCAGAGAGTATCTGTTGGGCCACCGCTGCATCGTTTACACGGACAATAATCCACTCAGTTACTTGTCATCTGCAAAGCTTGGTGCTGTAGAACAGCGCTGGGCAGCCCAACTGGCCTCGTTTGACTTCGAGCTGAAATACCGATCTGGCAGAAGTAACAGAAATGCAGATGCTTTGTCCCGTCAGCACTCACCTGGCCCACCAGACTTCGAAGCCATGCTCCCTGGCACCTCGCTTCCCAAGCCTCTCCAGCAGGCCCTGAACATGGAGAAGACTGTGGTAACTCAAGCGACTGTGACCGTTTTGCCTCACAAAACGCCTTCGGATATCCGGGCCCTTCAACAGGCTGACCCGGTCATCCAGGAAGTCCCGAGGTACTGGGACCAGGGGCAGCGTCCCAGCTATGAAGAGCGGCAGCAACTTTCCTCACCTGGGCTCATCCTGCTGCGTCAATGGAGCCGATTCGTGGAGAGGGATGGGATCCTGTATCGACAGATCTTCCGCCCTGATGGTGCCGAGCCGATGTTCCAGCTACTCCTGCCTGCTGCTTTAATCAGGGAGGTGTTAACCCAGGTCCACCAAGAGCATGGCCATCAAGGTGTGGAACGGACTTTAGCTCTTCTACGATCTAGGTGCTATTGGCCCGGTATGTCCACAGAGGTTGAACAGTGGTGTCAGGCATGTGAGCGGTGTCAGTTTGCCAAAGACAACCAACCCACTGCACGGAACCCCATGGGACACCTTTTGGCATCCAGGCCAAATGAAATTCTGGCCATTGACTACACCTTGTTGGACCCTACTAGAAATGGTGTGGAGAATGTATTGGTGATGACGGACATCTTTAGTAAGTACACGCTCACCGTCCCCACCCGTGATCAACATGCCACTACTGTGGCCCAGGTTTTGGTGGTGGAGTGGTTTTCCAAGTTTGGGGTCCCGGCCAGGATACACTCCGATCAGGGACGTAACTTCGAGAGCGCCCTCATCCAGCAGCTTTGTAGTCTCTACGGCATTCAGAAGACTCGCACCACCCCATACCACCCGGCCGGCAATGGTCAGTGTGAGCGATTCAACCGAACCCTCCACAACCTGCTACGCACACTGCCTCCATCCCGAAAAAGAGACTGGACCTCCTGCCTCCCTCAAGTCCTTTACTGTTATAATACCACTCCCCATCAGGCAACCGGTGAGTCCCCCTTTTTCTTAATGTTTGGGCAGGAGCCCAGACTCCCCATTGACTTTCTGTTAGGGAGAGTTTTGGATCCTGTGGGTGGAGCCGTCCATGAATGGATTCAAGAGCATCAGGCCCGATTGCAGACGGCTTTTGATGGCGCACAAGAACGACTGAAGACTGCTGCAGCGCGCAGAAAGAAAGTTCATGATCAACATGTTCGAGGTGAACCCCTGGTGGAAGGTCAGTTGGTTTTGCTGCGTGACTTCAGCGCCAGAAGGCGACACAAGATGCAAGACCTATGGAGCCCCACAGTGTACCGGGTCATCAAAGCACCTAAAGAAGGGGGAGCTGTGTATTCCATCGCCCCAAAGGATGACCAGTCCAAAGTCAGGCATGTTCACCGTACCCTGTTAAAGGCTGTGATTGGAGCAGAGTCCCCTGATTGTGCTGCTGCTAGTAAGCCACCTCTCCTGAATAAGCCGGTATCTGATGAGTTGTCCAGTGATGATGACCTGTTTCTGGTCCCCGAAACTGCTTCTGTTGCCACCCTGCCAGCTACCAGAGCCGTAGCAGAGACTCAAACCACCCCTCAGGTGCCACACCATTCAGCTGACCTGGTCCCCACTGAGCCAGGTCCTTCCAGGTCTCTTGTCATGGCCCCCACTCAGCCACCTGCATCTCTAGCTATTCCCTCCACCAGCTCCTTTGACACCAGCATCATGGTACCACGGAGATCAGCCCGAGCAACTGCTGGTCAACATTCTAATGTCCACCGTATCCCAAGGCCGGTGGGGGATTTTGCGTTGGGGGCTGCTAACTCTCAGGGTTCTGTATCACATGCTGTCACTGCACTCTTTAGGCCCTGGAGGTAGTGATGGTTTTAGTTAATCGTCGGGGCGACGATACAAAAAGGGGGGGTAGATTGTAGCAGGAGGAGTGTTTTGTATTGTTTCTCCTCCTCTCTTGTTTACATACGGTTGCTATGGTTTCGTTCATTTCCGCTATACACATGTGAACCGGTATAAAAGCTGTAGTCCGCCCACCTGTTCTTTCTCTGCGCTCCCATTGTCAGCTGTCACTTCCGGGTCAGAGGTTGTGTGCCCGACAGGACGATTGTGCGCCGTTCCGTGCTGTGTGTGCTGGCAGTGATTCGTTCGCGGCGGTAAATGCGAGCGGCTGCCTGGAGTCCTTCCCCCCCCTCCTCTCGTGAGGGTCGGTTACTACAAAACGGTGCGACTGTAACCACCTGATTGGGCCGCTGCTGTTTTGTTCTGCGTTGTTTTTGTTTGGCTCTGTTTTGTTTTGTTGTGTTTTTGTTTGCTTTCTTTCGTGCTGCTTTTGTTTTGTTTAACGGTGCTTGCCGTTCGTCGGCTGCTGCTGCGGGCCGTTACAGCGTGGTCCTACGGTTGTCAGAGGCTACGCTGCGGTTCCTTCTGTGACGGACGATTGTTCGGCCGCGGACCGGGCACGATTTCTTCTGTTCACCCGGGACTGTTCCCTTTTATATATAGTGAATTAGTGTATGAATGTGTGGGCTTCGTTTTGTTATTTTTGAGTATGGGTTTTGTGTTTATCCTAGATCTTGTTTTGTGAATCAAGTAACTGAGTTTTCTCTTACTTTGGATAGTTTAAATTTATAATTTGTCCATTACTCATGGTCTTTAAGTTTTCTTTTTTTGTGTGTGCAACCCCACTAAGTTGTGGCATTTCCCTCCCCTTTTAGTTGCTGTAGGCCGGTGGTGGTGGCGGCGTAGGTGGTGATCTGGTGGTGGCATCCTCCTGTCCTGTCTTGCTGTGTCCCTGGGTTTTCGTCACTGAGAGTGTGTCTGCCACGTGTGCCCGGTGATTTAAGTTTGTTTATTTTTTTTGGTGGATCCCTCCCCTGCACTAGCCTTCGTCCATCCACTTCGGCCTCAGCCCTGTTTAGGTTTGTCCCTTTTTCTTTTGTGTGAATGAATTTTATTTGTGCTGTTGTTTTAAGAAAAAGAAATGAACATTAAAAGTGTATGTTAAATTCTGAACCACGTCTCCTGCCTCCATGTAACTATGGACCTGTGTACCTTGTCAGAATAATTCCCTGGGTGAAATTCCCCGGGTGGCGTTGTCGAGCTCTTTAGTAATAAGGCCCCTTTAATACCTCCCCTCCCGCGCCACAGTTAGTAAGAGGGCCAAATGCTTAGCAAGAAGGACAACATTTGTCCTTCATGCTTGCTGCCTTCTAACCATTTAATGGTTAGCAAGAGGAGTAAATGGTTAGCAAGTTGGGAAAATGGTTGGCAGGAGGGGAAAATCATTTCGGATGTTGTCTTTTGGGTAGCCTATCCGGTTGATGTACAGCATTGCTTGGCCCTGAAGACAAAATCAATCATATATTGATACCTAAAGTTGAATTTTCCATGTAGGGTTGTAAAATTCCTAGACGGGAACTTGTGGTTAATCTTTGATGTGGGGATGGATGTGTGGGGCCTTTTGTTGACAGACTGCAGAGGAACAATTTACTGCATTTCCTCTCCATTGCTCTTCAGACCCACTCCCAGCCATCGGGGGGTCAAAAAGTCACACCTCTCCAGGGGTGAAAGTAGTTTTATTTCTTGCCGGTACATCATATTGACCATATTGACATATTGCGCCAAAAAATGCACTTAATTATTTATTATAGTCTACTTATCAAGCATTCAGAGGGACTTTTCACTCGATAACTTTTATCACACTAGTATATCTCTCTTTCATCCACCTGTATCAGTTTTTGATTGCAAATAAATCAAACACATCATTTCAGCAACACAATCATTTTAATAACTTTTTTTTAGCTGAACAGTTGAAAACAATCTTGACTTTTCCTTTTGGACAGTGGGACAGAACAGAAAAGTAAAGTTTAGGTAAAACACCAAACACCAAATACCAAAGAGGCTAGAAGTAGCCATCCTCATCTGTTTGACGGCAAGCCATTCTGCTTGATGAGTGAGCAGCTCTCCTTCCTTTGCCCAGCCAAGTCTTTATGCAACATGGTTAAGCAGCACACATGCTATCTCGCTTCTTGTCTGTCGAGTGAAACACTGCACGGAAGGTTCAGACACAATTCAGAGACATTTCAGAATGAGTTATATGCAATGTATATTGGGAAAAACGTGTTGCTTCTGGTAATTTGATGTTAGCAGGTGTGTTGTCATGCTGAAAATGCAATTATTTTCAGAGACAGTATATTTTTCTTTCCGGTATGGCGTACCCCCTCCAAATCTTTTTGTGGTACGCCGTACCAGCTTTCTTTCATCCCTGCACCACTCACACTGAAGATACAGACGTGGGGGTGGAAGGGAGAAAGTATGTGGACATGATTGTTACTTTACGATGTAATTCTCCTATCATGTTTGGTATCATTTTGATTAAATCCGCAAGTGTAGTAAAATGGTCTTGGTCTCATAAGAGAATTAAGTGGGTATAATACAAAACCTAGAGGTCAGGATTCCCAATACAAAAGAAATTAGGCAATGCCCAGTCAGCTCTGCTGAGAATCAACCATATGTGTGGACCTTGGGAACCAACAGCAAATAGTCTTAGAAAACAGAACACACAGTAGATGGTCTCCTAAATAATGCTGTCATAATACTGGGAAAACAGTACATAGGGACAAGATGTAGACTGCTCTTTGAAGCTATCTTTATACAGAACTTCCCACAATCCATGCGTGTAGCCACATTTCTACAACCCAGGTATTTTTATTCCCTGATTATTGTCTTGTATTCTTTGTATGGTTTTCTGTAAACTTTCGTAGTGTTTTAAATATTCATTCCTTGCTACTTTTATTTTTTTGTTTAGTTAGCAACTTGTATGTACCACCTGTCTAATAAAATATTATTCTTAAATCAATATTATGGTCCAACCAAATTTGATTTCAAATAGAACCGTGAGATGTTCCGCAATGGACTTATTTATCTAGCGAGTAGTACGTCCTGTGACAACAGTCAAAGTAGAACAATTGTATGTGTCTCTGTAATGGACTGATGTTGTATTTGCTGGACTCTGCAGCCCAATATGAACCAGAGGGAATAGTGATATTAAGATATTAGTGAATCTGAATTAAATGGAATCAACCATTGTATTAACATTGGAAAACTTTCTCAAGTACTGACTTCATTAACTTTACTCCTTAAAAAATAAATTATAGGATATATGTATAACACAAGGGAATCAAATAAACAATAATTTCCTGTTCACAAACATTTCCCCCTTCATGTTCGTACGTGATGGGAAATGTGTGTCCATCTCATGGTTGGTGTCTGAAGAACGTCAGCAACACAATATGTTGAATCCTACAGTCAGCTCTACTGATGCTTATGAGTTTTGGTGGTATGTGTAATGCAGAGACATGGCCAGCCACAGCCCTCATCTCTCAGCTCATCTTCTACTTGGAGCCCACTCTGTTTCCAACCCACTGGTAAAAACAAAGAAGCAAAAAAGTGACATAATAAGTTGACGTTGTATCTTAGAAAGATAAGGACACTCAATTAATTCAGGCTTGAACATATCTTCATCATTATTTCCTCTATCTTCCTCAAAAGGTTAGCAAGAGGGGCAAATGGTTAACAAGACGGGCAAATGAGCAGCAGGAAGGGCAAATGGCTAGCAATAGGGGCTAGCAGGAGGGCCAAATGGTTAGCTTGAAGGGCAAACTGTTAGCTGGAGGGGCAAGCTGTCTGTCTGCATGCTGTTGGCATGCACCAAGACCTTTCAGTCAGCTGGTAGGAAACGGGGCCCAGCTGGTGGTTAACCTGGCAGGGTGAAGACCAGAGTGAGCTCAGTTTATTGACTCGTTGTGGTCCCCAAACTCTCACCCAGTCCAACACTCTGCTAGCTGATGGCTTGGTTCTGTATTTCCTGTCGAACCTTTGTTTCGATCGGCCACAATAACATCTAACATGAACTACACCTCACAGAAAACAAGGCGGATCATTGGCTCGCCTCACTCAGTGTCTCCAAGTTGCAGCCAATCACAGTTTGTCTATGGTTTATAAATTACGTTTTTTAAGTCCAAATCATTCATTAGAGCGAGGACATTTGAAATCAGCTTCAGCAGCAAAACTTGACAATGTTTTTTGCTATGATAGTTCTGAGTACGGCAGGTAAGTACATTCCTTTTCAAATTACATTTCTGTCTATTTCATGTCTTCAAATTTAGCCAGTGGTTTGGTGATAATATGACTTGCATTGTAGCACAGATTGAATTATTTTTCAATGTATTAAAAAAAACTAAAGCTGCTAAAAAAATATGAAAGTTGACAACCAATTATTCATAGTTCTTATTTGTCTTTCCTTTTTTAGTGCTGATTCAGGCCCAAGAGAGTCCTCGTTTGGTGTCTGTGAAATTAGTAGGACTTGGAGATACTGTTACTCTTCATTGTGAAGGTAATAACACAAAACGAAAAGAATTCTACTGGTACAAGCAATCTTTTGGATATTTTCCCGAAATGGTCGCTTCGAATGTGTATGATCCAAAAAGAACCAAGCTTCCCTTGAATTACATGTTGACAGAGGAACAAGGGATTTATTACTTTAAGCTGATCATTGAAAACATAACTAAAGATGATGAAGCAAACTATTTATGTCGCCAATACGGATTTGACACTTGGAATAATATCACCTTTCTGTCTGTCAAAGGTAAGATATATCCCTTTTGGTGTTTATATTCAAAATTATGACAAATTTTTTTTGAAATTTTGATGATGATTATGTTGAACTGTGCAGATAACAATGACCATAGGATGGTCTACCTGACTGTGGTCCAACAGCCTGTGTCGGCATCAGTTCAGCTGGGAGACCCTGTGGCTCTCCAGTGCTCTGTTACCTCCCAGAGGACGGACCACAGTAACCAGTGCCAAGGGGAACCCACTGTGTACTGGTTCAGATCTGGATCAGGACTATCTCTCCCTGCTTCCATATACATGAATGGAAAAAGGAGTGGTGAATGTCAAGATAGTTCTGGTCCTCCATCTGCTGCACAGAGCTGTGTCTACACTCTCCCCAAGAACAATGTAAACACCTCTGATGCTGGGACTTACTACTGTGCCCTGGCATCATGTGGAGAAATTGTGTTTGGAAATGGAACCAAGCTCGACATAACAGGTCAATATAAAGTTGTGTTTCTACCTAGTGTTGATTCACTCAAAACACATGGTTTTCATGGAATGTAACTTTCACCCTGTATGCCAAACAAAATGGTATCTTAAAACCATCTTATTTTTTAAATCATTATTTCAGTTGAGAAAATAAATTGTCAGTATTGATTTGAGTAAAAAGTACATCCAAAATCAAAAAGTATGATGTAAATACATTTACATTTAAGACATTCATCAGACACTTTTGTCCAAAGCGACTTACAATAAGTATATAAAAAAAATAAAAAAATCACATATGCTTTTTCAATTATAGGTATTTGTGGTTGGATATTGTTATAACTAAGGAGGACTCGTTAGACACTTTATACTGATGACCTAATATTTATTATCTGATTTTAGAACCCATCTGGCGTCAAGTTACCATGGCGCTTGGAATACTGTTGCCTTGCTGTCTGGTTGTGATCCTCTTTCTTACCAGAAATAAAAAGCGAGTTTGTCAGCATTGCAAAGGTACAGTACATTCTTCAGAATTAATTTTGTGGCAATTTTTTTTTTAACATATATATATATAATAGTGTGACATGTTTCCTATTTTTTTTTTTTTTTTTTTTTAATGAAGACCATAAATACTATGTGGTTCTTATTCTCAGGAATTGTGAGCGCTTCCCACCATGTTCCACATGACTCAGTGATTCAGGAACAACAGGTACATCTACATCTGATTGAACATATGGCACTGGGTAGACATATTCAATCATTTTTTAAGTCAAAGAGAACACAAAACCATCTCATCATGTGTTGTTTTAGGGATTTTTTTTAATCTTTACTCAATCTCTACTGAGGAGAAATGTAGTTGGCCTATTGAATGGATTGGAGATCAAACATGAGAATGATGAGCGGGAGATCGACAATGATGTATTGCTAATGAAGATTAATATTTCATAAATATTTTGCAATATCCGATCTTCCTGCACAAAGTTTGGCTAGATGGTAAAATGAACAGGTCTATTGTTGGGTCATGGTAACAAACCAGCATGTTCTAGACCTCAGTGTATGATTAGATTCCAATGCACCTGTAGGATTATAGCTTTCATTTTCACTCCAGAAGAAGTGATCTCAATTCCAACTGTGAATGCTCACAGATGTCTGGTGGTAATACACAGTTCTCTGTTGTAGGACGGGGAAACGGATACCTTGAACTATGCAGCATTGGAGTTCTCAGGCAGGAGAACCAAAGCAAGGAAAAAGAACAGTGAAAGGACTGAGGAGAGTCTGTATTCTGCTGTGAGAGAAACTGGCCATTGAAGTCCATCAATCTGGGAGTTTGTGTCACCTCATGAGGCTGCAGGAGATGATAACAGTGGTCTTGATAAGCAGTTATTTTGTGTCATGAGTATGTGTATATTGTTTCCTATCTCTATGGATGTTGCTTTGTTTGGATCATAAACATTTAATTGCTCATAATTTGGGATGTTGTCATTTGTGTAGCCTTGGTTGATGTGCAGCAGTGCTTTGCACTGGATACAAAATCAAACAATCATATAGTTATGCCTAAAATAAAAATTTCATGAAAGCAAAAGAAAAGAAACCTTGAGTAGAGGGTGGAAGAGGATAATTGCCAGACTGAGATAGAAAAACCAATAAATCAAATAATATTCCAAAAAACAATGTAATACTGGATAGGGACATTGTTGGAAATATTAAGAGGCCTCTCATTGTATGTGTAATGCAAAAACATGGCCAATGATAGACCAGTCAGCTCATCTTCTTCTTCTTCAGCTCAATTTGACTTCCGGTGGCGCTTGAGGGCTGCTGCTGTCACTGTTGTTTTAATAATTTGTTATTGTTTTTAACATAGTGTAGCGAGCGGCGGGTGAGACGAAACAGGCGAGGAGAGATTTCTCGTTCCCGAACCGGTAGATTTATTGACGTGACAACAAACTCACACACTCACTACGGGAACGTCTGCTCAGAACGGTACAGCAAAACCCAACGGCAAAAACAAGACAACAAATTCAAAAATAACCGCCTTCCATTACCCACAATTCTCCCCTACCCGGGGAACCTGGGAGTTGTAGTCCTGCCACCCCCGGGACGCTACACTGCCCCCCCCAAGAGGTTAGCTGTCCTCAGCAACCCCTGAGTCCAATACGAAGCCCTGGAGGTGTTGGGGAAGCCGACGCTGTCGTTGGGGACGCCCTGGGGCCTCTCCCACAGCAATAGTGGTACGGGGGTTTGCTTGGAGCTGGTCCCCCGCCCCCAATGCTTCTTTGGTGGGAGCCAAGGGTCGGTAAGGAGCAAGTCGGTCACAGTGGAGAGCCACCACCCGCTTCCGCTTCACTAATTGCACCCTGTATACCACATCCGACAGTCGCTCAAGCACGGTACAGGGACCGACCCACTGACTCGATAGCTTGGGGGAGAGTCCCTTCCTCCTCTCAGGGCAGTGGACCCAAACCAGTGTCCCGGACGCAAAGCCCGTCCCCCGACAACGGGTGTCGTAGGCCCGTTTCTGCCGGGACCCCACGTCTGTTAAGGCTTGCCGGGTTAATCTGTGTACCTCCTGCAGCCGGAGGCGGAGGTGGTGGAAGTAGCTCAGGCCAGGTTCCCCTTGGACTTCTGGCTCAGGTTGCAGGCCGAACACCAGGTCAACTGGGGTACGGAGTTCATGACCAAACATGAGTGCAGCAGGAGTGCACTTGGTGGACTCCTGAACTGCCGTCCTGTATGCCCACAGGACCAGGGGTAGGTGGAGGTCCCAGTCTCGCTGTCTGTGGCTGGTCAGAATCGCGAGCTGGGTGGCCAGTGTGCGGTTAAACCGCTCCACAAGTCCGTCGCTTTGGGGGTGCAGAGGCGTGGTCCTCGTCTTCTTGATCCCCAGCCGCTGGCACACCTCACTGAACATGGAGGTCTCAAAGTTTCGCCCCTGTTCGCTGTGTAACTCTTCTGGTGCACCGAAGCGGCAGAACATTTCGTTGACCAGGTATTCAGCTGTGGTGGCGGTGGTCTGGTCGGGGACCGCGTACGCCTCTGGCCACTTGGTAAAATAGTCCATGGCCACGAGTACGTACCGGTTACCCCGGTCGGAGATGGGGAAGGGGCCCAGGATGTCAACACCGACCCGCTCCATGGGGGACCCCACCTGGTACTGCTGCAGAGGGGCATGTGAGCGCCGGGTTGGTCCCTTCTTGGCAGTACAGGAGTCACACTGATGCACAAACAGCTCCACATCCACGCAACATCCTGGCCAGTAGAACCGGGATCGCAGTCGGCGGAGGGTCTTGGTGACTCCAAAGTGGCCTGCCCCCACTGAGCCGTGGACGAGTTGGAGGACACAGGGCCGCAGCACTCGAGGAACAAGGAGCTGTAGGACATCACGGTAGCCCCCCGGAGCCTGCCAGCATCGATAAAGAAGGCCATCTCGTATGCTTAGGCTGGAGCTCTGTGCATAGAGGGCCTTGGTCTCGGGGTCTAAGGCAGACACTACTGTCCACGCTGGTCGTTGGCCCGCCTCCACCCAGTCCCGGACCAGGGAGAGGATGGGATCTTGGCTCTGGTCTTGGCAGAGCTGCTGGGGATCGAAGGTCTCCAGACTGTTGCCATCTGGTAACAGGTGGCTATGGTCTCCACCGGGTGAGGGGGGGCTACTTTCGTCTGCTGACGTGGTCCTCAGGGCCGCCACCAGTGGGGTCACCATCTTGTCCTCCACCCGCTGGCAGTACCGACACGCCTCTTCCTCGCAGGGGCATCGAGACAAGGCATCAGCGTTGGTATGGAGACGCCCAGCCCGGTGGTGGATCTCAAAGTCGTAGTCTTGCAGGGACTCGAGCCACCGGGCTAGCTGACCCTCTGGCTCTTTAAAGTTAAGGAGCCAGGTGAGGGAGGCGTGGTCTGTGCGGAGGAGGAACTTCCCCCCATAGAGGTTGGGGTCGAAAGTGGCGAAGCCCCCGAATGACGGCTAACAGCTCCCGGCGCGTCACACAGTAGTTCCTCTCCGGTCGGCTGAGAGAGCAGCTGTAGTACGCGATGACCTGCTCCCCGTGCTCGCCCTCCTGCGAGAGCACCGCACCAAGGCCCACGTTGCTGGCATCGGTGTCAACGATGAACGGTTGACGATGGTCTGGATAGGCCAGCACTGGGGCTCTGCTGAGTGAAGCCCGGAGTGCGGTAAAGGTAGTTGCACAGTCCTCTCCCCACTGAAATTGCCGGCCTTTCTGGTGCAGCGGCCCAGTGACTGTAGCAAAGTCCTTGACGAACCGCCGATAGTATGAGGCCAGGCCTAGGAAGCTCCTTAACTCTGCAATGTTCTGTGGGATGGGCCATTCTGGTACCGCAACCACTTTTGCAGGGTCTGTGGCCACCCCCTCACTGCTGACAACGTGGCCCAGGAAGGCCGTCTCTCGCCGGAGCAGGTGGCACTTCTTGGGATGAAGGCGCAGGCCCGCCCGCCGGATGTTACCAAAGACATCCCTGAGGTGGGCCAGGGCGCCCTCGAAATCAGCTGCATGGACGAGGAGGTCGTCTAGGTAGACCACGCAGCGGCTCCGAGGGATGTTGACTAGGACTCTCTCCATTAGCCGTTCAAAGGTAGCCGGGGCATTGCACAAGCCAAACGGCATTACCTTGAATTGCCATAGCCCCTGGCCAATGGAGAAGGCAGTCTTAGGACGGGCCTCAGGTGTCAGTTCCACTTGCCAGTAGCCACTCCGGAGGTCGAGGGAGCTGAACCAGCAGGATCCAGAGATGTAGTCTAGGGCATCGTCGATGCGTGGGAGGGGATACGAGTCTTTGCGGGTGATATCGTTCAGGCGCCGATAGTCCACACAGAATCGCCAGGTGCCGTCTTTTTTTTGTACTAGGACAGCTGGGGCTGCCCAGGGGCTACTGGAAGGTTCGATGACGCCCGCTTCCACCATCTCCTTGATCTTCTGTTCTGCAGCCAACCGCTTAGCAAGGGGCAAACGACGGTGGTGGAGGCGAATAGGGTGGGCGTCACCGGTGTCGATGTCATGCTGCACCAGGTTGGTGCGTGTGCAGTCCTCATCCTTGGCAGCGAAGATGTCGGAGAACGATTCCACAAGTCTCCGCAACCTGCTCCTCTGGTCAGTCTCCAAACCCTCGCAGCCCCTCTCGACCAGATCTTCAACAGCCTGCCTAGTCTCAGCTGATTGTGGTGATGTAGAGGACCCTGCGGTGGCTGGTGGTGATGCAGGGGACCCTCCAGTGGCTGGTGGTGATGTAGAGGACCCTACGGCAGCTGGTGGTGAGGCAGATGACCCTCCGGCGGCTGCTGGCGGTGACGAGAAGGAGCCCCAGGCAGCTGGTGGCGATGCAGATGACCCTCCGGCGGCAGCTGGCAATGTGGATGACCCCTGGGCAGCCGGTGGCGATGTTGAGGACCCCTGGGCAGCTGGCGGCGACGATAAGGACCCCCGGACGGTTGGTGGCGGTGTGGAGGACCCCCTGGCATCTGGCGGCGATGAGACGGACCCTCGGGCAGCTGGTGGTGATGTAGGCGACCCTCTGGCAGCTGCTGGTAATGTGGAGGACCCCCTGGCGGCTAGTGGTGATATAGGGGTCTGTCGCGCGCCAACTTCGCTGCTAGTGTGGAGCATCACAGCCCCTGTGCTCAGGTAGAGCGTGGCCCTAGGCACGTCCACCTTCGCCCCCCACTTGGTCAACAGGTCTAGCCCGATAATGCAGGGGTCCTGGATGTTGGCTAGCCAGAATTGGTGGTCGGTGTTGCAGCCGGCAACAAACACATGGAGGGACCTCTTCCCACGCATTCTCGCGCTTTCCCCCGTGACCGTTGTGATGCGAACCTTAGTGCCTCTCCAACCCCGTAACCTATGGCCAGACGTGCCAGGTAGGGTTCCGGGGCAGACCAAGGAGATGGTGGACCCCGTATCCACCAGGGCCCTACAGTGGGTTCCATCTAAGTTACAGTCCAGGTACAGTCCATGTGTCTGGCCTAGCCGGCCGAGCCGTAGTTCAGGGTTGGGGAGAGGGGTGTAGGCGGGCAGCGGTCCTCTCGCTGCGCTGCCCCGCCCTAGTTTAACGGCGGTTGGGGCTCCAGGGATAGTGGGGCTGGGGCCGGCCGGGCAGTAGCGTGCGATGTGGCCTGGCTCCCCACATCTGTAGCAGCCCTCAGAGAACCTCCGGTTCGGCCTCTCCCTTGGTCGCCGCGATGGTGGTGGGGGGGCTGTGTGGGCCTGGCGGGTCACTTCGTCCCCATCACTATCGGGTTGGTCCAAACGCCGTACCTGGTATCTTGTATCTGGGGAGCGCCGCCTGGTACACAGGATGTGCTCCACCCGCTCTGCTTCGGTCAGAGCCTCTGCCAGGGTCCTCGGGGTGCACAGGCGAATATGTTCACGGAGGCGTTCTGGACGTAGCCCCCGGACAAAGGCTTGGAGCACAAGTTCCTCTTGTGTCATCGCATCGAAGGAAGGATACCCACGTCGTGCGTAGAGATGAAGGTCTGCTGCATACGCACCGGGGCTCTCTGTCAGTTCCCTCTTGTGATTAACAAGCTGGTCTCTGGCGTCATCAGGGTAAACGTGGTGGGCAAAACGGTACCGTAATGCCCTCTCAATGGCCGGCCAGGTCAGTCGTTCTTCCGGTTGCAAATCGGTTAAGATTTGCAACGCCTTTCCTTCCAGGGAGAGGGCGACGTGAGTGGCAGTTTCGTCAGCTGACCAGTCATTAAGCTGAGCCGCCAGTCGGACCTAGATGAGGTAGGTCTCTATGGGTTCCTCTCCCCCAAATCGCGGCAATTTGATGGCGGTCCGTTTTGTCCCGTCTGTCAGCGCTGGTTGGGTAAGTCGTGCGCGCGCGCCGTCCTCGGTCACTCTCGGCAACGGCCGTCCAGTGGTGGGATCCACCGCTTTCCTTCTCCGTAGCGGTGCGGAGGCGGCGATATCCGAGCGGGCGCTGGACCCATCAGGGAACCGCATCTCCCTATCGCCCGCGCCCCCCTTGCGGTGGCTTCTCGGCGGGAGTGCAGACTCGTCGACTCGTAAGCGCTCCAGGAATCCCTCATCTCATCCCACTTCTGACACCAATTGTAGCGAGCGGCGGGTGAGACGATACAGGCGAGGAGAGATTTCTCATTCCCGAACCGGTAGATTTGGGAAAATGGTGAGCAGGAGGGTTAAATGACTTGCTGGAGGGGCAAACAATTAGCAGGAGGGGCAACTGTGAGGAGGCCCTTAGCTAGAGGGGCAAATGGTTAGCAGGAGGGGCAAATGACTAGCTGGAGGGGCAAACAGTTACTAGAGAGCTAGAAACGGTTAGTTTGGAAGGGCAAACTGTTAGCAGGAGGGGAAAGCCGTCTGTCTGCAACGTGCTGGCATGCGCCAAGACCTGTCTGTCAGCTGGTAAAAAACGGGCCCAGATGGTGGTTAACTTGGCAGGGTGAAGACCAGAGTGAGCTCAGTTTATTCACTCGTGGTCCACAAACCGTCACTCAGTCCAACACTCTGACGGCTTAGTTCTGTATTTCCTGTTGAACCTTTGTTTTGATCGGCCACAGTAAAATCTAACATGAACTACACCTCAAATAATACGAGGTGGATCATTGGCTCGCTTCATTCAGTACCCCTAAGTTGCAGCCAATCAAGTTGGTCTATGGGTTATAAATGATGTCTTTTAAGTCTGAATCATTCATGAGAGCGAGTACATTTGAATTTAGCTTCACCAGCAAAACTTGACAATGTGTTTTGCTATGATAGTTCTGAGTATGGCAAAGTACATTCCTTTTCAAATTCCATTTCTGTCTATTTTATGTAATTCAAATTTAGCCAGTGGTTTGGTGATAATATGATTTGCATTGTAGCATAGGTCTTTTTCTTTATAAATGTATTTACATATTCAAATATTGATGCATGAAATTAAACTTCTCAAAATGAAAATAGGTCTGAAGGTGTTGCCAAACCGTGAACATTTACTCCAAATTGTCTCTTTGAAGCACCATTTTTTGATCTAGCAATTTAGAGCACAATGTGGGAGTGTTCACCCGGCTGGTAGGAGTGGACTGGTGGACTGCATAGACCGTGAGTTGATTTGTGTGGACACTCCCACTAATATGAGCCACAGTTTGAACTGGCTCTTCAACGTGACACCGGGCTGTGAAATAGGGATTAAAAGGTGAAGGGGGCATTTAGCAGATAGTAGACACAAACAAGGATAACTATGATTCAGGGATTTCTCTAAAAGATAAATGACTAATCTACAAAAACAAAAGTTGCATGGGCTGCACGTAACAATGGACAAGACATCATTGTTTTTTTGTGAATGGTTGGTACGTGTCTCTAGATGTTGCTTCTGCTGCTCTCCGAAGCACAATATGATCCCAACTGAATCATGATATTAAGATGTACATTTTTTATTTATATTATTTATATTGTATTGATATTGTAGCAATTGTTAAAGTACTGAATTCACTAACTTTACATTTTGAAGAAAACAAATTCAAGATTCAAAGTGGTTATTGTCATGTTGTGACAAATGGGGGGTTGAGCGGAGACAAGCGCGAGACCAAGCAACGTATACGGTGGAACAGAGTTTATTTAAGTGCCGGACGAAACCGGCACAGGCGCACACAGCGAGGTGTGTGCGTCTATCAAGTAGACAGGAGACAAAGTACGTCCATCTACGATATACAATACAACACAAATACACACATCCAATACACACGCAACAACTCACAAAGGGGAGACGGACACACGAGGTTAAGTAGGGAAACAAACAAGGCACAGGTGAGACACATTGGGAATTAGACACAGGTGGCTGCTAATGGCCACCGGGGATTCTGGGGGTTGTAGTGCCGGGACCGGTGATCAATAGCCAGGCGACGCCGATCGAGGTAGAGGGGGAGGCGTTGGCGTGACACATGTACAGCAGGGAAAACAAATTCCTCTGTGCAATGAAATTATTTCATTGCTGTCTACACTGATGCTGGGTTAAATATAAAAGAGACAAATACGTACAATATACTGTATATACAGTATATACAGTACAATAAAAACAGTGGCAGTTTATCAACGTATTAAATATCTAAAAAAAGTGTTGGATGTGCATGTGTAAAGCTGTAAAACTTGTATCACTTGTATCAACCTGTATCACTTCAGGTTGAGTCAGTAATGGGAAATGGGAAATTGGTGGTAGATGCGATTTCTCGACTATGCTCACACACAGCTGTAAAGTTGTCAAACTTTCCATGTGAAAATATTTATAGATAAATCAAATGAACCATAATGTTCCGTTCACAAACACAAAAATCACTTCAGTAATGGTAAATTGGTGGTAGATGCGATTTCTTGACTATGCTCATGCACAGAGCTGTACAACTTTCCATTGAATAATGTGATTTCGATAGATGCAGTGCATGGGCGTGTCTACCTGCTGAATGTAACCACTGTGAAACAAGCAGAGAGGCTCTCTGAATCAGAATCAGAATCATTTATTGCCATTTTTGCTAACATAATAGGAATTTGTCTCAGCGTTCCAATGTGTGCATTTCAACAAATATAGTGCAACAGGACAGGACAGTGATAACAAGACAATAACAGGACAATTAAAGAAATCATGGCAATGGGTGATGAGATATATACAAGATAAAAAGTAAAGTGCAAGTGCAGAATTAAGTCCAATGTGATTTCTAGTCCTGGACAAGTATCACGGGGAGGAGGGAAGGAGAGGAGGGGGGGGGGGGGGGGGGTTGGTAGCCAGAGTCGTTTACCAGCCTGACGGCTGAGGGGAAAAAACTAAGTCTATGACAGGTCCTTGCAGTTCCAGGCAGCCGCAACCTTCTCCCAGAAGGAAGGGGGGTGAAGAGGCTGTGACCTGGGTGCGAGGGGTCGGCCATGATCTTTTTTGCCTTTCTCAGAGCCCTGGTGTCATGTAGGGATTTGAGGGAGGGCAAGGGAACGCCGATCACCCTCTCCGCTGATCGAATCACCCGCTGCACCCTGGCCTTGTCCTTGGCCAATGCAGCTGGGAACCAGGTGATGATGGAGTGGGTGAGGATGGACTCAATGATGGCGGTGTAGAACTCATAGTCGTCCTCGGCAGCCTAA
Organism: Urophycis tenuis; assembly: GCA_036785325.1. Lineage (NCBI taxonomy): Eukaryota > Metazoa > Chordata > Actinopteri > Gadiformes > Phycidae > Urophycis > Urophycis tenuis. Next base: position 379,767 of record JAXIVH010000120.1, on the reverse strand, counting down.
ATTTTTTAAGCTGCCGAAGGAAGAACATCCTCGTGTGGGCCTTTTTCAAAAGGGCCGTGATATTCGGCCCCCACTTCAAGTCCCAGGAGAGAGTCAGGCCTAGGAAGCGGCAAGACTCCACGGAGGCAACCGGGGTTTCACCCAGCATGATGGGAGTGGGCGGGGCTGCGCTCCTCCTGAAGTCCACCACCATCTCCACTGTCTTCCGCGCGTTAAGCTCCAGGTTGTTGCAGCTGCACCAGCTCTGTAGCCGCTCGATCTGCCTCCTGTATGCAGACTCGTCCCCCCTAGAGATGAGGCCCACCAGGGTGGTGTTGTCTGCAAACTTCAGGAGCTTGACCGACGGTTGGAGGGAGGTGCAGCTGTTGGTGTACAGGGAAAACAGGGCGTGAGACAGGACGCAGCCCTGCGGAGAGCCAGTGCTGGTGGACCTGGAGCTGGAAATGCTCTTCCCCAGCTTCACCCGCTGAGACCTGTTGGTCAGGAAGTCGGTAATCCACTTACAGGTAGAGACTGGCACCTGCAGCAGGGATAGCTGGCGCTCCAGAGTGTGAGGAATGATGGTGTTGAAAGCCGAGCTGAAGTCCACGAATAGAATCCTGGCGTAGTTCAGTGCAGTGTCCAGATGTTCCAGTATGTAGTGCAGAGCCATGTTCACCGCGTCGTCCGTGGATCTGTTAGCTCTGTACGCGAACTGCAGGGGGTCCAATACAGGATCCGTAATGGACTTCAGGTGGGCCAGGACAAGGCGCTCCAGCACCTTCATGACAACAGAGGTCAGGGCCATTTAGGCCTGTGACCTTGGCCTTCTTGGGTATGGGGATGATGGTTGAGGCCTTGAAGCATGCTGGGATGTGACACAGCTCCAGTGAGCTGTTGAAGATGTTGATAAACACCAGGGCCAGCTGGTCGGCCCAATGCTTCAGGGCTGAGGGAGAGACGGAACCCGGACCGGCCGCCTTCCGGGGATTCTGAGTCTTGAATAGTTTTTTCACCTCCCTCTCTGTGACAGAGAGGGGTTGAGGAGGAGGGAGAGAGGGGAGTGAGGGGACGGGGCGGGGGAGGAGTAGCAGGGGGGTTGATGACCCTACTGGGGTGCAGGGGTGGTTGTGGCCCGGGGGTGTGGAGGGAGGGGGCCGGGGGGAAATCCTTCTCGAACCTGCAGTAGAACTCATTGAGCTCGTTGGCAAGGGGGAGGCTATCGGGCGCCTGCGGGGGCTTTGGTTTGTAGTTGGTGATCTTCTTGAGGCCTTTCCAGATGGAGGAGGGATTCCCTTCAGATAGCGGTTGATGCAGTCTCTCTGCGTAATGATGTTTTCCCTCCTTCACTGCTTTGGCGAACCTGTACTTGGCCCGCTTGAACAGATCACCGTCCCCGCTGCGCCTGGCCGCCTCCTTCTCCTGCCTCAGACGCTTGAGTTTAACTGAGAACCAGGGCTTGTCGTTGTTATAAGACTTCCTGGAGCGGAGGGGGACACACACCTCCCCACAGAAGCCGATGGATGATGACACAGTATCTGTGTATTCATCCAGGTTGTTTCCAGCCTCTGGCCCCGCCCACTCAAAGTCCTGGTCACAGCCTTCCCACTCCAACCAGGCACGTAGTCTCTCACATTCTTCACTGGACCACACTCTGAGGCTACTCACTACAGGTTTAGAGAGTTTCAATCTCTGCCTATAGCGAGAGATCAGTTGAATGAGATCGTGGTCACTGTTGCCCAGCGCAGCACGTCGGACCGAATGGTAGGCCTGTCGGATTGTGCAGTAGCAGTGATCAAGGGTGTTCTCGCCACGGTTGGTGCATGTGACTTGCTGCCTGTATTTGGGAAGAGCCCAGCTAAGGTTAGCCTTGTTGAAGTCTCCCAAGACTACAGCAAAACTGTCCGGGTGCTGGCGTTCCACACTCATTATCTGCTCGGCCAGTGTGTCTACTGCTGCGGTGACGTCAGCAGCCGGCGGAATGTAAACACACCCGAGAATGAATGAGCTGAACTCGCGTGGGAAGTATAGTGGCCGACAGAGCATGAAGAGGGATTCTATATTAATGGAACAGTGTTGGAGAATCACTGTTACATCCGAACACCAGCGATCGTTCACAAAAAACAGTAATCCACCTCCACGCGACTTGTTCACTGCCACGAAGTCCCTGTCCGCCTCGAACATAGTGAAGCCTTCCAACTCCACAGCCCCGTCAGGTATAGATAGCGACAGATGGGTCTCCACAAATGCAAACACAGCCGAGGAAGGAAAGTCCTTGCTCCTTGCTACTAGACACTGGAGTTTGTCCATTTTATTGCAAATAGAGTTCACGTTGGCAAGGAAAATACCTGGAATAGGTGGACGCATTCCCCTCTGACGCAGGCAAGCCAGAGAGCCAGCTCTCCTTCCCCGCTGTCTTCTGGTCCACTTCACCGCACGGGCGAAAAACACATTACCCTTCACAAGTAATGTAAGGGGTACTGCGTTTAATAACAAGTCTGTTATTGTTACTCTGTCTCTCTACCAAAGTGCTCTCTCTCTCTCTCTTTCGTCATCGGACACAAATCAAATTACATTTATTTGTGTTTCTATTTTGCGGCGTAAATTGCGAGTCGGATTTAGAAGCTGGTACATGAAATAAACAAAGTGACAACACACAAACAGGTAGATTATCAGAGTTTAGTCCACCTGGATAGTTTCAGAGACATTTCAGGCTGTCTGTGGCGGTTTGATCGATCTGAGTGTCTGATTGGTTTGCGGAGTATGACGTGGGGCTCCGGTTTCCCAAAAGTTGGATCTGGCTCAACTTCTCTCCCGGGCGCCGGAAAAACCTGCGTTTCGGACTGCCAGCACGGAAACGCGCAACCCTCCACTGAAATTAATTGAAAAACGTTGCCAGAATCCGGCTTCCCTGTCCCTGTCTGAACACGTGCTTATTGATTTCTTTTTTTTATGGCTATCCCCCACTCCACAGGATCGGCGCCTATGGCTACAAATACACTGTTAATACTCACACATCCCCCCTCCCTGTTTCTCCCTCCTCCCTCTCTTTTTCTCTCTCGCTGCAGGCTGAGCAGGCGCTGTGCCTGAAAATCCTCAGGATCCTGTTTAATTTTTGTTTTTTCTGTTCCTGAGCCATGCTCTTTGTTATTTATGTTGTGTAACTTTATTGCAATTTAATTCAAATTACTGCTGTTCTAATTTTATTTCCATAACCTGTGTTATGATGACGGGGTTGTGTTAGCTCCACGGTCATTTAAATTTGCTGCGACTTTTGTTCAACGCGGCTCAAAATATTATAACATTTTCCCCACCTTATCTGCTTTCTGTCTCTGATCCTGAGCCTGTCATCCATCCTCTTTGTTCTTAAAAGTGGAAGCTTGCGCATAACTTTGTTACATTATATTGAAACCGTGTTACAGTGTTTCAGATCAATTCAAATGCGAGAGTGCATTGTTGTGATCGTGATTATTTTATTATATTTGTTCTGGTCATTTGAGCTTGATTAAACATGCCACCTTTGATATGGCAATGATAAAAGCTTGTTGCATTTTGTTTTTTTTAAGGTGTGGGGGATTGGGGGCACGTCAACCTGGTTGGGACATAGAAGGGGGTGCACGGCAAGAAAGTTTGGGAACCGCTGCATTACAACGAGGACATTTGAATTCAGCTTCTGAGGCGCGTAAGTACATTCCTTTTCAAATTTCATTTGTTTATTTTATGCAATTCAAATTTAGCCAGTGGTGATAATATGATTTGCATTATAGCATAGGTCTATTTCTTCATAAATGGAATTACAAAACTAAAGCTACCAAAAAAGTAGGAATATTGACGACCAATTATTCATAATTCTTATTTTTTCCTTCCTATATTAGTTCTGATTCAGGCCCAAGAGAGTCCTCGTTTGGTGTGGGAGTACGACTGTAGACTGTAAGACTTGGACATACTGGTATTCTTTATTGTGATCATTGCTAATCAAAATGATCTCAATTATTTCTACTGCACAATCAATCTTCTGGATATTTTCCCCAAATGATCGCTTCAAGTGTGTTTGATTAAATTACAATCAAGCATCACTTTAACTTAAGGTTCACAGTGGAAAAAGGGCTTTCAGACTGTAAGCTGATTATTGAAAAGGTAATAAAATATTTTTGATCCCGTGAGGGAAATTTGGTCTCTGCATTTAACCCAATCGTGAATTAGTGGAATACACTCAGCACACAGTGATGGTGAGGCACACAGTGAGATGAAACAAACACTAATCCCGAGGCAGTGAGCTGCCAACAGCGGCACTCGGGGAGCAGTGAGGGGTTAGGTGCCTTGCTCAAGGGCACTTCAGCCGTTCATACTGGTCGGGGATCGAACCATAAACCCTCCGGTTACAAGTCAGAAGCCCTAACCAGCAGGCCGAGGATATGTTAACATATCCTGAAGTTCCTCTGCCGCCTGTCGATTTGGCGCTGCCTCAGGCGGCAGCCTGTAGCTGCAGCTCCCCTCGTGTTTTCGTATCTTTTGTTTATTTGTTGTTTTCAGTTTTTGCATTTGTTTTTTAAGTTTTCGTCCGCGTCTAAACATCTGAGACAATGGTTGGACTGGGTCTTGTTACTTTTCTCCGCGTTCTTCTAGTACTTTTTTTACTTTTCGTAACAGTGAACTGTGCCGGTAGTAGCGGGGGCATTGTTTACACGCGCGATCAGCTGGTTGCGCTGCATGAGCATGTGTCACCAGGCGGAACTACATGCACGGGCGCTGTTTCTGGGGGGGACAGAAGTTAGAGCAGCACCCCAGATGGCGGCAGCCTCCGTGCCGGTAAACAACAGCCTAATCAGGCTAATCAATGTTAAGTGGAGGCCGGTTTGGCCACTTTAACGATCAACCACCAATTGGGCAGCGGTAGGCGAGGAGCACGGTAAAAGCTTGTGATTTTGAGCCTCCAGCAGTGGAGACCGGAGTAGCAGCCAGACGGAGAGGACAGACAGACAGACAGACAGACATACTTTATTGATCCCTGAGGGAAATTGTCTTTGTGACAGAACCCCAGTAGAAAAAAGAGGACACTCTACGTAGAAAAAAGAGGACACTCTACGTATAGTAGAGTGTTTGAAAATATAAATATAAATATATAAGGAAACCTATGTAAAAATAAGAGTATAAACCTATGTACAAATATAGTGTAACCTATGTAATAAAATATATAAAAATGTACATAAAGAAATGATAATATACATAAATGTACATACATCCAGGCATACACTACAAGCAAATAGCATACACTAGGATGTAGCATGTCGGATTTTTGTAAAAACCAGTTGTGCAGAGATGACCAGATGACCAGTTGTGTAGTAAATCACAGTAATGCAGTGAAATGACCAGTTATGTAGTGATATTACAGTGAAATGAAATGACAGTCATGTAATAAGATATAGTGTAGTGGACCAATTATGCAGATGACAGTGACACATTGTAAAGTTTGATGACCACAGGCAGGAATGATTTCCTATGTCGCTCTGTGGTGCATCTAGGTGAGAGGAGTCTTCTGCTGAAGGTACTCCTCCGCTGAGCTAGGGTGGAAAAGAGAGGGTGAGAGGCATTGTCCATGATAGTCCATAGCCTGGACAGCATCCTCCTATCTGCCACGGTAGTCAGAGTGTCCAATTCCTCACCCACAACATCACCAGCCCTCTTGATGAGTATATTGAGTCTATTGGTGTCCGCGACCCTCATCCCACTGCCCCAGCATATGACAGCGAAGAAGATCGCACTGGCAACCACAGACTCGTAGAACATCCTCAGCATTGTCCTACAGATGTTGAAGGACCTTAGCCTCCTAAGAAAAAATAGTCGGCTTTGGCCCTTCTTATAGATAGCCTCTGTGTTCCTGGTCCAGTCCAACTTGTTGTTGAAGTACACCCCCAAGTACTTGTACTCCTCAACAATGTCGACAGGAACCCCCTGGATGAACACAGGGCCCACCGGTGTTTTGACCCTCCTTAGGTCCACAATGAGCTCCTTTGTCTTGGTAGCATTGAGCTGTAGATGGTTCAGCTCACACCAAGAGACAAAGTTGCCCACAACAGTCCTATACTCACCCTCATCACCCCCCTCAATACAGCCAACTACTGCAGAGTCATCAGAAAACTTCTGAAGGTGGCAAGACTCAGTGCAATAGCTGAAGTCTGAGGTGTAGAGGGTGAAGAGGAAGGGAGAAAGGACCGTCCCCTGAGGGGCCCCGGTGTTGCTAACCACCCTGTCAGATACACAGTTCTGTAGGCGTACAAACTGTGGTCTGCCCATCAGGTAGTCAACAATCCAGGACACCAAGGGGGCATCAACCTGCATCGCCGCCATCTTCTCACCTAGGAGACCAGGCCGTAAGGTGTTGAAAGCACTGGAGAAGTCAAAGAACATGACTCTCACAGTGCTCGCCGGCTTGTCTAGATGCGAGTAGGCTTTGTTCAGCAGGTAGATGATGCAGTCCTCGACTCCCAGGCGGGGCTGGTAGGCGAACTGCAGCTGGTCCGAGAAGGGTCTGACCATAGGCCTGAGCTGCTCCAAGACAAGCCTCTCCATGGTCTTCATGATATGTGACGTCAGAGCCCTGTCCTTAGGGCTGCTGGGGCGCAGCGTCTTTGGGACAGGAACGAGGCAGGACGTCTTCCACATCAGAGGGACCTTCTGGAGGTGCAGGCTCAGGTTGAAGACATGATTAAGAACTCCACACAGCTGGGGGGCACAGGCTTTCAGTACCCTGGGGAACACACCATCAGGGCCCGCCGCTTTGTTGGAGTGGAGTCTAATCAGTTGTCTTCTCACCAGTTCAGGCGTGAAGGACACTGTAGAGGTGTCAGTGGGGGGAGGGATAGGGTCCTCAGGTAGTGGAGGACAGTATGCAGAGCAGGGGGGAGGGGTGGGGCAGGGTGTAGGTGTGAAGTGTCCGGTAGTGAATAGAGCTGGTGAGAGGCAGGAGGGTGATCTATAAGGAGGGGGAGAAGGAGAAGGAGGGGGAGGCGGAGTGGCACTGGTTGTTGGGCTGCCAGCAGCAGTAGCAGCAGGGTCATGTGGGGGAGGGGCAGGGGCCACAGTATCAAACCTATTGAAAAAAAGGTTAAATTAATTGGCCATAGCCACTCCACCCTCCAGCCCCACGCTACCAGTCTTCTGGAAGCCCGTGATGGTTCTCATACCACTCCACACATCCCTTGTGTTGTTTTGCTGGAGCTTCTTCTCCAGCTTCCTCCTGTATCTATCCTTTTCCTCCTTAATTCTAACCTTGAGTACCCCCTGTACTCTCCTCAGCTCAGCCTGGTTGCCCTCTCTGAACGCCCTTTTCTTAGCGTTCAGTATGGCTTTGATGTCCTTGGTGATCCAAGGTTTGTTATTTGCGTAACAGGTGACTGTCAACGCAGGGACATAGCAGTCCATGACGCGGAACGACGCGGAGAGAAACTGGACGACTGGCGGAGTTGGAAACCGTCGAATGGTTGTGGAGGACACCTCACGGATTGGAAACCGTAGACGGAACCCCCCCCCCCCCCCTTCTGCCCTTTGGGCGAGATAAGTGTTGCTTCGTGCTTGCTACATTCCCCTAGCCGCTCACGCCACTGCGGTGTCTCCGCTTAATGCTGGTCAGCCGTTGTTCGCTACACTGCCACCGCAGCTCACTATCTGCTTGCTTGCCTCCTGGCCAACAAACTATGTACTTTGATAAGTGCTGCTGTCGCTACCCCTGACTCCTGTCCATATGAACATTGTTAGCCCCATTGCCACCTGAACTACTACACTGTGTTGTGCTTACCCCTGCTGCCCCATCACCGCATGCGCTTCTGTCGCTACCCCTGCCTGTATGTGCGCTACTAGCCCCATTGCCACCTGAACTACTACAGACTATGTTGTGCTTACCCCTGCTACCCCCGACCCCTGCCTCTCCAAGGGCTGCAGGCCCATGGTTACCTGGACCGCTGAAGTCGCGCTGTGCTTCTTACCCTCATTCCCCCCTGGCCTTTGGACTATTGCTGTCTCTCTTCCCCTTTCCCAGCCAGCTCACCCGCGTTGCCTGACCTAACGAGTGCTGTGTTCACTTATCCACCCTATTTACCTGGAGTGCTGTTGGATTGCCGTATTTCTCACTGTGTGCCACGTGTGGAGTGTCTGTTTGAAATCTCTTCAGGTCACACGGGTAGCTGAGGAGGAGACCCCACCTCCCACTTGGACCGTGGCTGGAGCTGACCTGATCCTCTGGCTACCCCTCAGATACTCCCCCTCCCCCTTGGACTCTCACTCTCACTACTCTGTTGTCCCGCTTGTCTTGTTGGTGGTCGTGTTCCAACTCCTCAAGGTTGCTACAGTACATTCCCACCAGCACTCTATGCCTGGCGACACATGTGCTGCTGCCCGTAGACAGACCTGCGGTCCTGCAGGAGTTACGGAGGAAACGCTGGGGCTGCAGGGCTGGAACCCAACGGAGGGAGAGAAGAAGAAGACAAAAACCAGCAGTCCCAGCGATTATAATGGGGAACGTGAGGTCTTTGGGGAATAAGATGGACGAACTTTCAGCGCTGGTGAAGACCCAAAGGGAATACCGCGAGTGTATCTTATTCTGCTTCAGTGAAACCTGGCTTCACTCGCACATCCCGGACAGCAGCGTTGAGGTTCCCGGTTACAGTTTAATACGTGGAGACAGAGACTGTTCCAAAAGTCGGAAGAAAAAGGGTGGCAGGCTTGCACGTTATGTGAGTGAGAGGTGGTGCAATCCCGGACATGTAAGCGTGAAGGAACGTCTCTGTACCCCGGACATTGAACTGCTGGCTGTGGGAATGCGTCCGTACTATTTGCTGAGGGAGTTTACGTCCGCCATTACTATCGCTGTTTACATCCCCCCGTCAGCTGATGCAGCGGTGGCTTGTGAAGTCATCAGCTCCGCCACCGCTAAACTACAGACTGAACACCCGGATGCGTTCATGGTCATTACAGGTGATTTTAATCATGCCTCACTGAACAACATTTTAAATAACTTCCATCAATATGTTGACTGCCCCACCAGAGACAATACAACACTGCCAACGCCACAGCCCTTCCCCCCCTTGGCAAGTCAGATCACAACCTGGTCATGATGACTCCCAAGTATGTTCCACTTGTGAGAAGGCAACCTGTGCTCACCAGGACAGTGAGGAAGTGGACACAGGAGACTGCTGAGGCACTGCAGGACTGCTTCGAGTCAAAAGACTGGGATGTTCTCTGTGAGCCACATGGGGAGGACATCAATAACATGACCGACTGTATAACAGACTATATAAGATTCTGCGAGGACACCACCATGCCAGCCCGGACCGTTCGCTGCTTCTCCATCAACAAGCCTTGGATTACCAGTGACCTGAAGGCACTCTTGAACAAGAAGAAGAGGGCTTTCAGGTCAGGAGACAGGGAGGAGCAGAGGAGAGTGCAGCACAAACTCCGTTCGGGAGCCTGGACAGAGCTAACCAGTATAACCAGTTTTTCAACAGGTTTAGCTCACCCCCTGATACCCCTCCAACACCCCCATCCCCCCACACACTCACACTGTCCCAAAGGGTTCGACCCTCCCCCAGCATTCTCCTGTACAACACCTCTCCATCTGCCCTTCCTACTTCCCCCCACCCCCTCCTCCTCCTCCTCCAATGATGACATCTGTACCAACCCCCGCCCAATAGTGACTACAGGCCTGGTAAAGAGGCAGTTGGAAAGGCTGCATCAACGGAAGGCTGCAGGCCCTGATGGCATCTCACCCAGGATCCTGAAGGCCTGTGCAGGCCAGCTGTCTCCTGTACTGGGACATCTGTACAACCTGAGCCTGAGTCAGGAGAAAATCCCGTTGCTGTGGAAGACCTCCTGCTTGGTCCCAGTTCCCAAGAAGTCGAGGCCGTCCGATCCGGCTGACTACAGACCAGTCGCCCTTACATCGCATGTGATGAAGGTCCTGGAGAGACTGGTCTTAGCTCAGCTGAGGCCACAGGTGAGGATGTTTCTGGACCCCTTGCGATTTGCCTATCAGCCCTGTGTAGGAGTCGATGATGCTGTCATTTACCTGCTGCAACGTGCCCATATGCATCTGGATGGTGGGGGAGGCACTGTGAGGATCACATTCTTTGATTTCTCCAGTGCTTTCAACACCATTCAGCCTCTGCTGATGGGTGAGAAGCTGCGGGGGATGGGTGTTGACGACACTATGATCTCCTGAATTACTGACTACTTGACAGGCAGACCACAGTTTGTCCGGCTGGGCAGTGTACTGTCTGATGTGGTGGTCAGTGATAGAGGAGCTCCACAGGGAACTGTGCTCTCTCCCTTCCTCTTCACCTTGTACACCACTGACTTTCAGTACAACTCTGAGTCATGTCACTTGCAAAAGTTCTCTGATGACTCAGCTGTTGTTGGGTGTATAAGAGGTGGAGAGGAGGGTGAGTACAGGACACTGGTGGACAACTTTGTGGAGTGGTCCGAACATAATCACCTGAGGCTGAATGTCGACAAGACCAGAGAGATGGTGATGACTTCGGGAGGACTAAGAGGTTGCCTCCACAGCCACTACGGATCAGGGGGGACGTGGTGGAGGAGGTGGAGGACTATAAATACTTGGGGTGGTGATCGGCAACAGACTGGACTGGAAATCTAACACTGATGCTGTATACAAGAAGGGGATGAGCAGACTCTATTTCCTGAGGAAGCTGAGATCTTTCAATGTGTGCAATAGGATGTTGGAGATCTTCTACCAGTCTGTTGTTGCTAGCACCATTTTCTTTGCTGCTATGTGTTGGGGCAGCAGCACCAGAGCCAGTGACAACAAAATACTTGATAAAATCATCAAGAAGGCTGGCTCTGTACTAGGTCTCGGGCTGGAATCTTTTGAATCTATTGAGTCTGTGGTGGAGAGGAGAATGCTGAAAAAACTGTTATCTATCATTGACAATGATCAGAACCCTCTCCATCACACAGTGGTCAGACAGCGCAGCACCTTCTCTCACAGGCTAATCCAGCTCCGCTGTCGAACGGACAGATATAGGAAATCATTCCTACCACATTCCATTGCAGTGTACAATAACAGCCAATAACTATTGCAACAGTCTCCTTGCACCTTATATTTCATTTCATTTCATTTCATTTCATTTCATTATATTCTGTACACTGTTCAAAAATACTTGCACTAAAATTAGTTTAGATTAGTTTAGATTATATTTATTTTACATTTTAGTTTATTTAGTTTTAGTTTATATTTATATCTTTAATGTATATATATTCTGTGTATTTTCAACGCTGCTGTTACATTGCAATTTCCCATCTTGGGATTAATAAAGTATTTTTCTATTCTATTCTATTCTATTCTATTCTATTCTATTCAGAGGGGGCAAATCCCCACATACATCACAACATCAAAGAGCAAACCAGAAGAGGTAGGGCTAGGGATTCTCTTTACTATATGTCACACTACATATAGTAGTGTGACATGTGTCTTATTTTTTAAAGTGATGGTTCGGAGTAAAATTCACCCTGAGGTAATTTCCACCAATAATCCAGCCAAATACCCCCTAAGATGCATTTTTAGCGACAGTCAATATTGGTAAAGTTTAGGGGTATAAGGCGAATGGCTTAGTACTGGAGTGAATGGTACAGTGTGTATATCTCGTAAATTACCCCACTAATAATGAATGGATTGTTACCCAACTTCTGTAGTAGTACATTTAGGGTCTGTACTCACAAAACGAGGCATTTGAAAGTTTGTAAGAACACCAGGAGTTTATTTAAAAGAGCACTTTCCTGATAGCTTCAACTCTCTGCTGCTAACGCTACCGCTGGTTCAACGTCACTTCCGCCTTTCCGGAAAAGTTCGTAAAAGTCCTCTTCAACTATATACAAATAAATTGGAATATAAAATCTAAACTATGGATTTGGGGACTGTCGTACACAACAAGCAATATACATAATATCAAGTATTAAATTATTTCAGTTGTCAATACATTTCGATGGAGTGGTGAATTCACTAACTTTTTCCTTACACTTGTGAGTTTTGAAGAGGAATTTTATGAACTTTTCCGGAAAGAAGGAAGTGACGTCGATGCAGCGGTAGCCTTAGCAAAAGAGAGTTGAAGCTATCAGGAAAGTGCTCTTTTAAAAAAACTCCTGGTGTACTTTCAAACTTTAAAATGCCTTGTTTTGTGAGTACAGACCATATATGTACTACTACAGAAGTTGGGTAACAATCCATGCATTATTAGTGGGGTAATTTACGAGATGTACACACTGTACCACTCACTCCAGTAATAAGCCATTCGGCTGATACCCCTAAACTTGATAAATATTGACCGTCGCTAAAAATGCATCTGAGGGGGTATTTGGCTGGATTATTGGTGGATATTACCTCAGGGTGAATTTTACTCTGAACCATCACTTTAATGCTGACCATTAATTGCCCTCTGAATAGTATTCATGTTCAAATTTAAATGCACTTAAATGATTGAATGAATGTAGTTATTAAAACTTATATGTGTTATATGTTTAATGTGTGAAATAAAACACACACAATATTTACATGCTGAGAGCTGGACTTTTATTTTGAAGTGTCAAAGTAGGCTACGTGAGGTTACGTCTATACTTGTTGCAACCGTAGCGGGCCAGTAGTAAAGACAGTCGGTCACTCGGTGAATCTTCTTTTCCTTTCTCACACTCAAGAAAGCAATGGCTGTAAGTTTATAATGTAGTCCTTTGTATGAATGAAGATGTATAACACTCTGGGGATGTGATGTTAACTGGGTAGTGAGCTGATGTAAAGTGTGCGCCTACGTTGGCAATTACGGTGTTTTAGCCTATTGTATTTTATGAGCGGACTCACTTTTGACGCGTAGTCCTAGCTATTCTTTGATAGCTTTATTCAATTATGTTTATTAGCAACTTGTGCTGTAAGGGTTGTGTTTTTGTGTTGTTTCTGTTACAGTTTCACTCTTGGTATTCCACAATATAAAAAGGGAAATAAAGGGAGCAAGACGCTCCGATCCTGGCTCAAGTGTGTACCTGAATTTGGCTTGCTGTTAAACTGCGATAACGTAGGAGAGCTACATAACGCGCAGGGAGAACAGTATAATTAATATTAATTGATTATTATTCTCAGGAATGTTGAGGACTTCCTACCATGTTCCACATGACTCATTGATTCAGGAATTAAGCAATTTTCCAAACAAGGACAGAGAGGGAGTTGGCGGAAGGTCTGATATGAGGATTCTGGCAATGACTAGAATTACAATTAAACAAACCTTTATCTGACTCCATATTTTGGCATATTACCACGGTGTGCGGATAAAGCACTAACTATCACCGATTACCTTATGAGGCAGGCTAAACCCGGATGATTGTAGGTAATTGAAATGTCTTTCCCGGTCCTTTGAGTCCCCCCGCAGAGATGAATGCCATGCCCCTTCACCCCTACTAACCCTAACCTCAATGAGGGTGCATAGATATGGGCAACCACGATTACCAGCGTACTGGTTCACTCGTTCCACCGCGGCTCTGTTCGATGAGCTACTTCGACTGTCGTCACAGGAAGTACTACTTCCTAGATAACCATGTCCATCGCGGAACATCTTGCTGTTCTATTTGGACTCAAATTGAATTTCATTGTATTGTGTATAATGACAAAATAAAGCTTTCTATTCTATTATATTCTACATTTGGTAGGATCAGGACTGGCTTCACCATGCTCACACTTTCCAATGCACCCCCTTTTGTCCAAACAGGGGGGGAGTCTGGAGTAGCCCAATGTTCTGCCACAGATGCCTTCTCAACCAGGGGGCCTGCCAAACTCAAGGCCCTCCAACAACTAGACCCATCTATTGGCGAATTCTTGACATTTTGGAAGAGAAGCGAACCGTCAACATATGACGAATGGCAGATAGTGTTACACCGACTAGTTTATCCTCCAAATGTGGGTGCTGGTGATAGCTATTGCCCCAGTCCCTCCAGAGCGAAGTGTTTAGAGCCCTGCATGATGACCAGGGCCACCAGGGTTGTGAGAGGACCCCCCTGAGTTTGGTCCGAAAGAGGTGTAATTGGCCCCATGTGCAACCCACCATAGAAAAATGGTGCAGAGACTGTCCCCACTGTGCAGTGGCAAAGCAGTGGTGCCAAAAATCTGAACCTTTCCTGGGACCCTTCTTGCCTCAAAGTCCTTAGAGATTGCGGCCATCTTGAGGTTCTGGAGCATGCTAGCGACAGCCGTGAGAACGTTCTAGTGGTGACTGATGTCTTTTCAAAGTTCACCCAGGCCTACCCAGCCCCGTAGCAGAAGGCCCATACGCTCGCTTACTCACAGAAAGATGGTTCCACCTCTATGGTATCCCCAAGCATATCCACTCCGATCAGGGCCGTTGCTTTGAGGGAAGTTGCTGCGAAATCTTTGCAAGTTGTATGGAGTAAAAAACAGCCACACCACACCGTATCACCCTGCTGGAAACGGGCAGGGTGAACGGTTCAATCGCACTTTACACAACCTCCTCAGAACTCTTCCAACGGAGCGAAAAAGGAAATGGCCACAACATCTCCCTCGCCTACTCTTTGCGTATAACACCACTGCACACGCCTCCTCCAGGTATTCGCCATATGAGTTGATGTTTGGCCAGAAGCCTCATTTGCCCATAGACTCTCTGCTAGGGGCTCCAGAAGAAGAGGAGGCTATAGGCTCTCTGGACGACTGGCTGCAAAGACACCAAGCCCAGCTCCAGTCAACCTATCGCTCAACCAGACAACATCTTGAGAACGCTGCCGCCCAAAGGCTCCGCCAACAGCCAAAAGGTAATACAGCCCCTCTCCCCGTGGGATCCATAGTGTACCACTTGAACCATGTCAAGGGGCGCAACAAAATACAGGATGTGTGGGAGTCTAATCCCTATCGGGGGATCCACTGTTTAGATGATGCAGGAAGGGTGTATTCCATCTACCCAGCTGATGGGAGTGGTCCAGAGAAGAGGGTCAATCGGACAGAGCTGCGTCTGGCCCCAGTAACCACGACACACCCTGCCCCTACAATCCCCCCGCTGGGCGACCAGGAATCACAAACTCCCACAGCCTTGGGGCAGCCTGAAGAAGAGTATGAGGATAGCCCATCCGTATGCATCATGTCACCACCTGAACCGGGACAGGGAAAACACACCCCTGCTCCTGGTCTTGAGCCATCACCTCCTCAAGATGTAGCGGCAACACGCATGACCCGATCAACAGGACCCCAGGGATTGCAGCTTAGGATCGCATGGTCAGATCAACCAGGAAGACCCCCTGAAACAGTGCAGTTGCTTCCTGCTCAGCCGGCAGGCCCCATGCCCACTTTGTCAGAGGTCAACACTGCCCCACTTAGTCCAGCTGCTCAAATACCAATTCATTTTGTTGTACACATAAACACACACATAAATCACAATCCAATACCAATTTTCCATCTTTATTCAAAATAAATGGCCCTGGATGGCATCAGAAGGGCACCAGACATAATATAGTAGAAGTATGAATGGAAACGCTCTTGACTAAATCTCTGCGCCTCCATCGCCACAGCACTGCAGAGGTGGGGGTTGAGATCATTTAGGGCCGTCTCCGTGCACGGAGAGAGGGGGATGGTTCATCAGAGTATTGTAAATCATCCACATGTTCGCCTTGATGTTCTTCTCGGTGGCTGCGACATCGAATTTCATGAGCCCTTCTGCACAAGCAGAAAAAGGCAAACTGCAGTCATACACCCAAACAAGAATTGTGTGTTGCTAAAGCATGCTTGGGGAGTTTAAGACAAGTTACCAGCGATGCAGGCTGAAAAGCTGTGCCACTTTTTTCAATGTTTGGAACACAAATCGCACAGGTGTGTTGCCTCGGCCAATCAGAATGGCATTTACTGGTTGGTGCTTTAGGCAATCAAAGTGACGTTGACTGGTTGTTGATTCTTTGGTTTAAATCCAAAGCCCTTAATAGACAGCTATCCTCGGCTTAAAATAAATAAACCAGTTAAAAAAACAGGCTATTCATTTATTACATTCCTTCATTACATTCAAACAATATATTTAAAAAAATAGGCTAGTCATACATATGAATGTTGATAACAATATTGATATAAATTTGTAACTAAAAAAATATTACTGTAGCCCGTCCCACAGACGTACAAATTAGACGTGCGGTAGATGTCGAAAAAAGACGTTGCCTGGCGTTACAAAACAACCCCTTCAGTGGACCAAAATCGGATGACCAAAAATGACATTGAAAAGACTTCACTCTGACGTGACGTTACACAGTGGGTACTGCACCTGGCATAGACCTCCAAATGACGTCCAAAAAAATTACCAGGTTCAAAGGTCAATTGTTGAACGTAAATATGACGTCCAAATAGTGGACGTAGTTTTGACGTTAAATCGATGTCCATAATTGGTCATGGACTGACGGACCCAATATAGACTTCATCTGCACGTCTATCCAACATACAATGTTTAGTGGGAAACATTTAATTGCTCGTAATTTGGGATGTTGTCTTTTGTGTAGCCTGGTTGAGTAGATGAGAATTGATAGACTGACATAGAAAAACCAATAAATCCAATAAGATTCCAATAAACAATATCCAAAAAAACACGAAAGACTGGAAAGAGCCATTGTGGGAGATTTTTAGATACCTCTGGTTCAGTAAATGTCTTCCTTAAATGTCTGTACTGACACAGCTATCAGAGGATGAGCCCTCATAACGATGTCATTGATGCATTGCAGCTAAAACCACAGACCTAACGGTCACAGCACAAGATCATGTCACTAGTCACTGTAGAAGCTGCAGTTCTTCATGCCTTAGAAGTCAGAAATGTATTAGTTGTGTTAATTCTGCATACACACAAAGTCTTACTTATGCATGTGTAGCCGAGGGGAGGAGTTATTGGCGATAGACGACTACGCCATCTAGGGGATTGCGCCCCAAGAAGTTTAGTTCTTAAAGTAAAACTCAATCGGTCAAGGACACAGATTCGTATACATCAAGAGGACCAAAGACGTGTTTCCAAAAATACAAAAAAAACAGCTTTTATTGGCAGGTTAACGAAGTAGCAATGGAGTGGTCACTCCGTAAAACACAAGCAATTGGGAGCAGTCATACACAGCGCTAATATGTGGACCATGGGGGGGCACAGGGCCCAGAGCGATTACTCAAATCTAGGTGTGGGGAAAGCAGGGCTGTAACTTACCACGCAAGGGGAGGCGGACGAGGAAGGAGAAGGGTCCAAAGCCACACCACACGTGAACACGGCAAGATCAAAATACACGAAAACAAAAGAAAGCAAACCACTAAATGTGCACAAAGGAAAGGACTGATGAGGGAAGGGTTCCACCACCGACCCACTGCTCTAGGTCACACAGCTCCTGATTTCCACACAGAGAGAGAAGAGAGAAAAGGCACAATGATTAGTAAGATCCACAAGATCAAAGTAGCTAGCTAGACTGGATGGGTAGGAAACTTATCTTTAAGCAGGCGAGGCTCTAGGGCTCGGTGCTAGGCGGGCGGCCTCTGCAGTCTGCCCCAATAGTCCACAGCAAAATACAATCAATAGACAATAGATACAATAAGCCACACAAACCCAGCAGTAGCCGACATGCCCCTCAACCCCAAACACGTACACAATCACATGCAATCGATACAAGCACCTGCACACACGCACACACACACACACACACATACACAAGCACCTGCACAAGTACGCCCACAGGTACACCAGTACCGGGACGGTTTAGCACACAGTGGACGTCGGTGCAGTACCGTACAGACAGCCCCCAGCATGAGCGGTAGACACGACCGGTGGTCTCCCAGGTAACGAACCCGGAGAGGGGAATTAGCCACCTGACCGAGCAGCAGAGGATATGTAGACAGTAGTACGGCAGTAGAAACAAAGCAGCAGCGGCGAGGCCTATGTACAGCCACGATCCGGAGCACTGCACAGGCTTCCAGTAGATCTAACTGTCTGGAAGCACAGCTGATCGACAGTAGTACGGCAGTAGAAACAAAGCAGCAGCGGCGAGGCCTATGTACAGCCACGATCCGGAGCACTGCACAGGCTTCCAGTAGATCTAACTGTCTGGAAGCACAGCTGATCCGACACAGCAACAGGAGAGCTACCGACCCGTGCTTAACAGCACGTTTCCACTGAGCACGCACTCACGCTGGAACAAAGTCCACTGCCAAAATCGAAGACCCGTTCTTGCAGTTGAATGATGCAAGAGACCCGAACAAAAGCCGAGCTACAGCAAGGCCCAACCAAGCTGTCTCTCAGCTACCAAACGAACCGAAGCTAGCTCCTCCGGCGACCATGGGAGAGCGGAAGATGCGCAGTCGCTGATACCTGGCCGTAAATATACTCAGAGCGGGAGACGCCCCCTCATTAACGTGCCTACGGCTTCCGCTGGTAGCTGCCAGAGGGAAACAGGGAAAGTACAAGCTCCCCTGCTACACATGCATGTGTATTACCGCACAAAGACTTATACACACACCTCGAGTCATCCTAAGCTTTTGTGTGACTTTTTCTGGTGCTTGGTGGCTATTTACAAGAATCACAAGTGTCCACAAGGCTTGGAGGAGGTGACTTGGTAACTGCATCGACTTGTAGGTGTGAAGTGATTTGTCTGTCACAGAGCAGAGTATATACTCCCAATTACAGCTCCGGTTTCAATTGGCTCCTGCACTCGAAACCAGATGGTAACAACACGATAATAGAACCAGACTATGCTTACTATGGAGACGGTATTTATCTAAAATATGACAAATCTAAAAAATGTTATAAACAAAATGCACATGCACTGCACGTAACAATTGTATGTGTCTCTGTAATGGACTGATTTTGTATTTGCTGGTCTCTGCAGCCCAATATGATCCAAAGGGAATAGTTATATTAAGATATTAGTGTATCTGAATTAAACAAAATCATTGCATTAAGATTGGAACTGTTCTTCCAAAAGTTTTTGAAAAAGAAATGTTTAAGAACTGACTTCAATAACTTTAAAAAAATGTATACAGTATATAACAAATTAATCAAATTAACATACAATTTCTGTTCACAAACATGAAAACCACTCTTCAAGTACAGTCAGTGATGGGACAAGTTTGAGGCATGGCAACCACAATGCCTCGGCCAATGGCCGGTCCGGCAAATAGTTAGCTTGAGAGGCAAATGGTTAGCAATAGGGGCTAATGGTTAGCAAGAGGGGCTAATGTTTAGCAGAAAGGACAAATGGTTAGCAAGAAGTTCAACCTTGAGGAGGGGCAAATGACTAGCTGGATGGGCAAACGGTTATCAGTAGGGGCAAATGGTTAGCTTGAAGGGAAGGCGGTTAGCAGGAGGGGCAAATTATATCAGGATTGGCAAATGACTAGCTGGAAGGGCAAACGGTTAGCGGGAGGGGCAAATTGTTAGCTTGAGGGGCAAATCATTAGCTTGAAGGGCAAACTCTTAGCAGCCTTCTGTCTGCAGGCTGCTGGCATGCACCAAGACCTGTCTGTCAGCTGGTAGGATCGGATCCAGCTGGTGGTAAACCAGGCAGGGGGAAGACCAGAACAAACTTAATTGATTTGCTGTGATCCACAAGCTCTCACCCAGTCCAACACTCTGACAGCTTGGTTCTGCGTTTCCTGTGGAACCTTTGTTTCCATCGGCTACAATATGATCTACCATGAACTACACCTCACAGAAAACTAGGTGGATCATTGGCTTGCTCAATTCAGTGTCTCTAAATTGCAACCAATCACAGAGGGTCTATGGGTTATAAATGTTGTCTTTTAAGTCCAAATCTGTCATTACACCTCAGTACACTTGAGTTCAGCTTCAGTGCCAGAACTTGACAATGTTTTTTGCTATGATAGTTCTGAGTATGGCACGTAAGTAAATTATTTGGCAAATTACTTTTCTTTCTATTTTATGCAATAAATGTAGCCAGTTTTTTTGTGACTTGCATTGTAACATAGGTCTGTTTCTTTGTTAACATATTTACAAAACTAAAGTTGCCGAAAAAGTATGAATGTTGATGGCAAAATATTCATAATTAATTTGTAATTAATTAATTCTTTTTTCTTTTCTTTGTTAGCGCACATTCATGCCCAAGAGAGTCCTCGTTTGGTATCTTTGAAATCAGTAGGTCTTGGAGATACTGTTACTCTTCATTGTGAAACTGATCAAAATGATAACGATAATTTATACTGGTACAAGCAACCTTCTGGATATTTTCCCCAAATGGTCGCTTCGAGTCTGTATAGTTTAATTACAATCATGCACCCATATAATTTAAGGTTCACAGTAAAAAGAGGGCTTTCTGAATTTAGTCTGATCATTCAAAACGTAACTAAAGGTGATGAAGCAAACTATTTCTGTCGAAAATACTCGGTTGACAACTGGAATAATTGCACATTTCTGTCCGTCAAAGGTAAGATACATCCCTTTTGATCGTTATATTCAACATCATTACGAGTATTTTTTTTATAACCTTTTAATGATGATTATGTTATTTAACTGCAGATCACAATGACCATAGGTTTGTCTACCAGACTTTGGTCAGACAGCCTGTGTCAACATCAGTTCAGCTGGGAGACCCTGTGGATCTCCAGTGCTCTATTACCTCCCAGAGGATAGACCACAGTAACCAGTGCCAAGAGGAACCCAGTGTGTACTGGTTCAGATCTGGATCAGGACTATCTTACCCTGCTGCCATTTACATGAATGGAAACAGGAGTGGTGAATGTCAGAATAGTTCTGTGACTATGTCTGCTTCACAGAGCTGTGTCTACACTCTCCCCAAGAACAATGTAGACACCTCTGATGCTGGGACTTACTACTGTGCCCTGGCAGCATGTGGGGAAGTTGTGTTTGGAAATGGAACGAAACTGGACATCATAGGACAATATTTGGGTAATTTTGCTTCAAATTTTTAATTCTCAAAACATATGCTTTTCGTTGAATTCAACATTGCTCTGTATACCAAATAGAAAATCTCCAAACACATAGGTCCAAAGACATATCTTAAATCCACAGGATTTTTTCTTCATGTCAACCATAATTTCAGATGAGAAAGTAAAAAGCCTGTACTCATTATAGCCAGTAAGTGCAGTATATATTTCTTAATCTGCAAAACAATAATTATGGACTGCAGAAAGTACAACAAATATTTAAAAGTATGATGCAAACACCTAAAAAAAAAACAATATATGAATTTACAATAAAATGTCTTGTAATTTTTGTCTTTTTATGACGGGCCATGCCAGTGGATACGGTCTGGAAAAAGTGACCTCAAGCTTCACAATGACCCAATGTTAATTATCTGATTCTAGAACCCAACCACTATGTAGTTGCCATGGTGCTTGGAATACTGTTGGCTTGCTGTATGGTTGTGATTATAATCCTATTTCTAACCAGAAATAAAATGCATGAGCATCGAAAAGGTAGAGTATATTCTTCAGATTTCTTCAGAATTGCTTTTATGGGACCGTTTAAAACGTTTTTTTATATGTATACATACATATACAGTTGGGTGACATGTAGCTTATGTTTTAAGTAGACTGTACATATGGTTTGTTTCTTACTCTCAGGAACGCTGAGCACTTCACACCATAATCCACATGACTCAGTCGTTCAGGAGCAACAGGTACGTCTGTTTCAACATGTTACATTGTGTAGACAATTCAGTTTTTCAAGTGACATTGAATACATTTTCTATTCTTACAATTAATAATCAAGAGGCAGAAATGTTGTTGGCCTACAGAATGGTTGAAGAAAATCTATCAATACTTTTAAAAATACATTTATACATTTCCAAAGTACGGGTGCAAATATTTTTGTTCTTATCTGAACCCTTAAAGGGGTATTTTTTAAATAGTTATTGAAGTTGATTAATATCGCATTGTTGTGTTCAAGATATAACCATCTTCTTGCACAAAGTGTAGCTTCCTAGTTGAATGAACAGGTCAATTGTTTGGTTATGGTGACAAAGAAGCATGTTCTAGACCTCAGTGTATGATCAGACTCCAATACACCTGTAGAATTGTACCCACTGCGCAATGTCACGTCAGAGTGATGTCTTTTCTCTGTCATCTTTGGTCGTCCAATGTTGGTCCAATGAATGGGTTGTTTTGTAGCGCAAGGCGACATCGTTTTTCAACGTCTTCCGCACGTCTGCTGTTTACATCCATGGGACCTCAGCGTAAGGGCTATTTATAGTCCAAATGTTGGTTGGTTGATGACGTCTTTTCACTGTCAAATTTAGACAAATTTTAGATGTTTTTTTAAGCTACTTCAATAACTTTCAAAAGGGTGGAGGACATGTTTTCTGTACCAATTAATTTTTCTTGTACACATACACACACAAATAAATCACAATTCAATACCCATTTCCATCTTTATTAAAAAATGAATGACCCTGAATGGCATCAGGAGGGCACCATACATAATACAGTGGAATCATGAAGGGAAACACTCTTGACTAAATGTCCGCGCCTCCGATGCCACAGCACAGGTGAGGTGGGGGTCAAGATCATTTAGGGCCATCTCCGTGCACGGAGAGAGGGGGCCGGTTTCTTCAGAGCATCGTAAATCCTCCACCGCCACGTCTTCCACGTCTTCCACACGTTTGCCTTGATGTTCTCCTCAGTGGCTGCGACACTGAATTTCATGAGCCCTTCTGCACAAGCAGGAAAAGACAAATGATTAAGCAAAGGCAATCTGCGGTCATACACCCAAACAAGAATTGTCTGTTTTTAAAGCATGCTTGGGGAGTTTAAGACAATAATGCAACCTAACTACCTAACACTTTACGTACACATCCACATAGAAGTCACTCGGCTGACCGAACTTACCTTCAATTTAGAGGAAAATTCACCAGCGATTCAGGATGAAAAGCTGTGCCGCTTTTATCAATATTTGGAACATCAAATCAGAGTGGCGTTTACTGGTTGGTGCTTCAGCCAATCAAAATGACGTTGAATGTTTTTTGATTATTTGGTTGAAATCCAAAGCCCTTAATAGAGAGCTATCCTCGTCTTAAAATAAGTAAACCAGATAAAAAGAAAATGGCCTACTGAATAAATAAATAGGCATACACACGATACATCGTGTTTATTTATAAACAATATAAGGGTATTCATATGTATAAATGTTGATTAAAAACAATGTTGATATAAATTTGTAAATCGAAAAATATTACTGTAGCCCGTTCCACAGACATAACCAATAGATGTGCAGTAGACGTCGAAAAAAGACGTCGCCTGGCGTTACAAAACAACCCCTTCTGTGGACCAAAATTGGACGACCAAAGATGACATAGAAAAGACTTGGTCACTCTGAAGTGACCTTGCGCAGTGTGTACTGCACCTGTCATAGACGTCCAAATGACATCCAAAAAAATTACTCAGTTCAAAGGTCAAATGTTGAAAGTAAATATGGCGTCCAAGTTGGGTCATGATTGGACGTCCAAATAATGGACCTAGTTTGGATGTTGAATAGATGTCCAGAATTGGTCATGGACTGACGGACCCAAGATAGACATAATCTGCATGTCTATTCAACGTACAATCTTTAATGGCTTTGTCTTTCACTTCAGAGGAACTGCTCTCTATTACAACTGTGAATGCTTAGTAATACACAGTTCTCTGTTGTAGGACGGGGAAACAGATTCCTTGAACTACGCAGCGCTGAAGTTCTCTGGCAGGAAAACCAAAACTGAGAAGAACCGTGAAAGGACCATGGAGAGTCTATATTCTGCTGTGAGAGAAACTGGCCACTGAAGTCCATCAATCTGGGAGTTTTTGTCTCCACATGAGGCTGAAGGAGGTGTTAATGGTGGTCTTCATAAGCACTTTTTTATTGTCACGAGTATGTGTACATAGTTTTTAATGTTTCGTAATGTTGCTTTTACATCATAGTCATTTAATTGCTTATGTTGTCTTGTGAGAATCCAATCTGGTTGAGGTACAGCAGTACTTGGCCATTAAGAAAATATTAAACAGTGTTATCAAATTTTGATGCATGAAAGTAAACTTCACAAAATGAAAAAAAAGAAGGTGGTGCTGGAACATGAACATAAAGACCCCTGTTTTACCACAAGGTGTCTTGTTGAGGCGCCATTTTCAGAATCTAGCCATTTGTGACATCACAATGTGGGAGTGTCCACCCAGCTGGGAGGAGTGGACTGGTGGACTGCATAGACTGGGAGGCATGAGTTGAATTGTGTGGACACTCCCACTAATATGAACCACAGTTTGAACTGGCTCGTCAACCTGACACCGGGTGGTAAAATAGGGACTCTATAATAGACCCGAACTAGGCTAACTATGAATCACGGATGTGTCTAAAAGATAAATGACTGATCTACAAAGTAAATGAAAAAAAAAAAAAAGAAACGTGCATGTGCTACACGTACCAATTGACAAGACATAATTGGCAATGTGTGAATGGTTGGTACATGTAGAATGGCCTGATGTTGCTTCTACTGCTCTCTGAAGCCCAATATAATCCCAACTGAATCATAATATTGAGATGTACATATTTGTTTCATTAAATTTAATCAACGGATGTATTGATGTTGCAGCAATAAAAGTATTGACTTCACGAACAATACAATTTGAAGAAAACAAACAAATATGATATATGAATCAAGCGAACCATCATTTTCTGTTCACTAACACAAAACTAACTTTTCAGGTTCAGTCATTGAAGGATGTACGCCCATTTCACGGTTGGTTTATGCAGAGCCTCAGCAACACATCTTATTTATGTTGGTGGGTGTTGGTTGTATGTGTAAAGCCGAGACATGGTCGACCACAGCCCTCGTCTCTCAGCTCATCTTTTGCTTGGGGTCTCACTCTCTGTTTCCAACCCAGTGGTTGAAAAAAATAGCAAATAGCAAGAAAGGAAATTCCACTTGTTGTGATCTAAGAAGCAGGAGGACCCTCAACAATAATTTCCACTAGAACACATGGCGTCTTCCATCCATCCATTATCGTAACCGCTTATCCTCTACGAGGGTCGCGGGGGGGCTGGAGCCAATCCCAGCTGCAACGGGCGAGAGGCGGGGTACACCCTGGACAGGTCGCCAGCCTATCACAGGGCTAACATATATAGACGAACAACCTTTCACACTCACAAACACACCTATGGTCAATTTAGAGACACCAATTAACCTAATCCCCAACCTGCATGTTTTTGGTCTGTGGGAGGAAGCCGGAGTACCCGGGGAGAACCCACGCAAGCATGGGGAGAACATGCAAACTCCACACAGAAAGGTCCCGGGTGGATTCGAACCCAGAACCCTCTTGCTGTGAGGCGACAGTGCTAACCACTGCACCACCGTGCCGACACATGGCGTCTTTATTTCCTCAAACACGATTCCCCTCACAGTGGCCCACCACGGCCAAAAGGGTCACAGCAAGTACTGCAGCACAGAAGAACAAACACTGACAGCCTGACTCTCTGGGAAGCAGATACAGTGAACACAATATTTCCGCCCCGCCCTTCTCCGAACATTGAAGTGTGGAAGGAAGTGTCAAAGTGGCCCAAAGGAGCCATGGGCGAGTATGGGCACTAGCGGGCAGAGGCTCAAAGCTGCCTGAGCTGCAACCAGAGGCACAGCAACTGGAATTCCTCGGACGACGGGCAGATGGGCCGGCAAGCGATTAGCTTCAGGGGCAGACGCTGAGCTGGAGGGGCAAACAGCTACCATGAGGGGCAAGTCATCTTACTACCAGGTTGCCTTGTGTGAATACACGAGCAATGGGCAGCTGGAAATGAACAGCCACCTTACACAGGCTGCTGGAATGCACCGAGACCTGCCTGTCCGCTGGTAGGATGCGGGGACTAGCTGGTGGTTAATCTGGCAGAGTGAAGACCAGAATGAGCTCTGTTTATTGGCTTTTTGTGGTTGACAACCTCTGACCCAGTCCAACACTCTGATAGCTACTGGCTTGATTCTGTTTCCTGTGAAACCTCTGTTTCCACCAGCCACAATAAAATCTAACATGAAGTACACCTCACAGAAAACTGGGTGGATCATTGGCTCACTTCAATCAGTGTCTCTAAGTTGCAGCAAATCACAGAGGGTCTATGGGATTTGAATAATTTACTTTCAGTCCAAACCTTTTTTTACAGTGAGTACAGGGCTAGTTCATCTGCAGGGTTAAAACTTGACAATGTTGTTTGCTATGATAGTTCTGGGTATGGCACGTAAGTAAATTCCTTATTGAATTCCATCTCTCAATTTCATGTTATTTATTCAAAACTATCGAGAGGTGTTTGGTGATATTATTACTTGCATTGTACAAAGGCAAAAAATTAAGATCAATTATTTAACTGCTATTTCTTCTTTTAATTTTTTAGTGCTGGCTGAGGCCAAAGAGAGTCATCGTTTGGTGGCTGTGGAATCAGCAGGACTTGGGGATACTGTTACCCTTCATTGTGAAGCTAAAAAAGAGAATAGCAATTATTTCTACTGGTACAAGCAATCTCATGGATATTTTCCCCAAATGGTCGCTTCAAGAGTGTATGATGCAGTTACAATTATGCCACCCTTTAATGTAACATTCACAGTGGGTGCAGGGGTTTCTGATTTTAATCTGATCATTCAGAACGTAACTAAAGGTGATGAAGCAAACTATTTTTGTCAACAATTTTCACCTTTGAAGTGGTATAATGGCACCTTTCTGTCTGTCAAAAGTAAGAAACAACCCTTTTGATGTTTATATTCAACATCATGAAAAGTATTAGTAGAACATTTTGATGATGATCCTATTATTTAACTGCAGATCACAATGTGCTCTACCAGACTGTGGTCCAAATGCCTCTGTCAGCATCAGTTCAGCTGGGAGACCCGGTGTCTCTGCAGTGCTCAATTACCTTCCAAAAGATGGACCACAGTAACCAGTGCCAAGAGGAACCCAGTGTGTACTGGTTTAGATCTGGATCAGGACCATCTCACCCTGCTGCCATTTACATGAATGGAAACAGGACTGTTAAATGTCAGGATAGTTCTGGTCCTTCGTCTGCTCCACAGAGCTGTGTCTACACCCTCCCCAAGAACAATGTGGATATCTCTGATGCTGGGACTTACCACTGTGCCCTGGCAGCATGTGGGGAAGTTATGTTTGGAAATGGAACAAAACTGGACATAACAGGTCAATATTTGTGTTATTTTTTCCACATTGTGTTCATTCACTTAAAACATTTGCTTTTCATTTGACTCAACATTGCTCTGTATGCCAAACAGAATATCGCCAAATAAAAAAGTCAGTTTGGTTGGTATCGTAAATCTACAGAACTTTTTTTTCATGTCAACCATAGTTTCAGATGAGAAAGTAAAAAGCCTGTTCTAATTTTAGCCCAGAATTGCAGTCAGTCTTTTTTCCTCAATCCGCAAAATACTAGCATTCTGGAATGCAGGAAGTACAACAAATATCAAAAAGTATGGATTTACAATAACTTGTATTTATATTTTTAATGGGCCCATGCCAGTGGATGTGGTTTAGATAAAAAGTTGACAAAGCTATCTAATGGTCCAATGTTGATTATCTGATTCTAGAACCCAACTGGCATCTAGTTACCGTGGTGCTTGGAATACTTTCGGCCTGCTATCCGGCTGTTATTATAATCCTCTTTCTAACCAGAAATAAAATGCACTTTTGTGAGCATCACTAAGGTACAGTACATTCTCCAGAATTAATCTTGGGGGACATTTTTTTCCCCCAGATATATACAGTTGTGTGACAGTTTTCTGTCTTACGTTTTAATCATACCTATAAATATTGTTTGGTTTTTATTCTCAGGAACTCTGAGCACTTTGTACAATGGTCCACATGACTCAGGGATGCAGAAACAGGCGTGACTGTTTCAACATGTTGCATTGTTTAGTCATTATATTAACAGTTACTTTAAGTCACATAGAGCACAAAAACAAGTTTGATCATGTGACATTTTATTGTTTTTTTATTCTTAAAATGTATAATTAACAGGCAGAAAAGTAAATGTACCTATTGAACCGTTTGAAGAAAAAATATGAAAAAAAATTAAAAATACATTTGTACAATTGAAAAACCAAGAGAGGTGCAAATATTTTTTAATGTTATCTGAACGATTAAAGGAATGTTTTCCAAAGAAATATTGAAAATAAAGATTAATATTACTTTATTGTTTTCAATATATAACCATCTTCTTGCACATACTGTAGCTTCCTGGTTGAATAAACCGGTGTATTGTATGGTTAAAGTGACAAACCAGCAGGTTCTAGAGCTCAGTGTATGATTAGACTGCAATGCACCTGTAGGATTGTAGCTTTCACTTTCACTCCAGAGGAACTGCTCTCTACTACAACTGTGAATGCTCTCAGATGTTTGGTTGTAATATACATTTCTCTGTTGTAGGACGGGGAAACAGATTCCTTGAACTAAATAGCGTTGAAGTTCTCTGGTAGGAAAGCCAAAGCTGAGAAGAAGAACAGTGAAAGGACTCAGGAGAGCCTGTATTCTGCTGTGAGAGAAACCAGCCACTGAAGTCCATCAATCTGGGAGTTTTTGTCACCTCATGAGGTTGAAGGAGGTGATAATGGTGGTTTTCATAGGCACTTGTTTATTGTCACGAGTATGTGTACATAGTTTTTAATGTTTAGTAATGTTGCTTTTTTATCTTAATCACTTAATTGCTTATGTTGTCTTTTGAGAAGCCAATCTGGTTGATGTACAGCAGTACTTGGCCAGGAGGAAAATAATAAACGGTGTTATCATATCTTGATACATGAAATTAAACTTCACAAAATGAAAAAAAGCCTGAAGGTGGTGCCGGAACATGAACATAAAGACCCCTGTTTTAGCACAAGGTGTTTTGTTGAAGTGCCATTTTCAGAATCTAGCCATTTGTGACATCACAATGTGGGAGTGTCCACCCAGCTGGGAGAAGTGGACTGGTGGACTGCATAGACCGGGAGGCATGAGTTGATTTGTGTGGAAACTCCCACTAATATGACATCACAAACAGCTACAGTTTGAACTGGCTCGTCAGCGTGACACCAGGTGGTAAAATAGGGACTCTATCATAGACCCGAACTAGGCTAACTGTGAATCAGGGAATTGTCTAAAAGATAAATGAAATAAAAACCTGCATGTGCAGCACGTAACAATTGACAAGACATAATTGGCAGTGTGTGAATAGTTGGTACAGGTCCCTAGAATGGCCTGATGTTGCTTCTGCTGCTCTCTGAAGCCCAATATAATCCTAACTGAATCATAATATTAAGATGTACTCTTTTTTTTAATTACATTTAATTAACGGTTGTATTGATATTGTAGCAATAAAAGTGCTGACTTCACTAACTATACAATTTGAAGAAAACAAACATCTGATATATGAATCAAGTGAACCATAATTTTCTGTTCACTAACACAAAACTCACTTTTCAGGTTCAGTCAGTGAGGGGAAATGTACCTCAATTTCATGGTTGGTTTCTGCAAAACCACAGCAACACATATGTTGCTGTGGTTGCATGTGTAAACCCGAGACATGATCGACCACAGCTCTCGTCGCTCAGCTCATCTTCTGCTTGGGGTCTCACTCTCTGTTTCCAACCCAGTGGTTGAAAAAAAATAGAGTAGCAAGAATGGAAATTCCACCTTTTGTGGTATCTAAGAAGCAGGAGGTCCATCAACAATAATTTCCGTTAGAACACATGGCGTCTTTATTTCCTCTAACAAGATTCTCCTCTCATTGGCCCAACACGGCCAAAAGGGTCACAGCAAGTATTGCAACACAGAAGAACAAACAATAAACTGACTCTCTGGGAAGCAGATGCAGTGAACACAATATTTTCGCCCGCCCCTCTCCCAACGTTCAAATGTGGAAGGAAGTGTCAAAGTCGCCTGAAGGAGCCATGGGTGAGTACGGGCACTAGCAGGCAGAGGATCAAAGCTGCCTGAGCTGGAGTCAGAGGCACAGCAACCGGAATGCCTCGGACAACGGGCAGACAAGCTGGAAAGCGATTAGCTTCAGGGGCAGACCTTGAGCTGGAGGGGCAAACAGCTACCATGAGGGGCAAGTCTTCTTACTGCCAGGGCACCTTGTGTGAATACACGAGCAATGGGCAGCTGGAAATGAACAGCCACCTTACACAGGCTGCTGGAATGCACCGAGACCTGCCTGTCCGCTGGTAGGATGCGGGGACTAGCTGGTGGTTAATCTGGCAGAGTGAAGACCAGAATGAGCTCTGTTTATTGGCTTTTTGTGGTTGACAACCTCTGACCCAGTCCAACACTCTGATAGCTACTGGCTTGATTCTGTTTCCTGTGAAACCTCTGTTTCCACCAGCCACAATAAAATCTACCATGAAGTACACCTCACAGAAAACTGGGTGGATCATTGGCTCACTTCAATCAGTGTCTCTAAGTTGCAGCAAATCACAGAGGGTCTATGGGATTTGAATAATTTTCTTTACAGTGAGTACAGGGCTAGTTCATCTGCAGGGTTAAAACTTGACAATGTTGTTTGCTATGATAGTTCTGGGTATGGCACGTAAGTAAATTCCTTATTGAATTCCATCTCTCAATTTCATGTTATTTATTCAAAACTATCGAGAGGTGTTTGGTGATATTATTACTTGCATTGTACAAAGGCAAAAAATTAAGATCAATTATTTAACTGCTATTTCTTCTTTTAATTTTTTAGTGCTGGCTGAGGCCAAAGAGAGTCATCGTTTGGTGGCTGTGGAATCAGCAGGACTTGGGGATACTGTTACCCTTCATTGTGAAGCTAAAAAAGAGAATAGCAATTATTTCTACTGGTACAAGCAATCTCATGGATATTTTCCCCAAATGGTCGCTTCAAGAGTGTATGATGCAGTTACAATTATGCCACCCTTTAATGTAACATTCACAGTGGGTGCAGGGGTTTCTGATTTTAATCTGATCATTCAGAACGTAACTAAAGGTGATGAAGCAAACTATTTCTGTCAACAATTCTCACCTGTGAAGTGGTATAATGGCACCTTTCTGTCTGTCAAAAGTAAGAAACAACCCTTTTGATGTTTATATTCAACATCATGAAAAGTCATTAGTAGAACATTTTGATGATGATCCTATTATTTAACTGCAGATCACAATGTGCTCTACAAGACGGTGGTCCAAATGCCTGTGTCAGCATCAGTTCAGCTGGGATACCCTGTGTCTCTGCAGTGCTCTATTACCTTCCAAATGACGGAACACAGTAACCAGTGCCAAGGGGAACCCAGTGTGTACTGGTTCAGATCTGGATCAGGACCATCTCACCGTGCTGCCATTTACCTGAATGGAAACAGGAGTGGTGAATGTCAGAATAGTTCTAGTGCTACGTCTGCGCCACAGAGCTGTGTCTACACTCTCCCCAAGAACAATGTGGATATCTCTGATGCTGGGACTTACTACTGTGCCCTGGCAGCATGTGGGGAAGTTTTTTTTGGAAATGGAACGAAACTGGACGTAACAGGTCAATATTTGGTTTTTTTTGTCTACGTAGTGTTGACTATTCTAGTTCTAGTTTGATTCTAGTGTCGATAGCTAGTGGATGTCAAAACTTTCCCTCTGGATGTATAAAGTATCCATGTATCCTATTCCTCAAAACATATGACTTTCATTTAATTCAAGATTGCTCTGTATGCCGAAAAGAATATCTCCAAAGACATATACTGTAGGTCAGTTTAGTTGGTATCTTAAATCCACAAGATTTTTTTCACGTCAACCATGAATTCGGAGGGAACGGAAAAAAAGCCTGTACTCATTATAGCCCAGAAGTGCAGTATTTTCCTAATCCACAAAACACTAACATTATGTAATGCAGAAAGTACGAATACATGAAGCAAACTATATCCATTTACTATAAAATGTCTTGTAGTTTTATGATGAGCGAGGGCAATGCCAGTTCAAATGGTCTGGACTGGAAAAAGTGCCCTAAAGCTTCACAATGACCCAATGTTAATTTTCTGATTCTAGAACCCAACCAGTATCTAGTTGCTGTGGTGCTTGGAATACTGTTGGCTTGCTGTGTGGTTGTGATTATAATCCTATTTCTAACCAGAAATAAAATGCATGTCCATGAGAATCGTAAAGGTACAGTACCTTCTGCAGAATTCCTTTCATGGGACGTTTAAAACTTTTTTTATTTTATTTTTTTTTAAATTTATATATACATATACAGTTGTGTAAAATGTATCTAACAATTTAATCACTACTACACATATTATTTGGTTCTTATTCTCAGGAACTCTGAGTGCTTCGTACCATGTTCCACATGACGCAGTGATTCAGGAACAACAGGTACGTCTGTTTCAACATGTTGCATTGTGTAGAATTATATCAACAATTACTTTTTGTCACATAGAGCACAAAACATAGTTTTATCATGTGACATTTTTTGTTTCATCTGATTTTTTTCTGTTAATTAATAATTAACAGACATAAATTGTGTTGGCGTATTGAATGCTTTAAAGAAAAAATACTTTTTAAAATACATTTGTACATTTAAAAATGTGAGACAGGTACAACATTTTACATTCTTATCTGAACAATTGATGTGGTGTGTTTTCCAAATAAGTATTGATAAAGAAGATTAATATTGCATTATTTATTTCAATAAATAAGCACCTTCTTCCACAAAGTGCAGCTTAATGATTGAATGAACAGGGATATTATTTGGTTATGCTAACAAACCGGCATGTTCTAGATCTCAGTGTATGATTAGACTCCAATGCACCTGTAGGATTATAGCATTCCCTTTCATTCCAGAGATACTGCTCTCTACTACAGCTGTGAATGCTCTCAGATGTTTGGTAGTAATACACAGTTCTCTGTTGTAGGACGGGAAAACAGATTCCTTGAACTACGCAGCGTTGAAATTCTCTGGTAGGAAAGCCAAAGCTGAGAAGAAGAACAGTGAAAGGACTCAGGAGAGCCTGTATTCTGCTGTGAGAGAAAACAGCCACTGAAGTCCATCAATCTGGGAGTTTTGTCACCTCATGAGGCTGAAGGATGTGATAATGGTGGTCTTCATAAACACTTGTTTATCGTCATGAGTATGTGTAGATAGTTTGTAATGTTTAGTCATGTTGCTTTTTTTTGGATCATAAACATTTAATTGGTCATATTTGTAAGTTTGAGGAGCCTATCTGGTTGATGTGCAGAAGTACTTGGCCCTGAAGAAAATATTAAACACTACAATTTTGTGTAATTGTATTTCATGGTGATGCATGAAATACAATTACACAAAATTTGACAAACAAAAAAGGTCTGAAGGTGGTGGCAAACTGTGAACATAAAAGACCCCTGTTTTAACAGAAGGTGTCTTGTTGAAATGCTATTTTTCCATCTAGCCAGGAGCTACAGTTTGAACTGGCTCATCAACCTGACACCGGGTGGTAAAATAGGGACTCTATAATAGATGGAAACTAGGATAACTATGAATCAGGGATTTGTCTAAAATATAAATGACTAATAATTGAACAAAAAGTGCATGCGCTGCACTTAACAATTTGCAAGACATCATTGGTTGTGTGTGAATGGTTGGTAAGTGTCCCTAGAATGGCCTGATGATGCTTCTGCTGCTCTCTTAAACCCAAGCTGATCCCCACTGAATCATGTAAAAATCTTTGAAATGACTTTAATCATATTGATATTACAGGAATTGTTAAAGTACTGAATTCACCAACATTACACTTTGAAGAAAACAATTATATAAGATATATGAAAACCATCATTTTCTGTTCACTAACACTTTTCAGGTTCAGTCAGTGAAGGGAAATGTACGTGCATTTCATGGTTGGTTTCTGCAGAACCTCAGCAGCATATCTTATTTATGTTTGTGAATGTTGGTGGTGTGTGAAAAACCGAGACACAGCTGAACACAGCCCTCATCTCTCAGGTCATCTTCGGCTTGGGGTCTCATTCTCCGTTTCCAACCCAGTGGTTGGAAAAAATAGCAAGTAGCAAAAATTGAAGCTCCACTTGTTGTGGTATCTAAGAAGCAGGAGGACACAACAATAATTGCGCTAGAACACATGGCATCTTTATTTCCTTTAACGCAATTCTCCTCGGGGGCGGCATGGTGGTGCAGGTTAGCACTGTCGCCTCACAGCAAGAGGGTTCTGGGTTCGACTCCACCTTGGACCTTTCTGTGTGGAGTTTGCATGTTCTCCTCGTGCTTGCGTGGGTTCTCTCTGGGTACTCCGGCTTCCTCCCACAGACCAAAAACATGCAGGTTGGGGATTAGGTTAATTGGTGTCTCTAAATTGACCATAGGTGTGAATGGTTGTATGGGTCTATATGTTAGCCCTGTGATTGGCTGGCGACCTGTCCAGGGTGTACCCCGCCTCTAGCCCATTGCAGCTGGGATTGGCTCCAGCCCCCCCATGACCCTCTAGAGGATAAGCGGTATAGAAAATGACTGACTGGGACAATTCTCTTCACAGTGGCCCAACACGGCCAAAAGGGTCACAGCAAGTATTGCAGCACAGAAGAAAAAACAATAGACTGACTCTCTGGGACGCAGATACAGTGAACACAATATTTCCCACCCGCCCCTCACCCAACGTTCAATTCCAGAAGAAAGTGTCAAAGTCGCCCAAAGGAGCCATAGGTGAGTACTGGCACTAGCAGACAGAGGCTCAAAGGTGCCTGAGTTGGAGCCAGAGGCACGGCAACCGGAATGCCTCGAGCGACAGGTAGACCGGGCCGGCAAGCGATTAGCTTCAGGGGCAGACGGTGAGCTGGAGGGGTAAACAGCTACTATGAGGGAAAGTCGTCTGGATGCTGGGGCGCCTTGTGTGAATACATGAGCAGTGGGCAGTTGGAAATGAGCAGCCATCTTACACAGGCTGCTGGCATGCACGAGACCTGTCTGTCAGCTGGTAGGACGCGGGGAGTAGCTGGTGGTTAATCTGCAGAGTGAAGACCAGAATGAGCTCTGTTTATTGTCTCATTGTGGTTGACAAGCTCTGACCCAGTCCAACACTCTGATAGCTGGTTGCTTGATTCCTGTGATTTCCTGTGAAACCTCTGTTTCCACCAGCCACAATAAAATCTAACATGAACTACACTTCACAGAAAACTGGGTGGATCATTGGCTCGCTTCAATCAGTGTCTCTAAGTTGCAGCCAATCACAGAGTACCAATGGGATTTGAATGATTTATTTTCAGTCCAAACCTTTAATCACACTGAGTACAGGGCTAGTTCTGCTTTAGCAACAAAACTTGACAATGTTGTTTGCTATGATATTTCTGGGTATGGCACATAGGTAGATTCCTTATTTAATTCCATCTCTCAATTTTGTGTAATTTATTCAAAATTATCCAGAGGTTTTTGGTGATATGACTTGCATTGCACTATATGCCTATTTATTTAAATACATTGGCGCAAAGGCAAAACAATAAGATCAATTATTTATAACTGCTATTTCTTCTTTACATTTTTTTGTGCTGGCTGAGGCCCAAGAGAGTCCTCTTTTGTTTTTTGTGGAATCAGCAGGACTTGCGGATACTGTTACTCTTTATTGTGAAGCTAAACGAGAGAACAGCAGTTATTTCTACAGGTACAAGCAATCTTATGGATATTTTCCCCAAGCGGTCGCTTCAACAGTGTATGATTCAGTTACAATAAGGCCACCCTTGAATGTAACATTCACAGTGGTAGCAGGGGTTTCTCATTTTAATCTGATCGTTCAGAACGTAACTAAAGGTGATGAAACAAACTCGGGAGAGTCTGTATTCGACTGTGAGAGTAACCAGCTACTGAAGTCAATCAATCTGGGAGTTTTTGTCACCTCATGAGGCTGAAGGAGGTGATAATGGTGGTCTTTATAAGCACTTGTTCATTGTCATGTAATTCTTAGCCATATTGCTTTTTTTGGATCATAAACATTGAATTGGTCATATTTGTGATTTTGAGAAGCCACTATTCAAATATTGATGCATGAAATGAAACTTCATGAAATGAAAAAAATGTCTGAAGGTGGTACCAAACTGTGAACATAAAAGACCCCTATTTTACCACAAGGTGTCTTGTTGAAGCGCTATTTTTGAATCTAGCCATCTTCACAATATGGAAGTGTTCACCCGGCTGGAAGGAGTGGACTGGTGGACTGCATGGACCGGTAGGTGTGACTTGATTTGTGTGGACCCTCCCACTAATATGACATCACAAAGAAGTACAGTTTGAACTGGCTCATCAACGTGACATTGGGTGGTAAAATACGGACTATCTGCAAGGTAAATTCACAAAAATTGCATGCGCTGCACGGAACAATGAAAAAGACATCAGTGGTTGTATGTGGACGGTTGGTGCGTGTCTCTAGAATGGCCTGATGTTACTTGCGCTCTGCAATTGCTAAAGTACTGAATTCACAAACTTTACACTACACAAATACACACTTGATTTATATATCATATATATTTGATTCATATAGCATATATATTATATATAAATCAAGTGTACCATCATGTTCTGTTCACAAACACAAAAATCACTTTTCAGGTTCAGTCAGTGATGGGAAATGTGTCCATTTCATGGTTGTGTCACAGGTTCGTTGTCCGTGCGTTGAAAAATGATGGCTCAGCCGGCAAACTTTGGTGAGGTGATATTTATTTAAGAAAAACAAAACCCCAAAACCTAAACACCCAGTGGAAGACAAAAATTGGCCACAAAATAGTCGTACTAGTACATACAAAACTAGAGTTCAAAAATTCCCTCGAGGGAAATTTTGATAGTGCACGGGTGACGCTACCGGAGTGTGAAACTCTATCAGAGTCACAGCCGTTTGAGTAATGGTGCTGATCCCAAAAACAGCAGTCAACAAACTGAACGTCATGAAACAGTGACGTTCTTTTCTGGGGCTCTCTCACACTCTAGTTACCCTCTAACCCTAATAAGGGCATGCAATACACACCCATTGTAATCTCATCATTTCTCTAAAAACGATCATGGTCATTGAACAGTGATTGATCAAAAAGTATATGACCTATCAAAACATGGAAATATACATAAAATACACAAAACTTGTGTCTACTGTTTAAAGTTGAAATGGAGTCTCTAGGTGAAAGTATGCAAATCAAATTAAATATGAATGTAAAGTAAACCTAACACTAACCCTAACCTCAACGTCTCTGTAGACATTGCACGTGCTTGCGTGTGTGGGTGCTTGCAAAACTGTCATTTTAATTCATAACATTGAGTGACACACACACACACACACACACACACGTCCTGACCGCAGCAGTTGATCAGTGATGGGCAGTGAGATCTGTCTGTCTTGTCGTTGATAAATAAACTGTGAGATATCGAGTCTCCGTTGCCATGGTTACCATCTAGCGTCTCTCTCGTCATCGGACACAAATCAAATTAAATGTTGTTTCTATTTTGTGTAAATTAGGTTAATGCTTTTGTGTTTTCTTGTATTATCAGTTCAAGTTGTTGTACTTGCCTGAGGAAATCGTGGATAGTAGCGTGTTTTGTAACGTGTTGGGGGAGTGTTTCCCAGAATGCATTGCGACATTCTGGCATTCTGTTTCATTACATGTTATTGCTATTAGATAGGGTTTGGAGGCGAATGTTCAGGACATGTTGGGTTCCTTACATTTCACTGTTTCATGATGTTCAGTTTGTTGACTGCTGTTTTTGGGATCAGCACCATTACTCAAACGGCTGTGACTCTGATAGAGTTTCACACTCCGGTAGCGTCACCCGTGCACTATCAAAATTTCCCTCGAGGGAATTTTTGAACTCTAGTTTTGTATGTACTAGTACATACAAAATAACACTATATTTGGATCCTCGTGTCGAGCTAGGACCACATGTAGCATCATGGTCCCCCCCCCCCAATGCCCTGCCCTGGGCTCTTCTTATATAACCCCCAAGCCCCTCCCCCGGGCAAACCAACTCCTAATTGGCAGGGGGTGTTAGCCTAGCCTAGCATTTGAAGAATTGTGGTTCACCCAAACCACATCCATCTCCACAGATGGTGGACAACAGGTAACCACAACATATAAAACACTTTCCCCACTGTTTGCATATGCCCGGACACAATACACTGGGGAAAACTCCCCAAGTCCCCTTTAATGGTCGAGTCCATGGTCACCTGACCAGCCGTAGCGCACCACTAGCGCTATTTATGTCAGGACTCCGGCAGTACCTCGGCTTGGCCCCGAGACCAACTGCGACCGGGGCAGCAGGTGAGTGTGTCTCTCTTGCTTCCCGCTGGGCTCCGCTGGAACGAGGAGAGCGTTGCATGGACTCCCGGCACCGGCTCTCTCCCAGCGCAAGCCCATGTTGTCACGGAATGACGGGGCGTTCAAAGGCGCTCCGTCACAGTTGGTTTCTGCAGAACCTCAGCAACACATCTTATTTATGTTGGTGGGTGTTGGTTGTATGTGTAAAGCCGAAACATCGCTGACCACAGCACTCTTCTCTCAACTCATCTTCTGCTTGATGTTCCACTTTCTGTTTCCAACCCATTGATGAAAAAAACAGCAAATAGCAAGAAAGGAAGTGGCACTGACAGTTGTCGTATCTGAGAAGCAAGAGGACACTCAACAGTAATTTGCACTCGAACACATGACGTCTTTATTTCCTCTGACATGGTTCACAGCCAGTATAGCAGCACAGAAGCACAAACAATAGACTGACTCTTTGGGAAGCAGCTACAGTGAACACAATATTTTCCCCCTGCCCCTCTCCCAACGTTCAAGTGTTGAAGGGAGTGTCAAAGGAGCCACGGGCGAGTACAAGTCCTAGCCAGTGATTAGCTGGAGGGGCAAACAGTTAGCTGGAGGTGCAAACGGTGCAGTCAGTTAGCGGTAGGCTTGTTGGTGTGCAGCTCCCAGGTATGTCTGTATAACATGTGCTCCTCCCAACAGGAGGGGGGGGGGGGGGGGGGGGGTGATGTTGGCTCCCGAGCTCTAGCCACTGCTGTTTCTGCCCCTTTTGAAAAATATTTTTTTGTACTTATGGTTATTTTTCTTTATTGAGCATTGTGATTAATTAATGTTAGTTGGTTTTGTTCCTCGCTTAGTTAAGATTAGTTCGAGTTAGTTGTTTCTTTGTACCTCTTGATTTATTTATTTTGAGGAACCAACGCACCAATTTATTCATATAAATTTAACTGTAAATAAAATTGAAACTTGTGAGGGGTCTATAGCTGCCCCGGTCACATTTATATTCAATATTAAGTATTTTTAGAAACTTTTGATGATGATTATATTATTCAACTGCAGATCACAATGACCACAGGTTTGTCTACCAGACTGTGGTCACACAGCCTGAGTCAGCATCAGTTCAGCTGGGAGACCCTGTGGATCTCCAGTGCTCTATTACTTCCCAGAGGACGGACCACAGTAACCAGTGCCAAGGGGAACCCAGTGTGTACTGGTTCAAATCTGGATCAGGACCATCTCACCCTGCTGCCATTTACATGAATGGAAACAGGAGAGGTGAATGACAGAATAGTTCTGGTCCTCCGTCTGCACCACAAAGCTGTGTCTACACTCTCCCAAAAAAAAATGTAGACACCTCTGATGCTGGGACTTACTAATGTGCCCTGGCAGCATGTGAAGAAGTTGTGTATGGAAATAGAACTAAGATGGAAATAAAAGGTATATTTATTTTACTTCCTTATTTGTATATTTGGTTATGAATTCATCAATCAGATTAAACACATATAATGTATAAACTTGCTGGAAGATTAATCCAAATATTTATTTTATTTGAAATGAAAAAAAAAAAAAATATATATATATATATACATACTGCATACATAATATATTTTTCTTACTACTTACTACCTACTTTCAGTTGTCTTGGTACATATATATATATATATATATATATATATATATATATATATATATATATATATATATATAAATATATATATATATATATATATAAATATATATATATATATATATATATATATATTTGTATATGTCCTTAAAATGTATTATAGGGTTCCTATTTCCTCAGTCTACAACCCTACCCAGCTGACTGTACCAACTGGTAGGATAATCGGTAACACTTTACGATAAGGGTACATGAATTCTCATGAATTCATGCATGAATTAATGCATGAATTATGCATTAATTCATCCCTGAATATATCAGGAATCATTATGACTTAACATGAATTCACTGATTGTCATTAATGAATTCATGCATAAATAACTCATCATCTAAAGCATTAAGTAAGGTTGGCACATCATTATGAATAATGATCAATTACACATGATCATGGTGATTTCTTGGTTTTTGAAATGTGTTGCAAGGGGTAAGTAAACTATACATTAACTCATCATGAACTAATTAAGATCATTTTCAGAGAATATCGAAGAATCCACATTGTTTAAATATAGGCATGTCCTCATTAGCTAAGCATTATCTTTTCATTAGTTAATCATGTCTGTGGCCCCTCAGGTAAAGTGATGAACAGGTTGTGCTTTAAAATGCGTGAATGCAGTTTGTAGTCATGCATAAATAGTCAATTTACATTAATTAACGGTGAATTGCTCATGAGTTCATCATGTTTGTGGCCCCTTAACTGAAGTGGTAAACAGGTGCTTATTTAACATTGATGAATAGTGTTATTAACAATGAAGAAACTGATATTTCATTTATTATTTTTAATTACTGCCAACAGGCGCATCAGTGCATGAACACTACACATACACATTTTCTATGAAAACACTGCTTTCCATACAAATTTTACTCACAAAACGAGGCATTTTAAAGTTTGTAAGTACACCAGGAGTTTATTTAAAAGAGCACTTTTCTGATAGCTTCAACTAGCTGTTGCTAACGCTACGGCTACCGCTGCGTCGACGTCTCTTCCGTCTTTCCGGATAAGTTCGTAAAAGTCCTCTTCAAAACTCACATGTGTAAGGAAAAGGTTAGTGAATTCAACACTCCATCGAAATGTATTGACAACTGGAATAATTGAATACTTGAAATTAGATGGAGTCATAGATCAGGTGTAGGTACCAGATCGGCTCGGCTTCCAAATCGGCTCGGGGTCCTTCGTCTTCTGATGAGGTCACACAA
Organism: Urophycis tenuis; assembly: GCA_036785325.1. NCBI lineage: Eukaryota > Metazoa > Chordata > Actinopteri > Gadiformes > Phycidae > Urophycis > Urophycis tenuis. Next base: position 338,710 of record JAXIVH010000120.1, on the reverse strand, counting down.
TACGCTATCTACAGCAACGCCACTCGGACAAACTAAATTGCATTCGACTTTTACGATAATAGCTAGATAGACAGATTTTCAGTTATCCAACAGAAAAATTACAATTCTTCTCATGTTTTAGTACATTTTTTGCCTAACATAAATTGGAGTCCACACACACGTAGTCAAAATAAAAAGCAGTTTATTGCTGCTTGGCACACCCCCTGCTCCTCTCGACGTGCAGGGGTGGAGGACAGGCAAGAGGGACATCTGCATCTATTTTGGAGGAAATACTTAATTTCCTCGTAAAAGTTGTCCACAACTGCTGCCGATCGCCGGAGAACCGATCACCACGAAAAAAATTAAACTGTCTGACGTACAGCCAATCACAACTGTCCGACGTATGTGACAATATGATTGGCTGTACGCTTGAATGGGAGTACATTCAAACGTACAGCCAATCATATTGTGTGACGTCATCAGCAAACGACGGACCCCGAGCCGATTTGGAAGCCGAGCCGATCTGGTACCTACACCTGTACTATCACTCCATCTAATTTCAAGTATTCAATTATTCCAGTTGTCAATACATTTCGATGGAGTGTTGAATTCACTAACCTTTTCCTTACACATGTGAGTTTTGAAGAGGACTTTTACGAACTTATCCGGAAAGACGGAAGAGACGTCGACGCAGCGGTAGCCGTAGCGTTAGCAACAGCTAGTTGAAGCTATCAGAAAAGTGCTCTTTTAAATAAACTCCTGGTGTACTTACAAACTTTAAAATGCCTCGTTTTGTGAGTAAAATTTGTATGGAAAGCAGTGTTTTCATAGAAAATGTGTATGTGTAGTGTTCATGCACTGATGCGCCTGTTGGCAGTAATTAAAAATAATAAATGAAATATCAGTTTCTTCATTGTTAATAACACTATTCATCAATGTTAAATAAGCACCTGTTTACCACTTCAGTTAAGGGGCCACAAACATGATGAACTCATGAGCAATTCACCGTTAATTAATGTAAATTGACTATTTATGCATGACTACAAACTGCATTCACGCATTTTAAAGCACAACCTGTTCATCACTTTACCTGAGGGGCCACAGACATGATTAACTAATGAAAAGATAATGCTTAGCTAATGAGGACATGCCTATATTTAAACAATGTGGATTCTTCGATATTCTCTGAAAATGATCTTAATTAGTTCATGATGAGTTAATGTATAGTTTACTTACCCCTTGCAACACATTTCAAAAACCAAGAAATCACCATGATCATGTGTAATTGATCATTATTCATAATGATGTGCCAACCTTACTTAATGCTTTAGATGATGAGTTATTTATGCATGAATTCATTAATGACAATCAGTGAATTCATGTTAAGTCATAATGATTCCTGATATATTCAGGGATGAATTAATGCATAATTCATGCATTAATTCATGCATGAATTCATGAGAATTCATGTACCCTTATCGTAAAGTGTTACCGGATAATCGGTAATCTGTTCATCAGACATCTAGGTGGATGTATGATGTGATGTGACTAGAGGTTATGTTTTCAAATTACTAATGAACATTAGCCTGGCTGACGCATCCACATCTCGATGAGATGGTGGTTTGGGAATTAGGTGTGCATTTTCTCGTATTTGAGGCGTGGTTTACGAATGCCTAGAGCCGTTTATTGGGCGCTACAAATGTCTATCAAATGGCGTCTGGTTCTTCACATGCTGCTTTGCGCGCGATTCATAGCCAATTGCTACTAAAAATTAGCTACTAAAATTAAATTAATTGCTACAAAAGCTACTTAATACACTTTCTAAAGCTGCATCGAACGGTAACGTTGTGTCCGCTGCCATGTTGGATTAACACGCTACGCTACAAGCTTGTGTGTCGTGCATAGACGTCGTCATCGTATTGCTGCCCCCCCCCCGGAGAGGAGAGGGTAGTCAGGAGCAGGGCTGAGGCGTACCGGTGGACGTCCGGCTACTTAGGCATGAGTATCAAGGGAACCACCACAACCACCTGGAGGACGCCGTCCACACCGCCGCACTCAGCACCTGGTAACAGTGTTACCAGGTGCTGAGTGCGGTGGTGTGGACGGCGTCCTCCAGGTGGTGGGTACCCTTCAGTGTGGACTGTGAGTGTTTGTTTTCCACAGTGTGACCATTGCCGTGCCGTGTGTGTGTGTGTGTGACTGCGTGGCCGTGCACGTGTGGTTGTGGTGGTTCCCTTGATACTCATGCCTAAGTAGCCGGACGTCCACCGGTACGCCTCAGCCCTGCTCCTGCCTACCCTCTCCTGTGAGTGAATTGTGTGTGTTAGTTCTGTGCTCTTAAGTGTGGTTTTAGTGTGTTCCCTGACGACCATGAATTATTGCATTTATCGGATTGCTGTGGATTTTGCGGTGTTGTTAAATACTGTTTGTAGTGACTTGTATCCAGTGTGCAGTGTAATGAATTGCTGACGTCAGCTTGTAGTGTGCCATACTTGACTTGCAGTGGAATCAATAAAAGTGTGTTTCTCTGCATGGAACCATGTCTCTGTTCACTCAGTACACGAACCTGAATGCCTAATCTTGAGGGTGTTAGTGGTAACTTTAAGTTCCCCGGGCTCAACCGGGGTGGCGTAGTCGAACCCTGTACTGCTGCTGCTACAATTTGGCGTTGTCGGCAGGATACTGACCATAACAGAGACGTGGGTTCTATGTGGTGGTTTGTGTGCATCATTGTCTCTTCTTGTTTCTTCCTTTCTGTATGGTGTGAGGGCAGCGGCATAGTGGAAGGTTTAATACATAATATTTAAGGCGTAACGTATTTCTTTCTTTTGAAGGTAAAGCAGTAGTTATTCTAACGTGGACCAGGGCTTAAGGTAAGGCTGTTTAGGATCTTAGAGTTGACCAGAGCTAACCATGGCCCAGGAGCTAGAGGATTTGAGGGCGTTGGTGGCCCAGCTTCAAGCAGATAAGGGGCGGCTTCAGGAACAGGCTGCCAATGCTAATCCCGCAGCACCCAATTTGCAATCGGCTGCTGTCCCCATAACAGAGAGGCTAGTTTTTATTCCACGTGAACGTAAATGCCCTATATTTAGTGGGAGGTCTGGCCAACGGCTGAGTGCGTGGCTAGAGGAGGCACAAGCAAGTATGAGAGTACGGCATTTGGCAGCTACTGATCAAGCAGATTTCCTTTATGACCACTTGGAAGGGGAGGCCCGCGACGAGATAAAGTACCGCCCTAGTGCTGATTGGAGGGATCCAGCTCGCCTAATCGCCATATTAAAAGAACTTTATGGTTGTACTGATTCATATGTGGCATTGCAGGAGGGATTCTTTTCTCGGCGACAGCAGGAGGGTGAAACCCTTCAAGAGTTTTCCTTGGCCCTAATGAGTCTTATGGCCAAAGTAAAGGGTCAGGCACCTGACGGTATGCCAAATGCAGAAGCCCTACTTCGAGATCAGTTCGCTGAACATGTTCTTGATGGGGCTTTGCGCCGTGAGCTTAAGCAGCTGGTGCAGCGTCAGCCCACCACCACCCTTTTAGAGGTCAGAAAGGAAGCAATGCGATGGGAACGAGAGGGGTTGCCTGGTGGCATGAGGGGTCGCAGCCATTCTGTCCCTTCAGCCACTGCTATCCAGTATAAGGTACAAAGTAGCCCGCATGACCTGCCTCTGACACCCCCGCCATCCGAAGTGAGCGAAATAAAGGAGAGGTTAAAACTACAACAACAACAGTTGCAATACCAACAAGAGCAATTACAGCAGCTCACTCAAAGTCTTGCTCGCTTGCAACGCCCAAACGTACGCACTCATTCTCCCCGTAATGGGCCATTCATTTGCAGGCGTTGCCAACAGCCTGGCCATTACGCCAGGGAATGCGATGGGGTTCGTGTTCCTGCTCGACCTCAGTCTTCTGGGTCAAACCCTCCCTCTGGTAGTCGGGCTCGCTCACCTTCGGTCTCGGGAAACTAGTGCCCGCCGGACTACAGAGCCACACGTCCGGTGGGGCAAATCCTGGCTTTAAAGATGATTCATCACATTTTACTAAGTTTTCAAAGCTGATAGCTTCCTGCCGGCATGTTGAACTGATGTTGGGAGGGGTCAAAGTGCCTTGCTTAGTAGACACAGGGTCTATGGTGACCACTGTTACTGAGACTCTCTTTTCACAACAGTTTAAGCCTTGGGGACAAGAGCGTCTTCACTCTTGCCATTGGTTGCAACTTAAAGCAGCCAATGGCCTAGCCATTCCTTACATCGGCTACTTAGAAATGGATGTCGAACTTTGTGGGAAGTTAATGCCGCTGTGTGGTGTATTGGTGGTCCGGGACCCACAAGGCAGTTCCCATACTTCTGTACCCTGCGTTTTGGGGATGAATGTCATACAAAAGTGTTTCCAAGAGCTTTTTGGGCTACATGGTCCAGCGCTGTTCGAGTTACCAGTGGTATCGAATGCACCTGTTCTTGTCCAACAGGCATTCCAACGATGCCATAGCACTAACCTACAGCTGTCTAGAGTGGCTTTGAGCAAGGTCAAAGTCCGGGGTAAAAGGGCCTGTAGAATCCCTGGTGGTACAATGAAATTGGTGGCTGCTACATGTTCGGATGAGTATTCTGGGTCTACGGCATTGTTGGAGCCATTGGAGTCGGGTTTACCGGCAGGCTTGTTAGTCTCTCCTGCCCTCATTCAAGTGATCCGGGGCACTGCCCACATTCCCATTGTTAATGTGGGCACTGCAGACGTGCTACTCTACCCCCACACTGTGGTAGGTGGACTAGAACATGCCCACATTGTCAGCTTGCCAGCGGGTGTCACTGAAATTCCTTCTCATACCGCTACTGTGCCCTCTCAATCAGCATCTTCTACTGTGCCTGATCAGATGGAGGCCTTGGACCTGTCCTTGTTGACTGCAGAAGACCAAGAACAAGTGCAATCCTTATTAAGGAGATACACCCATGTCTTCTCAGCCAATGAATTTGACCTGGGGTGTACTAACTTAGTGGCCCATGAGATTCCCCTTGAAGATAGCGCCCCAGTGCGACAGCGCTACCGACGCATACCTCCATCGGAGTATGAGTTGGTAAAGGGACATATCAATCAACTGCTGGAAACTCAAGTGATTCGTGAAAGTTGCAGCCCATACGCTTCCCCCATCGTTCTTGTGAAGAAAAGGGATGGCAGCTTGCGTATGTGCGTCGACTATAGACAACTGAATAGCAAAACAAGAAAAGACGCCTTTCCTCTCCCACGCATAGAGGAGTCTCTAGATGCGCTTACAGGGGCTCAATGGTTTTCCACCCTCGATTTGGCTAGTGGCTACAACCTGTACTGCTGCTGCTACACAAACAATAATAATCCACTACTCCGGAGGTCAGATGGCTAAATCCCAACACGGGAAAGATATATATAAAAGATGAGAGTTCCGTGTAAGCCACATGCCGCTAATTACTAAAACACATTTGCAGTAGGCCTTCACGTACCTGCACCACAGCCGGAAATCTCGACGGATAAACTATAATGGCTTCCTGTGCACCCGATTGGTCAGCAAAGTGTTACTGAGAGCCAATCACAATGCAGAAGGAATAAGGGAGAGCCAATCATGTCACAAGGTAAGGATGACTGGATCCCCAAAACCAGTCCATCCTGCCACACAAACAAAATCATGGAGTGGTATATATGTTGCATATTGAATATTCCATGCACATTTTCCTGATCCAAATTCCTGCCTGAATGCACAATGTTTTAAAAATGTAGGACAATATCATAGGTTAATATCATTGACTGTATATATATATATTGACAAACCCTCCGTGACGTCACCCATAGACTTCTTAAGAGCGGAGATGAAGCCTAAAATTGAGCTTCTGGGCGCCGCCATCTTGGACATTTCAGTCTGTTTTCTAAGCCCGCCTACCTCCGGCCAGACCAATCAACGCCTCGAATCCGTGAAGGTCATGCCGTGATGACATATGACAGCTGCCAATCAAGTTGACCACGCCCTTAATTATTCATAAAATAAATCCTTCTCTGTGCATTAAAATAATGGATTCTAAAAAAATTCACCCCCCTCACAGTTGTCATGGACTCGAACACTACTGAAAGACACCAAAACCGTTTTTTGAACCAGGCTGTAAACATGTTTATTTTGGCTGTAAAGTTGGACATTTTAACATGGGTGTCTATGGGAGTTGACTCCTTTCTGCAGCCAGCCTCAAGCGGCCAGTCGAGGAACTGCAAGTTTTTGCACTTCCGCATGGGCTTCATTTTTCAGCATGGAATGTTGCCGCTTGGTTAATATCAACAAGAGGGCATGTCATTGAATACTATTGCATGAGCTACCTGTACCTTTTGGGTGAAGATCAATCAAACATCAGAGTTGTTTGTACAAGAGAGTGAAATACCAAAGAGTGAAGTGTACCAAAGCTAACATAACAGTAAATATTAGATTTATTGTATCTATTTATTGCTCTATCAACCCCCTTCGTATGAAGTTGTGGTTTTGACTTTGACTCAATACAATAAGTGTTCTCTACTACAACTGTGAATCTTCTTAGCCATTGGTAGTAATGCAATATTCTCTGTTGTAGGCTGTGAAAATGGACACCTTGAACGGGAAAACAGACACTTTGTATTCAATTTCTGTTTTTGTAGAAGTATACAGGTGCTACATCGTTCAATGCTGTTGTATTTAGCGCCACAGGTGGCTGTTATCAGGTGGGCCAGTATAAAAGCCACCGCCCTTCACTGGCTATTGCTCTAGCGCCTCTGTCGTCACTGGTGCGTCACTTCTGGGTCATAGGTTGTTGGCCCGACAGGGCAGCTGCTCGCGTGCTGCTCCGTGCGTCCCGTATGTGCAGGCGTAGCTTGTGCGTGGTAAATGCCAGCAGTGGCCGGTCTTCCCTCTCCCTACCTCCTCCGGTGCAAATGGGTGTGTCTCTAAACAGGTCTAATGTGCGATCAGCTGATTGAGTCGCTTCTGCTTTGCTTTGTTTTGGATGCTGCTTTGTTTTAGCTGCTTTGCTCTGAGTCCGTCTTCACGCTGCTTTGTCTGCTGCTTCCTGTCTCCACGCTGTGTTGTCCCACTGCAAACTTTACTGCTCACTTAGTCTCGATGCTGCTTGGCTGTGTGGCTGCTTTTGCTCCATACTGTTTGGCTTCCTCTGGCGGCCGCCGCGGCCTGGCGTCCGTGGCCCACGCCGTGCCCCAGAGCAGCCCTCTCAGACTCAGGCCTACGTGGTTTAACTGGGTCTTGGCCTCCATGTGTGCGTGTGTGGATGAATGTTAGGTTATCTGAGTAAGATTATTTGCCCTTTTGTTTTGTGATTGGCTCGTTAATTTGTTTATTTATCTTTTTAATTGCTGGAGACTGGTGGTGGCGGTGCTGGTGCCCGGGTGGTGATCTCCCCTTCTGTCTGCTGTGTCTGGTGAAGCGGGTTTCACTTCAATGAGTGGGTGTCACGTGTCGGGTGCTTTTGAGTTGACTTATTTTGGTGAATCCTCCCCCTGCACTCAGCCCCTGTCCATACACTCAGCTCCAGCCCCCTTTGTGTTTGCTCTCCCTGTTTGATTTTTGGTATAAATGGAAATGAAATATTTTGAACCAAACTATTTAATAATAAAATTTTATATTTTTCTATAATTACCTGAACCACGTCTCATGCCTTACTGAGTAAACTTACCTGTGTGCTTCCAAATTAATTATGTGGGTGAAATTCCCAGGGTGGTGTTGTCGGTTCCTTTCCCTAATTTGGTTGTTGGGCAAAATATTAGATTCATTTTCTCTTTCTTTTTGTTTTCACCTTATCCTCGCCACATTTTCTTTTCAGTAGTCCTTTCATTGTAGGTTTTTTTTCTGACATTACTCACGTATGTCCAGCATTTTCTCGCCTTCATAGGTGCATACTTCATGAGATAAACGAACAAGAAACATTGATTGTGTATGCGTTGTTGTGTCTGTCATGAACTGTTGCTGCTTTCAATTTGTTACATACCCCCTTCTTTCTAGTTGTTGGAAAAAGCTTGTAGGCCGTTAGCAAGTATGTAATCATTACAAGCAAACATGTTTCTCTGTTCATGGTTCAAAATTCACCCTTTAGCTTCAGTCTGTGACAGGAAAATGTACGCCCATTTTGTGGTTGGTTTCTGAAAATCGTGAGAGGCACATCCTGTTGACGACAGGTCTCAGGTCTCTTCATGGTTATGCGTGTCAAAAAACAGACATGGCCAGCCACAGCCCCCACGTATCGACGAAGCGCCTCGCTGTTTACGACCCGGTTTTGTAGAAAAAATGCAATAGCAACAAAGGAAGTGTGACTCAAAGCGCCTTCACAGGCTTGTTGCACAACACTAGTGCATGCAAGAGCTGCAGCCCCCTCACACACAACATGCATATCCACTTCATTATTGCTCAGGTTCATTTTGGTATGCATGTATTCAAATGTGAAGTGATTGTCATATCTTTTTTTTATATTGCTCATAGAAAAGCACTGGATGTTTTGTACTCGTAAAACTGAGAAAGTACAACTGTGATCCATGTAACTTTAGAGGTCCCTGAATTCACCAGGTTGTATTAATAATAATAATGATAATAATAATAATAATAATAATAATAATAATAATGCATTTTATTTAAAAGCGCCTTTCATGTCACTCAAGGACACTGTACAGACAGAGAAAATTAAAATCACATAGAGGTATACAAATCACAAGTTAAAAAAGGACCATGGTAAAGAAAGATTGACATAAAAAGATAAATATAAATAGGGCAAATAAAACACGAAGCAAGGAGGTTATAGGGAGAAGGCTATCCGGAAGAGGTGGGTTTTGAGGCGTGATTGTGCTGAGGTGGACAGGGGGCACAGAGAGGTGGATGGAGGAGGAGGATCTGAGGGAACGAGTGGGGATGGTGATGTGCAGGAGGTCGGACAGGTAGGGAGGGGCGAGGTTGTGGATGGCCATGAATGTGAAGAGGAGTTTGTAGGTGATGCGGTGGGTTACAGGAAGCCAGTGGAGATCCTGGAGGACAGGGGTGATGTGGTGGTGGGAGGTGGTCTTAGTGATGATGCGGGCGGCAGAGTTTTGGACCAATTGAAGTTTACGGAGGGACTTAAGAGGGAGGCCGAAGAGGAGAGAATTGCAGTAATCCAGACGGGAGGTGACGAGGCTGTGGACAAGGATGGTGGCGGTGTGGGGGATGAGGGAGGGGCAGAGTCTGTTTATATTGCGTAGGTGGAAATATGCGGTGCGGGTAATGGAGTTGATGTGAGACTGGAGGGAAAGTGTGCTGTCGAGGATGACACCCAAGCTCTTTACCTGAGGGGAGGGGGAAACTGAGGAGCCGTCGATGGTGAGAGAGGTGTTGCCTTTGGCTAGGGTGGATTTAGTGCGAGGAGGAGAATTTCGGTTTTATTGCAGTTAAGTTGGAGGAAGTTGGAGGTGAACCAGGTTTTTAATTCAGAAAGACAAGACGTGAGGGAGGGGGGTGGGAATGAGGAATTAGGTTTGCAGGAAAGGTAGAGCTGGGTGTCATCCGCCAAGCAATGAAACTAGATGTTGAACTTGCGGAGGATTTGGCCGAGGGGGAGGAGATAAATAATGAATAGGAGAGGCCCCAAGACAGATCCCTGGGGCACACCTGCAGTGACTGGGGAGGGATTTGAGGTGAAAGATTTAAGCTGTACGAACTGGGTGCGGCCTGTGAGGTAGGAGTTGAACCAACTGAGGGGAGTGTGGGAGAGGCCAATGGAGGAGAGTCTACTGAGGAGGATGGGGTGTGAGATGGTGTCGAAGGCCGCACTCAGATCGAGGAGGATGAGGATGGAGACGGAACCAGTGTCGGCTGCAGTGAGGAGGTCATTGGAGATTTTGATTAGGGCCGACTCTGGGCTGACGGGGGCGAAAACCGGACTGAAAAGGCTCGTAGAGTGAGTGAAGGGATAGGTGGGAGTGAAGTTGGGTGGCGACAGTCTTTTCAAGGGTTTTGGAGATGAAGGGTAGGTTAGAGATGGGGCGGAGGTTAGAGTAGTTGTTGGGGTCTAAGCCGGGTTTCTTAAGTACGGGGGTGACGGCGGCGGTTTTGAAAAGTGAAGGGACTATTCCGGTCGAGAGTGAGGAGTGAATAATGGTGGAAATGAGGGGCAGGAGGGAGGGGAGGCAGGATTTGACTAGGGTTGAGGGGAGGGGGTCGAGCTGACAGGTGTTGGGCTTAGATTTGTGGATGAGAACGGAGATTTCAGGGGGAGTGGGGAGGAGAAAGCTGGATAAGGGATGACAAGTAGGGAGAGTTTCAGGTGGGGAGATAGGGGGGGAGGTGGGATGTAGGTGCTGATGAATGGTGTGGATTTTCAGGATGAAGTTGTCCAGGATGGAGTTGCAGGATGCCGTGGAGTAGAAGTGGGGGGGCAGAGAATTGGGTGGGTGAAGGATTTTATTGAGGACGGAGAAGAGTGTTTTGGAGTTTCCTTCATTTGTGAGAATGAGGCCGGAGTAATAGATGGATTTGGTCTGGGATATAAGGTCCTTGTATTGTGAGATGTGGGAAGTGTACATGTCCTTGTGGATAGTGAGACCGGTTCGTTTATGGAGACTCTCAAGTTGGCGGTTTTTTGCTTTCATGGACCTGAGCTCGGGGGTAAACCAGGGGGCAGATGTGGAGAAGAAAACAGACCGGGTTTTAAGGGGGGGCGATAGAGGTGAGAGTGGTGGAGAGGCAGGTGTTGTAGAGAGTGGCGAGATCATTAGGGTTTGAGGTAGGGTCCGGGGTTGGAAAGCTGTCAATGTTGGAGCAGAGGGTGGCGATGTTAATGTCCTTGATGGCACGAAATGAGATGAGACGGGGATACTTGATTATGGAGAGGCGGAGTACAGCGTTAAAAGTAAGGAGGGATTGATCTGAGGCGGGGAAAAGGTCGGCAGTGGGCTTGGAGGGGGTGAGACCGGAGCAGCAGACTAGATCTAGAGAGTGGCCTTTGATGTGGGTGGGGAAATCAACCAGGTTTTGTAGGCCAAAACTATCAAGACAGGATGTAAAGTCTCTGGTGAGAGGCAGGTTGGTGTTGTCCATATGGATATTGAAGTCACCTAGCAGGATTGTGTTGAGTGAGAGAGTGGAAATGTGGGTGAGTAGAGTAGAGAATTCACTGATAAAATCGCTGTGTGGCTTAGGGGGGCGGTAGATTGTAGCGATGATGGTTGGTGAGGGTCCGGGAAGCTTAAAAACAAGGCATTCAAAGGAGCTGAATGCAGAGACAGAGACGGGCAGGACTTTCCACTTCTCACGGTGAATAACCACGAGACCTCCTCCGCGGCTGTTGCCACGGGGACGGGAGATGTAAACAAAGCCAGGGGGAGTGGAGTCGTTGAGTGGAGAAAAGTCATTAGGCTGTTGCCAGGTTTCAGTTAAAAAGAGAAAGTCAAGCTTACGGTCAGTGAGGACGTCTTGGACGAGATGACCTTTACTTGTGAGTGAGCGGATGTTGAGCAGACCGAAGTTGACAGGGGAGGACTCGTGCTTAGTGGTAGCATTAGCCGACCTGGCTAGGCTGGCTAATGCATGGTGGTTGACGGTACGGCCGGTGTTGTTGGGGGAGCGACGAGAGGTGGACCAGGTGGAGTTGAATGAGCCGGGGTTGTTGTTGTGCTGGACGTGTCTGCGGGACCCATGGTGGATGTAGCGCCGACGAGGGGGGCGAGCGATGTCCGGGTGATGTTGCAGCTCTGGTGGTGGGGGCTCCAGTACAATCCAGCGGATCCGGAGAAGGTCAGAGACAGAGTAGTGGAGTAGTCCTGCCACAGGTTGATGGCAGAATGACAGGAGTATCCAGACCAGTCCAAATCAGGTGAGGTAGTTGTTGGGCCACATGACGAGGTTGGCAAATAGCTACCGGCGTTAGCCTGGGCACAGGTGGGTGGGGGTGCCGGAGCGACAGCGGTAGTAAACAGCGTGAGAGAAGCTAAAGGCTGGAGTGACTCAAGCAAGAGTGCGCAAACTATACAATAAGTGCCCCTGAGACCAGAGGAGCACAAGCCAAGAGGAGGTAGATAAACACGTAGGGGCTGCGACTACCAGCGAGCAGCGGCAACAAACATGCCAGCGTCCGCTCGATGACGTCCAATTGCCCATTACAAAGCATTTTGAGACCTACCCATTTATGATGTCACAAGTGGGTTTGTCCACCCGTATCGGGTTGAACAGTTCCTCAGTCACATCCCTGGTGTACAGTACCAACTAGCTGGAGTGCATGTTCTGAACGAAGAGATAAACCACAGATAAAGAGTCAGTTCCAGGTTTGACTTGCTGTGTCTCCCCATTATACCTTTTATATTCATTTTTTTTAAGTACTAGTGAAGCCAAAATCATGTTTTTTGTTTGTTTGGTTGATTAAATCTCTGAATAGAATATGTATTCTATTGCCTTGATCATATTCATGTATGTCTGTGTGTTGTTGTAACAAAAAGCTTAATTTAGAGAAAACAGGTGTGAAATGTTTTTGTCTGTCTCCGCCAACCAGTTTGTAAAAGTTTCACTCTGCACTAAACCCATATCGTGTTCATGACACCAATGCCAAGAAGGTATGCCAAGGCCATGGTGTGTGTGGACTTGTAAAGCTTTGTCTGGGGAGTGATTTAGTGTTTATTGTGACAGTACTAACTTCAAAAAAGTATCACAAAGCCCATGTGGGTCATAACCATGGTAATAACTCTTTTTTTAAATGTCAGTGTTAGAATCAACCAACCGCTTGTTTGTGGCGCTTATAAGGAAGCATAGAGTTCAGCATGTAGAACATGAACATGTATGTAGCACAGTGGCGAGCGGTGACCTTTTACTGTGGTCATGCTGAAGTGTCAATACCATGTGCGCCTGTAAGGGGGGTATTTATTTATTGATAAAGTATATAATATGGTTTTTAACTACTATATCAACTCGATTTGACACACTCACACTTACCCCATTAGATTAGATTAGATTAATTTTTTTTGTCATTGTGCAGAGTACAAGTACAGGGACAACAAAATGCAGTTGGTGTTCTAACCAGAAGTGCAAATGAGCTTTAAACGTGCGGGTTGAAATGCACAAATGCAGAATAAGGTGCAGAGTGCAAAATTGCAAAACATGAAAAGTGGCAGTAGTTATTAAAGTGATGGTAATTAACGGTAGTTATTAAAGTGACAGTAAACAGTGCAAGTGGAGGTAGTGATCATTGAGGTAGTAAACGGGACTATAAACAGTGTAAAAAAAAAAGTAAAAATAATGTAAACAATGTACAGGTAGTGCGAGAAATAGTAATAGAATGCCCCATGTTACCAACAACAATGTATTGGAATTTACAGTGTATGTAGGCTAAATGAAAGCAGATATATTCAGCACTGACATGACGCTTGATGCGCCCACACAATGGCCCTCATTTATCAAACAAACTTAGAAATGAGCGCAAATCTGAACGCATGATTCATTTTACGATAGGACCCAGGTGAGATTTACGAAACGTATCGTATCACACCAATCCGAGCGTAGGCCTACGAAGGAGCTTGGTGTTGATAAATACGGCGGCTGAGATCGATCGTAATTAACGTAACACGCCCCTATAAAAGAAGTCTCGCCCCTAACTTTTACGACATGGAGAAACATCCAACGGCAAAGAAGAAGCAGATTTTTTCAGAAACAGAAATGGGGACACTCGTGTCACTTGCTGATGCCCCCCCCCCCCCCCCCCCCCCCCCCCCCAAGGACACTCACCCCTGCCCACCCAGCACCCCCACCCCTCACCCCCCTGGACATACTTCATATTATTTATAGTAATGTTATTTATTGTATTATTTATTCTCAACTGCCGTTGCACCCCCCACCCCCATATCCATACAATCCACATTCATCTGTTGTACCCGTTCCGTTGTATTCCACTAGCGCACTATTGCACCACCTGTACACTTCTTGTATTATATTACTATTTCAGTACATTGTTTACATTAAAAAAAAAAAAATTATACTGTTTACAGCCTGTTTCTGCTAGTGTTAGTAACCGTTTACTCATGGGCGTAGGTTTGGTTTGAAATGTGCTGGGGACAGAGACGCATGCGGAAGTGCATTTTCAGAAGTGCTGGGTACAATGACGCGCATTCATTTTTCCCCCTTTCGCGCAAGTCATGTTAATTAATAAAAATGTATACAAAAATGTGATGATGACACACACACACACGCACACGCACACACACACACACACACACACACACACACACACAGACGCGTGACTATGCTCACGCACAGAGCTCTAATACTTTTCATTGGATAATGTGATTCAGATAGGTGCAGATCATGGCCGTGTCTACCTGCTGAATGTAACCGCTGTGAAACAATCGGGAAATAACGTTTCATTTATCTGATTAACGGCTTTATCGAGACCGGCGCTCGCTCTCTGTTATTGTTACTCTATGTCTCTCTACCAAAGTGCTAGCTCTCTCCCCGTCTCTCTCTCGTCATCGGACACAAATCAAATTAAATGTTGTTTCTATATTGTGTAAATTAGGTTAATGCTTTTGTGTTTTCTTGTATTATCAGTTCAACTTGTTGTACTTGCCTGAGGAAATCGTGGATATTGTAACGTGTTGGGGGAGTGTTTCCCAGAATGCATTGCGACATTCTGGCATTCTGTGTCATTACATGTTATTGCTATTAGATAGGGTTTGGAGGCGAATGTTCAGGACATGTTGGGTTGCATTTCAATGTTTCATTACGTTCACTTTGTTGACTGTTGTTTTTGGGATGAGTCAGGGAGCACCATTACTCAACGCACTATGGCATCTTGCCATACCACTACCACTCCACTCGTGACCGCGTGAAAACTCCGCTGGTGACCCTGTCATACTAAAGCGACCTGTAAGAGAGAGTGGAGTTCTTCTCTCTTCGTCTAGCTTGACGTAACTCATACTGCATTTACTGACGTAGTGGTGAAAGACACCGGTGCGAGTCCCACACAGGGATTCTTTCATAAAAAGTGGTGGGTACAAAATGACTCATGACGAAAACTGGTAGGTACGCATCCCCACCGTATTCCACGCGCCTGCGTTTACTACCTCAACGATCACTACCTCCACCTGCACTGTTTACTGTCACTTTAATAACTAATGCCACTTTTCATGTTTTTCAATTTTGCACTCTGCACCTTATTATGCATTTCTGCATTTCAACCCGCACCTTTATCGCTCATTTGCACTTCTGGTTAGAACGCCAACTGCATTTAGTTGTCCCTGTACTTGTACTCTGCACAATGACATCTAATCTAATCTAATTAAGGGCAAGCAAAAAAACGCTATATGGAAACAAATCACTGTTGCAGTCAACAGTGTGTCCTATGTTCAGCGGGCTACGGAAGAGGTAAATAATTAATTGAATAATTAATTAAATGTAAAATTGATGTTTAATTGATCCAGCTTAAAACATTTAACTTTTGACCTATAGGCTATTGTTCGCATTGCGTTAAAGTTATTTTATTCCGAATAAGGTGAAGAAAACGTCCGACTCTTGCGGATATACCAGTCTCGCCACTGTTCGCACTCGAAAAAGTTGCATACACGAGCTCAAACCTGACGTGAGATTTCATCGCAGCCTGCGCTCACGTTCAAATTGATAAATGCCAAGTGTAACCCCTCTTTGCCTTATGAGGTTACAGGTATATATGAATTTCGGGTTCAATTCCGTTTTGGACTAGTTACCAGGATTCTAGTTAACGCTCATGGAGCCCAGGATGGAACATCAATATTGAATACGCTCACAAAATATAGTATGAAAGAACTGTATTATTAAACATCAAATATGAACAATATAAACAACAATTTTGAACATAGAAAATAATAAACTGTGCGCAGAATAAATAGAAATATATAGAAAAAATGTCTTTATGGTCTCTTCTTTTCTTTATGTTGGGCCCTTTTATTTCCGTCTGTCACTGGTCCTACCACACCGCAGGTTTGGGAGGTAGCTCAGTTGAATGTTGGATTCTGGCTCACTATCCAGTCCTTCGGGTCAGTTCCTCCAGCGGATGTCCGGAAGCCGCCTGGTGGCTATCCAGTGCTGGTTTCTTATCCTTGTCGATTACGGGTGTCGCCGATGTCCTCTCGACATCGAGCGTCACCGAATCAATTCCTTTCCACACAAAAAACCTGACCTGTAGAACAGGCCACATTCATCCATCTCAGTAAATCTAAAAGTTACTACAGGCCATTGCTTCTTTGTTAAAATAAATAATAACATAAATATGACCTATATATTAATTCAAATCGATTAACAAAAATATATTATTCTCACTTTTCCAGTGGGAATGAAATAAAAACTCAAATAACTCAAATAAGCCACATCAATTATTCCGATTAATCCCCTTCCATACAATACACACACATACACACAATAGCTTAGCATTTAGAATTATTCCACGATAGCACGTTAGCAATTACCTCGTGCGTTAGCTCTGTTAGCAGAGTTCAATGCTAACTCACCTTGGCCGCTACACTGGCGGCTAACGCACGAGGTATCAATTTAGCCATTAGCGCCAGGTTAGCAGTGACGCACACACACCTTTATTCGACGCCCTTTTCAATTTAAAATACAAATTCAACTCACCGCCGAGCGGGCAACATCAACCAAGGACTGTTGAATCAGCTCGTGGTGTTTTCCAACTTTTTCTTATCACTTTTATCTAATTTGGGGTTTTTTCTAAATAAGCGCGTTTCTCTTCCAACCGAGCGGTGCGTTCTCTTCTCTCGTACTAATTATCAATCGTCGTGCGCACCTGCAACGCTGCTGCGCCAGGACGTCATGACGCAACTCTGTTTACTCCGCCCAATGCGGTTAACCCTATAATTGCCAGCTATTGCTCTCTCTCTCTCACGCATTCATACGGACTAAATAATGGACATTTACTCTTATTTCTTTTAAGTTCTTTTAAGTTTTCCTCAGCTTATGAAGCCTGGGCTACACAAGCTCAATGTGGAAATGAGCGTACGTCCATTTTACGCCCGTTTTCTGTCGTACGCTCGTTTGATAAATGAGGGCCAATGTAACCAGCGTGGTAAATGAAATGACAAGTCTCAAACAAGTTCAAACAAGTCAGATTTGCGCATGCGCATTGGCAGATAAGCTGCTTCATTGACAGCTTTTTTGCCGTTCAAAATGCTCACCTACAGTAAACACAGCCTCTAGCAGTAACTGTACTACTCGGTGTCACAGTGAGCATGCGTGAAACAAGCTGTCAGCTTTCCAGCTTTTTGCAAGCAAAACTTGACAGATTAGGCATTGTCCGCCTTCTTTTCTGTAAGCAATTTCCTACCTATAGTGATGATCACTCTCTGTGCTGCAGCTTGGAGCGTCCCTTTGCTCTCTCTCTCCTTCCGGGTCGGCTGACGCCCTGATGGCTGTGGCCAGGGTTAACAACCGGAGTCAGGAAGGTGGCTGGTTATGCCCGTGTGCCGGTCGGTGTGTCCCTTAGAGGCACACACTGTTTTGTGACCATGCTCAGTGTGGCGCGTTGTGGTGGTATCAGTTGGGTTGCGTTGCCGAGGGCTCTCCCGAGCATTTGTCCGGCCTCCGTCGCTTGGAGCGTCCCTCCCCTGGCACGCTAGGACGCTGGCTTTATATCGCCTTTGGCTCTATGCTGCCTATGCTATCTTTTAATATGTTTCATTGACTTAATTAGGTTTCCTTTTGCCTTCTTTCATCGGCCGAGTTTATTTTGTTTATTTACAATTGGTTTATTTACATTTGTTTATTTACAATTGGTTTATTAAATTTGTTTATTTACAGTTGGTTTATTTGCATTTGGTTTATTTGTATTGGGTTTATTGGTATTTTGTAATTGTTATTAGTTATTAGTAATTTGGTTTATTTGGTTTGTAATTGGGAAGGTTGTCGGTGTGCGTCCGTGTCAGTGTTGTGGATTGTATATTGTCTGTTTTGATTGTAAGGCCTGGTTTAACTATTTTGTGCTTTTCTTTTGTTGACAGGTGCTGTGGGCCCAAGGCGGCGACCTCATACCTGGTGGTGGGTTTTGTTCACCCCCTGAGCGTGTGTGTGTGTGCGTGTGTGCCACGGGTGTATTTGGTTCACCCCCTTTTCTTGATTTTGGTCGCCGTGGTAAGCCCCAGCTCTGTCTTCCCCTTTATCTTTAGTTACTCCTTATTTGGCCTATTTCAAATTTGACAATTAAACCGACAAACCTTCCACATTTTATGATTGTGAATGTTCATATGCTGTGTTATTAAAAATAAAGTGTTTTGTAATTTTCCATACACTGTCTCTGCCCTTGTGGTGATTCGAACCTGTGTGACCTTAGTTCAATCCTAATAACAAACTATTTCCTGGGGCGCGACTCCCCAGGTGGCGTTGTTGGCAACATACATTTAATTACCCTCCACTCGTCACATATAGATAGTTTCTTATGATAAGGTGACAAGTCCCAGGGCATGTCACCCTGACCCCACCATATACTGTATACATATACATACATATACTGTATCAAAGGAACATGTAACCATCTGCCTATTGTGTGATGCCTATTGAATTCTCCTTACTTCAAATACTCAAAGAATGCCAGCATTCATTGAGAAGAGGAACCGCACCGGACAGGACACGTTTGGCTGAACACTGTGTCTTCATTGGCATCAGAGAACCGATAGACTACTTTGCTGAGTCTGTACTATGCTGTATTATATTCTGTAATAAAACCCTCCAGCTGTGATCCTCCAATCCGACTGTCCTGACGTCATTGACTACAATCGATAATTGCTCTCACCTAAAATACACAACGCAGAGTCAGAATAACCCAGCCTGAAAATACAGTTATTTCCAACAGTAGCATGTACCCACAGATTGCCCCCCTTGATCCACAACCATCTAGAGGCCTTCTCAGCTGCCTCTGTGATGGTTTTGATGGCCTTTCTCTAGCGTGTGCTTCTGATTCCAAGCAGGCTGAATGCTTTGCAGAGAGATTGCGCTGCAAAGCCTCTACAGCCCACCTCTACTGGCACACACTGGGCACGCCACCCCCGTCTGCGGCACTCCTCCACTAAGTCAGCATACTTACCACGCTTACCATGCTCTGAGCTGCTTCCCCAGGCCTTCATCCGCCAGTCTGGTGCAGTTCCAAGGAGTCCCACTGTCTCCCTAGGCTGGGGCTTAGGCTTTTACCCTGCTCGGACAAAAGCAATTGCCTGCTTTGCTCGTCAAGAGGGCTTGTTACGTAGGTACGTAGGTAACGGCTGATCCTCCTCTCGAAGCCCTCTACTGATGTTATCGGGAACTCGTACACAAGCAGGGGCCACAGAATCTTAGGGAGAACACCATACTTATACATCCAAACCTTATACTTCTTACCTGGCAGTCCGGACTTGTCCACTGCAGTCAGCCACATTTCCAGCTCCCGATGTGTGGTCTTGATGGATGCAGCTTCCTTCAAGGAGCAATCAAAGGTCTTGCCGAGGCTCCTGATGGGTTTCTCGGTAACCAATGGAATCTGGGTGCCGTCCAGAGAGAAGCGGAACTTGTCCGTCACTTTCCCTCTCTTGAGCACCAGGGACCTAGATTTTGCAGGCTTGAAACACATCCGAGCCCAGGTGGTGATCTTCTCCAAGCAGTGGAGGATCCATCGGCACCCGGGCACCGACGATGTTGTGACTGTCAGGTCCATAAAGGCTCTGATGGGGGGCTGACGGACTCCAGACTTGGTGAGCGGACCTCTGCACCAGCAAATTCATGGTCAAGGCAAAGAGGATCACTGATATAGTACATCCAGTGATGATCCCTTTCTCGAGCCGATGCCACTCGGATGTGACTGTTCCAGAGGTGACTCTCAGCTTGAAACTCTTGTAGTAGTCCACGATCAGGTCCCTATACTTACCTGGGACATGGTGCCGATCCAGCGCTGTTTCCAACCGCTTATGGGGAATGGATCCATAAGCATTGGTGAGGTCGAGCCACACCACTGCTAGGTCTCATTTCTCTTCTATTGCCTCTCTGATCAACTGCGCGAACACACCTGTATGCTCAAGGCATCCTGAAACATTTGGGATTCCACCCTTCTGTACAGAGGTATCAATGTACTTATTCTTCAGAAGGAACTCTGTCAACCGGCGGGATAGGATGGCGAATAATATCTTCCCCTCAACACTGAGCAGCGAGACAGTTCTGAACTGCTCAATGTTCTTAGCATGTTCCTCCTTGGGAAACCAGACACCTGCAAATCTCCATTGTTGGGCTACCTTTCCCCTCCTCCCCTAGATCCTGATAACCCTCAGGCACAGCTGATGAAGGAGTCTGGGACACTTCTTGTATACTTTGCAGGGCACTCCGCTTGGTCCAGGGGCTGAAATGGCTCTGGCTGCCTTGACAACCTCCTGAACCTCCTTCCAACTGGGCTCTGTTGAAGTCCGTGATTGGTCTTTGGGGGTCTACCAAGGGTTTATAGAGACCTAAGTATTCCTCGCTAGCCGCATCAGCAGTCTGGTGGAGGAGTTCAAGGTCACCCGAGCCAGAGAAATCCTGCTCTACAGAGACTCCGCTCTACATCAAGGTCTCCTGGGATCAATAAATTATTTCTATTATATTCTAAAAGTGGCGTGCCCAGGAGGCAGTGGAACAAGCAGAGGCAGAATGCGATACAATATCATGGTGGGCACAGTGGCTACTGGGCAGGCCGGGCTGGGCAGCAACCCAAAACCTAGCTACAGTAAAGCCAGTGAAAAGGAGAAGCGTAAGCTGATCCAGGAGGAGGTAGGGGCTGAGGGGGAGGAAGCCTGATTCAGTAGAATGGTGGGCATGTCCAAGCAGGGGGCCTGGACCAAGTGGGAGCATACAACTGGCCGTAAGATCACTTAGGCAGAACTCTGGAAGGTGGAGCCACACCACTTCAGGTTCCTTGTCCAATCAGTGTATAACGTCCTCCCGAGCCCTGCCAACCTGTTCACCTGGGGCCTGATGTATTCACCCGCGTGCCAACTCTGCCAGAAGAGGGGATCTTTAGAATATATCCTCAGCTGCCTCTCAAAGGCCTTGGGAGATGGTCGGTATCGGTGGCGTCACGACCAGTTTCTGCGGGTGGTAGAATCAGAATCAGAATCAAGTTTATTGCCAAGTAGGTTTACACCTACAAGGAATTCGACTTGGTGCAATTGGTGCAAGGGAAAAAACAGTATTAAAAATATAAGTAAGTAAAAAAGTAAAAAAGTAGAAGAGTAAAATAACTATAATAAAATAAATATATATATCCAATGTACAATGAATATGAGTATGAATATGAATATGGAATACAGAGCAGTAGTGCATGCAGAGGAAAATGGAAAAATGGTGGACCCGAATGAGTGCACACTGTACACACTGTGCGTTAATGTAACGCAGACGATCTGAAGATGCCACGTTAATGTAGCATGTAGGTCTGTGTGGGGGGAGGGAGAGAGTCAGTGTCAGTGGGGGCTCCGGGCCTTGTTGACAAGGCTAGTGGCAGACGGGAAAAAACTGTTCTTATGCCGTGAGGTTTTGGTCCTGATGGACCGCAGCCTCCTGCCAGAGGGGAGTGATGCAAAGAGATGGTGTCCGGGGTGGGAGGGGTCGGCCATAATCTTACCTGCACGCCTCAGGGTCCTGGAGGTGTACAGGTCCTGGAGCGACGGCAGATTGCAGCCAATCACCTTCTCTGCAGACCGAATGACGCGCTGCAGTCTGCCCTTGTCCTTGGCGGTTGCAGCAGCGAACCAGATGGTGATGGAGGAGGTGAGGATGGACTCAATGATGGAGGAGTAGAAGTGCACCATCATTGTCCTGGGCAGGTTGAATTTCTTCAGCTGCCTAAGGAAGTACATCCTCTGCTGGGCTTTCTTGATGAGGGAGCTGATGTTCAGCTCCCACTTGAGATCCTGGGAGAGGACAGTTCCCAGGAAGCGGAAAGACTCCACAGTGTCAATTGTGTCGTCGCAGAGGGTGATGGGGGCAGGTGAGGCTGAGTACTTCCTGAAGTCCACAACCATCTCCACTGTCTTTAGAGCGTTGAGCTCTAGGTTATTCCGGCTGCACCATGTCACCAGATGGTCTATCTCCCACCTGTAGTCAGACTCATCACCATCAGAAATGAGTCCAATGAGGGTGGTGTCATCGCAAACTTCAGAAGCTTGACGGACTGGTGACTGGAGGTGCAGCTGTTTGTGTACAGGCAGGTAGCAGACACTATCTGCACTGGCATTAACAACAGCAAGCGGCAACACCCATCCAAGTGTGCCATCACCTTCGTCCGAGCAGGCGAGAAGTCTCAGCCCCCAAAGAAGACCCAGGGGGGCCTACTGACATCAGCAAGGGACTGGCAATTACTGGTGAACCTTGACAGACTGTTGAGATTCCCAGACACCATCGCAGAAACAACACTCCGGCCAGACATGGTCTTGATGTCCAGAGCAAGCAGGCAGGGGGTACTACTGGAGCCAGTGTTTCCCACACATTGACGAGACTACGGCACACCGCCATAGTCTAATTTCGGCCGCCATAGTTTCAATATCCACCCGGACCAGAGCTAGTGAGCAGAGCTGAGCGGTGCAAATATTCCGCTCCTCTCTCAGAGGGCTGTTCTCTCGGCCGCTCCTCGCTCAAAATTGCTAATTTTCGCTCCCTGCTCCACTTAAAAATCATGCCGCTCCACTGAAATTGCTCCACGCTCGCTCCAATTTAAATGACAGATAAATAATCTACTACGAATTTCCACCTTAAACAGAAAACGTACATCCTAAAGAACTAAGAGCAACGGCAATATATTTCAGTCATAGAACTTTTATTTTAAAAGATAGACAATTGCAACAAGAAGACACACGTTTGGATTTGGGCATGCCTCAGACTCGTGGTGTGAGTGGTATCGGAGCGAAACTGGAACAGAGCGGCCGCTCCAGCGTCTGAATAAAAAACTGCTCCACGCTCCAGCAACATTCCATCCACTCCTCGCTCGCTCGTGCTCCGCTCCACTCACTAGCTCTGGCCCGGACTCATTTCACCTAGGCAAATAGACTTCACTAGCAGCTCAATAGTAGGCCTACACAGGTGGGCTGCAGCGTTTAATATAAGGGGAAATCCTCGCGGCTGGTTTGGCTCCCCAACGTTCTGTTTCCCCACCCGTCGCCATGGCAAGGCGTCTGCGCGACCCCCCAACCCCCAGTTGCGCGCTTGACAGTTCACTAGTAGTATAAAGGCTCAGCACTGTGTTTTAGTCATTTTTGTATAAATGCTTTCTGAAAACTCCTCAACCCCATTTAGTATGACACATTGTGTCATCAACATTGATATCAGTCCCAGCAGTTTGTACGTAATTTGTCAGTAATTGATATGTCATAAATTGGTTCTCAAAATTCACCAGATTGATGCATTTAATTGAAATCTACTGAATGTTTTCTCCCGGGGGGGGGGGGGGGGGGGCATGCCCCCGGACCCCCTAGAGGATTGCGAGCCCCCCACCATAGTCTACAAAAATCCTGTGGGAAACACTGACTGGAGCTAACTGTCCCTTGGGAAGATTGGATGGAGGAAGCGCATGAGCAGAAGAAGGCAAAGTATGCTGACCTGGTGGCTGAGTGTTGGAGGAATGGGTGGAAGGCCCGCTGCAAGCTCATTGAAGTGGGTTGCAGGGCCTTCGCAGGCCAGTCTCTACATTGGGTTCTGGGACTCCTTGGGATCTGTGGACTGCACAGCCGAAGAGCCATGAAGAACACCATGGAAGCTGCGGAAAAGGCTTCTTGGGGGCTCTGGTTGAAGAGGGGGGATGCGTGGCATAGTGCACTACCTGAACACAAGTCGGGGCCTGATCACCCCCGGGTGGGTCACCCGGGTGAGGGTGTCTGATGTAAGACCCGAAACACCCCGTGACCCCGGGTACATCACTGAAGATGTGTCCAGATTGCACCGTAAGGTGTATCTCAGTACTAACTGCAGATCCCAATGACCATACGTTTGTCTCCCGGATTGTGGTCACACAGTCTGTGGCGGCATCAGTTCACCTGGGAGACCCTGTGGCTCTCAACTGCTCTATTACCTCCCAAAGGACTAACTACAGTAACCAGTGCCGAGGGGAACTCAGTGTGTACTGGTTCAGATCTGGATCAGGACCATCTCGCTGTGCTGTCATTTACATGAATTAAAACAGGAGTGGTGAATATCAGGATAGTTCTGGGCCTCCATCTGCTCCACAGAGCTGTGTCTACACTCTCCCCAAGAATAATGTGGACACCTCTGATGCTGGGACTTACTACTGTGCCTTGGCAGCATGTGGAGAAATTGTGTTTGGAAATGGAACCAAGCTGGACATAACAGGTCAATATAACATTGTTTTTCTACATAGTGTTGATTCACTCAAAACACATGCTTTTCATTGATTGCAACTTTCCAAACAAAATGGTATATTTTTTGATATACCAGATACCATTTTGCCAAACAAAATGGTATCTTAAAACCAGTATGATGTTAATACATTTACAATTAGGACATTTAGGAGATGCTGGTGGGATATTTTTATAACTAAAGAGGACTCTTTAGACACTTTACACTGATGACCCAATGTTTATTATCTGATTCTAGAACCCATCTGGCGTCAACTTACCCTGGTGCTTGGAATACTGTTGGCTTGCTGTCTGGTTGTGGTTATAATCCTCTTTCTTACCATAAATAGAAAGCAAGTTTGTGAGCATTGCAAAGGTACAGTACATTCTCCAGAATTAATTTTGCAGGACTTTTTTTACAGACACATACAGTAGTGTGAAATGTCTTACATTTTTTTATGAAGACCATAAATATTATTATGTACTTCATGTATCATGTGCAGCATGACTCAGTGATTCAGGGACAAAAAGTACATCTGTTTCGACATGTGGCATTGGGTAGACATTTTAAATTATTTTTTTAAGTCACATAGAGCACAAAACCAAGTCCCATCATGTGTCATTTGAGTGATTTGTTGAATCTTAAGTCAATCTTTACAAAGCAGAAATGTAGTTTACCCATTGCATGGCTTGGAAATCAAAAATGAGAAGGCATGAGTGAGGGACAACAATTTAGTATTGCTAATGAAGATTTATATTTCATATAATTTTTGCAACATCCAACCTTCCTCCACAAATTTTGCCTAGATGGTAAAAGCTACTGCTGTCAGGGCGGCAGTAGCTCAATGGGTAGAGCGGGTGGACAGAGGGGGTCGTCCACAAACCGTAGGGTCGGCGGTTTGATGCCCTTGATTAGATTAGATTAGATTCAACTTTATTGTCATTGCCCATGTACAAGTACAGAGCAACGAAATGCAGATAGCATCTAACCAGAAGTGCATCAGTGGTGATTAAATAACTATGTTACAGTATATATTATATATGTATATAAGCTATAAACAGACTATGGATATGATATACACTAATGGACTATAAACAGACTATGGATATGATATACACTAATGGACTATAAACAGACTATGGATATGATATACACTAATGGACTATAAACAGACTATGGCTATATGTACACAATATGATAGACTATAAACAGACTATTGCTATAATGTACACAATAATGATAATGATACAAACTATTACCAGACTATGTACAGACTAAATAATAAATATATAAATTGTGATTGTGATTATAAAGTTAAAAAGGTTATGATATAGTTAATCAATGATATGTACAGTGATACGGTGAAGTGAGTGAAGTTTAGTTCACTTCCCGAGGGAATGGAGGGGTGGGGGACTGGGGCGTCGGGGGACAGAGTTCAGCAGGGAGACAGCTGTGGGAAAAAAAAACTGTTCCTGAACCTGGTGGTTCTGGTCCGGAGGCTCCTGTAGCGCCTCCCAGAGGGCAGGAGGGCAAACAGTCCATGTGCTGGGTGGTGGGAGTCCCGAGTGATGTTCATGACTCTCTTAAGGCAACACTTCTTAAAGATGTCCTCGATGGCAGGAAGTGAGGCTCCGGTGATGCGCTGGGCGGTTTTCACCACCCTCTGCATAGCCTTCCGGTCCGAGACAGAGCAGTTCCCGTACCAGACTGTGATACAGTTGGTTAAGATGCTCTGGATGGTGCAGCTGTAGAAGTTTACCAGGATGTTTGAAGAGAGGTGGTTTTTCCTAAGGGTCCTTAAGAAGAAGAGGCGCTGATGAGCCTTCTTAATCAGGTTGGAGCAGTTTGTAGACCAGGAGAGGTCCTGTGAAATGTGGATCCCCAGGAATTTGAAGCTGGGCACCCGCTCCACTGTCATGCCGTTGATATGGATGGGTCGATGTATGGCAGCATTCCTCCGGAAGTCCACGATGAGTTCTTTGGTTTTGGATGTGTTGAGTAGCAGGTTATTGTCTTTGCACCACACAGCCAGGCGCTCTACCTCCTCCCTGTAGGTCGACTCATCATTGTTCCTGATGAGGCCAATCTCCGTGGTGTCATCCGCAAACTTGATGATGGTGTTAGAGCCATGGCCAGGTCTGCAGTCGTGGGTGAAGAGGGAGCAGAGGAAGGGACTCAGCACGCAGCCTTGTGGTACGTCAGTGTTTATGGTGAGAGTGGAGGAGCATTGGTGGTCTAACCGAACATGTTGTGGCCTGTTGGTCAGAAAGTCCAGTAACCAGTTGCAGATGGGAGCTGTGATGCCAAGATCAGTGAGTTTTGTTACTAACTTGGCTGGGATGACTGTGTTAAATGCTGAACTGAAATCTACGACTGGCATCCTGCAGCGCTATGGAGACTGCATCTTCTGTACTCCTGTTCTTCCGGTTGGCAAATTGGTGCGGATCCAGGGTGGGGGGCAGGCATGATTTGAGGTGTGCCAGAACCAGCTGCTCTAAGCACTTGGAGATAATGGAGGTGAGTGCCACTGGACGGAAGTCGTTGGGGCATGTCGGAGTGGAGTGTTTTGGTACCGGCACGATGGTGGTGGATTTGAAGCAGGTTAGAACAACACCCTGGGCCAGGGACAGGTTGAATAGGACTGTCAGGACCCCCGCCAGCTCTCCAGCACATGCTCTGAGGGCACGCCCAGGGATGCCATCAGGGCCTGCAGCCTTGCGTGCGTTGATCCTATTCAGTGCTGCTTCAACATCAGTGGGGGACAGTGTTAGAGGCTGGTGGTCGGCAGTCAGCTCTGCCTTTATTGCAGAGCTGCAATAAAGGCAGAAGAAGTGTTCAGGGCGTAGAAGTTGTTCAGCTCGTTGAGGAAGGATGTGTCAGATGGAGGTGGGGAGGCATTGGCGGGCTTGTAGCCACTGATGACCCGAATGCCTTGCCACATGCGTCGGGGGTTGGAGTTGGAGAAGTGCTCCTCAACCTTCAGCCTGTAGTAGTGCTTGGCTTGCTTGACGCCCCGTTTCAGGTCAGCCCTGGCTGTGCTGTAAGCTTGTGCATCTCCTGATCTGAAGGCGATGTTGCGGGCTTTCAGTAGTAGACGGACATCCTTGTTCATCCAGGGCTTCTGATTAGGGTACATGGTGATCTGTTTCCTGGTGGAGACGCCATCTATGGTTGTGGCGATGTGGTCCATTACAGAATCAGAATCAGAATCAGAATTCGATTTATTGCCAAGTAGGTTTGCACCTACAAGGAATTTGTTATGGTGCAATTGGTGCAATAGAAAGCAGTATTAAAAAAAAAAATAAAATAAAATAAAATAAAATAAAATAAAATAAAAATAAGATAAAAGTAAGTACGTAAAAATAACTATAAAGATATATATATATATACAATGTACAATGAAATTGGAATACTGAGCTATTCGTCCTGAACGAGGACACACTGTACACACTGTGCGTTAATGTAACGCAGGTGATCTGAAGATGCCACGTTGATGTAGCATGTAGGACTGTGTGGGGGAAGGGAGAGAGTCAGTGTCAGGGGGGGGCTCCGGGCCTTGTTGAAAAGGCTAGTGGCAGACGGGAAAAAAGAGGAAGCATAGCTCTCGATGTCAATGTGAGAGTGAATGGTTGCCTGATTAGCAAACCTATTCCAGTCAGTGTGCTTGAACCGGTCCTGCAGCACAGTCTTTTCCCTCAGGCCACACTTTTATTGTTCTTACTGTGGGTTTCACACGTTGGATAAGTGGTGAGTACTTGGGGGCTAGAAAAAGAGAGAGGTGATCTGACTGACCTATGTGGGGTAGGGGTGTGGCTTTGTAAGCTCCAGATATGTTAGAATAAACATGGTCCAGTGTCTTGTCTCCCCTGGTGTGGCAGGAAACATGTTGATGAAATCTGGGGAGGACTGTCTTCAGGTTGGAGTGATTGAAGTCGCCCACAACAATAAAAGCAGCCTCAGGGTGTGCTCTCTGCTGTTTGCTAATGGCTATATGTAATTCTCTCATTGCAAGTTTAGGATTAGCATCCGGTGGTCTGTAAACAGCAGTGACAATGACTGATGTGAGTTCTCTTGGGAGGTAGAAAGGACGGCATTTAACCATGAGAAACTCCACATCAGGTGAGCAGTGACTCTCGGTGATAGCAGAGTTATTGCACCAAGCATTGTTTATATAAATGCACAAACCTCCGCCTCTGGTTTTACCGGAGCCGTCTATTGTCCTGTCCGCCCGGTGAGTGTAGCGTCCTGCTAACTCGATGGCACTGTCTGGCGAGCTGCTGTTTAAGCATGTCTCTGTGAAGATCATGATGTTTGAATCCATAATCTGTTTGTTGTTGGTGAGGCATACACGTAGTTCGTCCATCTTGTTGAGCAGAGATCGGACATTAGCGAGGAAGATGCTGGGTAAAGGGAGCCGATGCGGTGTTAGCTTTAGCCTAGCTCGTAGCCCTCCGCGCTTGCCTCGCCTTTGTTTTCGATCTCGGCGCCGTCTGCGATCACTTCCGCCCGGCCGGGGAGAGTGAGCAGCCTCCGGTGTTCTGGAGATCTCCGGGATGAGACGAAGATCGGCGATAAAGTTGTCGGTGATGTAATTTCCAATGTCTAAGAGCTCCTGTCTACTGTAGGATGTTAAAGCAGTGCTATTCTGAGTGAACAGAACAGTGAGGAGCAGGTAAAACACCACTATATTACAAATACTGGAGAGACGCTGAGCCTCGCGTTGTTCACGCGCCGCCATAGCGAAACCGTTGATCCCCACTTCCAAAACTGTCTGCATGTTTATGTGTCCTTGAGCAAGACAATAAACCCTGATTCCCAACTTGCTCCCCGGGTGCTGATCATAACAGCCCACTGCTCCTATGTACAATAGGATGGGTCAAATGCAGAGAATTAATTTTGTTCCCATGTCTAAAAACATGGGAATGACAAATGAAGACCAAAAAGGTCCCAATAAATGAGATAAATAAACTTAAAAGGTCTGTAGTTTGGTGATGGTAATGTGACGAGGCGATGTCATGGGAGACAGCACTATGCTTCGATTATGGTAGCCAGACAACGCCACCCCGGGCCTAGCACCCAGGGAACTACTTAAGAGCACTCAGATTTTCACAATAGCAGACACAGGTTCATATACACAAGGCGGTAGACGTGAATTCCTGTTCAACAAAACTTTATTGAGAGCGTAGGGAAAGGGGAAGGGAGAGGTGAAATAGTGAACGAGAAAACCCCGGAAACAAGCCAGCTAGCCATGTACAAAAATATATTTATTTAATTATTTGTCAACTGTTATGTCATTAAGGCCGAAAACACAAAGGTTAGAAATACAAAGTTGGATGCGCCACACTGGAGAATAGTACTGCACAGTATTATGCTGAATGAAAACAAGGGGGCTAGGCAGGGCCTACCTGAGGGAGGCAGAACATCAGACGGCGTGGCCAGGGATGGACACCACCCACACGTGCACACAAACAAGAGTGGTTATCCTTGTGAGAGAACACAGCCAGCAGCACACTGCGCACACACACACGATATCTGCACAACACTGCACACACAACTTCACACTGCACACTTCCACAGAGCACCCAGTGACGAGGGCCCACCACCAGGTGCCTAGCCTCCCTCTGGGGTCAACCCTACCTGCCAAAGAAATTAAAAGAACAAAAGGATATTGCAGTGGATACAAACAATAAAGTAAACAATAAAGGGAAATAAAGCATGCAACCAGGCCCGCTTACGAACCACTAACTGGCGGTTCGCGCATACAATGCACCAACGAAAACGAGCACGCTGCCCCTAAAACATTGGCGGCAAACAGTGATTGCTCAGCAGGGCAAAAACTCATGCACAAGAAAGCACAAACGAAACAAATGAAAAGGAAAACATATAGCTCAGCACATTTAAGACAGTGTGGACGAGAAGGTGTCTAGCACCTCCGCCTCACATACGGGATGGGACGCCACCAAGGAGTTTTTCGGAAGTGTAGAAAGCAGGAGGCCACTCAGCGAATTTACGTGCAAAGATTGTGTAGGTTTATTTACAGTGCTACCGTGGAAACAAAAAGGAAAACAAAATACTGCAACATAAAAAGAAATCAAAACCGGCCAATCATAGGCGCTACAACTCGTTTTCGGGCAGACAGTCAAAACCACAGCCTCTCAGCAAGCTGACGTAACCCACACTGTCTACCCCCCAACTCCCGTACTTGGTCTCCCCAATAGCTTAAATAACCCTCCCAATGAGCTACTAATTGGGAGAGTCCACTAGGAGAGGTAACCCCTCTAAATGCCCAATCATCCTAATGGATAGAACACACAGATTCAATATCACAACATACCCCATAATGCACACATTTCCCCATAAACATTTCCCCACTCAAACATACTCTTTAAATACATCACATACATAATCAGAATAATACACACAAGTATTCCCGCCAACTAATCACCCCCGCCGTCAGCCAACCCAATTACACTGTCCCGGGACAGGCAATAAGGACCTGGCGCCAATGTGTTTCCACCCGGACCAGTTTGCAGACGGACCTGAAGTTTGGCAGTCGACTAGTGAGTGTGGTGTGTGGTAACGTAGCGTATTTATTGTTGACGGAGTGAAAATGTGTAGCGGAACCAGTGGGTACCTCACTGCTCGCTGTGTTGTTGATAAATAAATGTTGTTAACTGAACCGATGTGTGTTGTGGTTGTTTGTAGCCGTTAGCTTACCTGATATGTATTGCATGATGGGAAATGTAGTGTGGCTAGTGTGACGCTGTAGTGTGACGCTGTTGGGAAATACTCAGGGCAAAACGGTAGGCTCTGGAAAAACGAGACCCTCGCTTTTCACATTTCCTCCCCCCTCTGAAGGCTCGTCACTGGGGTGACGAGACAGGAAGTCTGCCACCGGGTTCAGCTTCCCCGCCCTGTACTTGATCTGAAACTTAAAGGGTTGCAAAGACAAAAACCACCGGGTAATACGTGCATTACTATCTTTCATTGTCCCCAACCATTGCAATGCCTTATGATCAGTTTCAAGTACAAAGTCTCTTCCCAACAGGTAATATTTCAAAGTCTCTAGAGCCCACTTCACTGCCAGACACTCAAGCTCCACCACAGAGTACCTGGTTTCACGGGGAAAGAGCTTACGGCTAATGTAAGCCACCGGCTTCTGCTCTTCGGCCTCCCCCTGGAGAAGAACGGCCCCGAGTCCCACTCCAGATGCATCTGTCTGCACCGTGAACTGTCTCTCAAAGTCCGGACTCTGCAACACCGGTTCACAGACCAATGCTGCTCTCAGGTCCTGAAAAGCACCCTCATGCACCTCCTCCCACTTGACCCTTGTGGACCCCGACTTCCGGGTCAGATCAGTGAGAGGTGCTGCACGGGTAGCAAAGTTTGGGATGAATCTCCGGTACCATCCAGCGAGCCCCAAAAAAGACCTTACGCCCTTCTTGGTCTGGGGTCGCGGACAGTCCCGGATCGACTCCAACTTTTCCTTTTGAGGCTTAATCACCCTGCCACCGATGATGTGCCCGAGGTACCTGACCTCCGACTGAGCCAGGGCACATTTCTTTGGCTGGATCGTCAGCCCAGCTTCATGGATGCGACGCAGCACCTCTCCCAGATGCTGCAGGTGCTCCCCCCAGGTGGCGCTGTAGATGACCACGTCGTCCAGATACGCCGCTGCAAAGGTGTCTGTGCTGTCCAGCACACTGTCAATCAGCCTCTGGAAGCATGCAGGCGCCCCCTGCAGGCCGAAAGGCATGACGGTGAACTGGTACAAACCTTGAGGGGTACGGAAGGCAGTGTATGGCTTCACTCTTTCAGCCAACGGAACCTGCCAATACCCCTTGCAGAGGTCAAGCGTGGTGATGAATCGCGCCTGTCCAAGACGCTCGATGAGGTCCTCCAACCTCGGCATTGGATAGGCATCAAAGTTGGACTGGGCGTTCAGCTGCCTGAAATCAATGCAGAAGCGGAGGCTTCCATCTTTCTTAGGAACGAGAACCACAGGGCTGCTCCAGCCACTGCAGGACCGCTCAATGACCCCCAGCTGCTTCATCGCCTCCAACTCCTCCTGGAGTGCAGGCAACAAGCGCTCGGGGATCCGGTACATTCTTTGTCTCACCGGCTTGGAGTCTTTAAGCTGGAAGTCATGCTCCACCACTGATGTGCGCCCCGGCTGCTCTGAGAACAACCCCTCCGGGACGATGGCCGGTAGCTCCTGCGCCTGCTGCGCAGTCAGGTGAGAGAGGTCCGGTTCAGTGATGGGGACCTGCAGAGGAAAGAACTGCCCGGGTGCATCCTCCTCCTCCCCCACAGATTGCACCATCAGCTGGTGACTGAGTGGCAACTCCCGCTCATGCCACTCCTTGAGGAGGTTGATGTGGAAGACCTGCCTGGTCTTACGCCTCCCGGGCATCTCCAGCTCGTAGGTCACCGGCCCCAGCTGACGAGTAATCTGATACGGCCCCTGCCAACGGACCAGAAGCTTGCTCTCCGTCGTCGGTAACAGCAAGAGAACCTGCTGTCCTGGCTTGAAGCTCCTCTGCCTTGCTGACTGGTCGTACCACCGGGCTTGGGTCTGTTGGGCCTGCCGCATGTTGTCTTCCACCAGGCTAGCCATCTCCGGCAGTTTGTCCCGCATCTTCAGGACGTAGGCGAGTATGTTGTGACTCTCCGCGGGCCTGGGATTCCCCCAGGTCTCCCGCAGCAAATCCAGAGGGCCTCTGACTTGACGACCATATAAGAGTTCAAAGGGCGAGAACCCTGTGGACGCCTGCGGCACCTCCCTGTAGGCAAAGAGGAGATAAGGCAGCCACTGGTCCCAGTCTTTGCCGTTGTTAGCAACAAACTTCCGAATCATGCTTTTCAATGTTCGGTTATACCTCTCTACCAGCCCATCAGTCTGAGGGTGGTAGGGAGTGGTCCTTATCCCACTTATCCCCAACAAACTATACACTTGTTTAAGTGTCTTGGAAAGGAAGGCAGTTCCCTGGTCTGTGAGGATTTCGTGTGGTATGCCTACCCTAGATATCAGCTGAAGTAATGCCCGTGCAATAGTGCTAGCTGTGATTTTGCGCAGCGGAAAGGCTTCTGGGTATCGGGTCGCATAATCACAAATAACCAGGATGAATCTGTGACCCGACCGTGTTCTTTCTAAGGGCCCCACTATGTCCATAGCTATTCGGTGAAAAGGGACAACAATGATGGGGAGTGGATGCAGAGGGGAAGGTCTGACTTTGTGGCTACTGGTAAGTTGACAGGTGGGACATGACTTACAGTACCTTTGGACATCAGTGTACAACCCTGGCCAGTGAAAACGTGCAGCTATTCTCTCCAAAGTCTTAGCATTGCCGAGATGCCCTGCCCAAGGGATATCATGACCCAATGCCAACACCTTCTCTCTAAGGCACTTTGGGAGAACTAACTGCTCACTGCGGCCCCCTTCAGGTTGATGATACAATAGGCCCTCCCGGATAAAATAGTGCTCTCCCGATAAGGCTGCAGCTATACCCGTCTTTTCCCCATCTATCTCAGTGACTTTGCCAAAACTCACCTCTAAAGATGGATCCTCCTTCTGCAGTTCACTAAAACTACCGGGAATCTCCCACAATGCTTCTCGCGGCACATCAGGAACTGGCATCTGGTCTCCCAGCTTCTGCACTGTGCCCTGCACTTTCTCTCTCCATCTCTGTTTGCGGCTCTTTTTAATTTTTACATGCTCAGCTGAGCTGATGTCCTGTTGACTAAAGGGCATTATCTCTAGCAGTGACCTAGTAGCATCAGCTTTAGCCTTCGCTTGAGACCGAGTCGCCACCATGCTAACTGGCTTGGTACACTGAACTAGTTCAGGTAGTATGAATACATCCTGTCCCATTACTACTGGCTGACTCAATCCTTCAACCACCCCCGCAGATAGCCAAAAGGTCCGCCCTCTCACCACCAGGCATATCTTTGCCACAGGATAGACATGCTCATCCCCATTAACACAACACACCCTGATATGCCTTTCCCCCAGCTTCTCTGACCCGTCTATCAGATGGGGCTGATAGACGGGCCATTGACCTGCACCGGAACAGTCTGAACTTTACCGACCCCCATCTCCGATGTACTACCCGGTCTACGTACACTACACATGCCCATCTCTTTGGCCTTTTTGATGGGACACTCTCAACTTATGTGACCTGCGTGATTACAGTGGTAACATATGAAATTCACCCTGCTCTTTGTGGCTGTGTGGGCTGGGGCCTGTCTAGGCTGTGAGCTAGGGGGTGAATTGTATGGTGATGTAGGTTGTGAAGTATTGGTTGGGTGTGGCTGTGTGTTCGGCATCCTACTCTGGCCAAAGCCCCTAGGACCAACTCCCAAACCGAATCCCCCAGACTTACCCCCGGCTGGTGATCGGTTGAAGCTCTGGATCCTGAACGTCTTCGCTCCCGGGCGTGCTGCAAGGAACGCCTCAACCAACTCGGCAGCCTGCTGGCCAGTCATCGGGTTATGCTCCTTCACCCACACCCGCACATCAGGAGCCAGGGTTTGCAGGTACTGCTCCAGGATGAGGAGCTCTCCGATGACCTCAACAGTCTTCCCGTCTGGCTTTAGCAGTCTTTCAGGCGGTTATACAGTTCTTTCGGCATCTCTCCTGGTCGGACGTCTGGATCACGGAATCGCTGTCTGTAGATCTCTTCGTTGATCTCGTATTTTGAGAGAATGGCTTCCCTCACCTTGCTGTACTCCATGGCCTCCAGGATATCCAGCCACGTATGCAGCGCGGGCCCATCCTGTCAGATACGGTACAAGGTACACAGCCCAATCCTCTCTTGGCCACCGATAGGCCACTGCCAGTCTCTCGAAGGTGGTGAGATACTGTTCAATGTCATCTCCCTCCTCCAGCTTTGGCACGGCCGCTCTGCTCCAGGCGGCTGGAGATGGTGCTGCCTGGTCAGGTGGGACTGCTGGTCCAGGCCCCGGATCCGGCAGTGCTGCTGGTGTTGGTGGTTCCCCTCGAAGTCGAGCGCCATCACCCCCTGGATGACGTCCCTCACCGCCACGCCTTTTCTCTTCCTCCAGGTCCTCTCGCACATTGTTCAGCTGCACCTGAACGCTACGCCATCTTTGCTCCTGCTTGTAGGCCTCACGCTCTTGGCCCTTGAGGGTCTTCTGAAGCAGGCTGTAGAGGGATGCCAGGTTCATCGTCCCAGGGTCCTCAGCTGCATCATCCGGCGCTGGCTCACCTCCCTGGGCTTCATCCTCTTTTTCACGTGCTTCCTCCTCTAGCTGCCGCTTGCCCCTGGGTAGATGTCGGATGGACATCCTCTGGCGCATCTGCTCCCGTCTTCCTGGATTGTTCTTTGTGCTCTTGGAGGGCGCCACGATCCCACCGCTGCCACCAACTGTGGACGAGAAGGTGTCTAGCACCTCCGCCTCACATACGGGATGGGACGCCACCAAGGAGTTTTTCGGAAGTGTAGAAAGCAGGAGGCCACTCAGCGAATTTACGTGCAAAGATTGTGTAGGTTTATTTACAGTGCTACCGTGGAAACAAAAAGGAAAACAAAATACTGCAACATAAAAAGAAATCAAAACCGGCCAATCATAGGCGCTACAACTCGTTTTCGGGCAGACAGTCAAAACCACAGCCTCTCAGCAAGCTGATGTAACCCACACTGTCTACTCCCCAACTCCCGTACTTGGTCTCCCCAATAGCTTAAATAACCCTCCCAATGAGCTACTAATTGGGAGAGTCCACTAGGTGAGGTAACCCCTCTAAATGCCCAATCATCCTAATGGATAGAACACACAGATTCAATATCACAACATACCCCATAATGCACACATTTCCCCATAAACATTTCCCCACTCAAACATACTCTTTAAATACATCACATACATAATCAGAATAATACACACAAGTATTCCCGCCAACTAATCACCCCCGCCGTCAGCCAACCCAATTACACTGTCCCGGGACAGGCAATAAGGACCTGGCGCCAATGTGGCACGCGTTTCCACCCGGACCAGTTTGCGGACGGACCTGAAGTTTGGCAGTCGACTAGTGAGTGTGGTGTGTGGTAACGTAGCGTATTTATTGTTGACGGAGTGAAAATGTGTAGCGGAGCCAGTGGGTACCTCACTGCTCGCTGTGTTGTTGATAAATAAATGTTGTTAACTGAACCGATGTGTGTTGTGGTTGTTTGTAGCCGTTAGCTTACCAATTATGTATTGCATGATGGGAAATGTAGTGTGGCTAGTGTGACGCTGTAGTGTGACGCTGTTGGGAAATACTCAGGGCAAAACGGTAGGCTCTGGAAAAACGAGACCCTCGCTTTTCACAGACAGGCAGACATAAATAGGTTAGTTCTCAATGAAGCCAGACAAGAACACATGCAATGTGTTAAGGTCTCACAAAACAGCAGCAGCTACGTGATTGGTCCTCCAGCACACCTGGCTGGCAGGCTAGCGCAAGGAGAGTCGGCTACTCAAAACCGATAGGGACGTGAACCAGGCCGCAGATCCTTACTGAGCAGGCAGGGACACTTGTGTACCCAGAGACGAGTGGTGGAAGGCATTCACGAGTACGAGGCTGGCTGAACAGGAAATCATACCGACAGGAAGGGGGGTGGTCACGGACACCATCACCAGTGCTACTATTCCCCGAACCTTTTATCTCCACCTGGCTGAGGGCAACCAATAGGCTGACAATTAGCAAAGGGCTGATATAAATACCGGAAGCAATGGGCACTAGCATTGCCCTACCACATTAACAAACCATATTCTCGGCCTCAGTGTATGATTACACACCACTGCATCAGTAGGATCATAGCTTTGGGGCAGCATAGCTCAGTGGGTAGAGCGGGTCGACAACAAACCGGAGAGTTGGCAGTTAGATTCCCACCTCCAACTGTCCACATGTTGAACCCCACAAATGTACTGATTGTAAGTCGCTTTGGACAAATGTGTCTGCTAAATGCCCTTTGACTTTCACTCCAGAAGAAGTGGTCTCTACTTCAACTGTGAATGCTCTCAGATGTTTGGTAGTAATACACAGTTATCTGTTGTAGCAGGGGGAAACATTGAACTAGGCAGCGTTGGAGTTCTCTGGCAGGAGAACAAAAGCAAGGAAGAAGAACAGAAAGGACTCGGGAGGGTCTGTATTCTGCTGTGAGAGAAACCGGCCACTGAAATCCATCAACCTGGGAGTTTGTGTCACCTCATGAGGCTGAAGGAGGTGATAATAGTGATCTTGTGTCACGGAGTTGCGGAGGGGTTGGACCCAAGTGCAGAGAGGCGAGGCAGGCGAAAGTACTTTTGACTATTTTAATGGCAAACAAAGCACAGATACAGGAACAGACAGATGACAACTCACGTGAACAACGACAAGACTCGGACAGAAGACAGGACTTAAATACACAGACTAATTACAAACCCAAGACAGGTGAGGGAACAAGACACAGGTGAACACGATGGGGCAATCACCAAGGGAAACAGGACACAGGGGAAACACAGAGCAAACCAATAAAACCAGATAACACAGATACAGACCATGACAAGGGGGAACACAGAGCAAACCAAGGAAAACCAGACAACACAGACACAGACCATGACATCTTGATAAGCACTTGTTTATTGTCACGAGTATGTGTCTATTTTTTCTTATGTTTAGTGATGTTGCTTTGTTTGGATCATAAACATTTAATTGCTCGTTATTTGGGATATTGTCTTTTGTGTGGCCTATGTGGTTGATGTACGGCATTGCTTGGTGCTGAATACAAAATTAAACAATCATATATTGATGCCAAAAGTTTAATTTCACAATATACAAAAAAATAAGAAACCTGTAAAAGAGGATGAAAGAGGAGAATTGACGGACCGACATCGAAAAACCCAATAAATTAAATAAGATTCCAACAAACAATATCCAAAAACCAACGTAATACTGGAAAGGGACATTGTGAGAGATATTTAGAGACCTCTGGTTCAGTAAACGTCTGCTTTTTAAACCACTGTACTGACACAGCGAGCACAGGGTAAACACTCCTAACAAGGTCATTGATGCTTTGAAACCAAAACCACCTGTTAGGTCGTGGGCTGTGACCTAACATTCACAGCACACAATCGTCTGACTCGTTACTGTATAAGCTGCACTTTTTCATGCCTTAGAAGTCATAAATGTATCAGTTGTGTTAATCCTGCACCCATACAAAGTCTTACTCATGCAAGCATCTCTGTTAACAAACAAAGACCTATAAACACACACACACACACACACACACACACACACACACACAGACACAGCTTTTGCCTGAATTTATCTGGTGCTTGGTGAATATTTACAATAATTCAAGCAAGTATTACAGTTGAGGAGGGGAAAGAAAAAGGTCTGGAGTTGGTGCCAAACCGTGAAAATAAATGGCCACTATTTCACAACATGATGCCATGTGTATGAGCCATTTCAGAATGTATCCCTTTGTAACATCACAATGTGGGATTCTCCGCAAGGCTAGGAGGAGGTGTCGTGGTGAGTGACTGCATCGACTTGTAGGCATGAGTTGATCTGTCTGTCACACATCAGGGTAGACACTCCCACGTACATGATCTTACAAAGATCATGTACGTTAAGATATAAGTATATCTGAATTAAATTGAATCAACCATTGTATTAACAATGGAACAATTGCTCAAGTACTGACTTCATTAACTTTACTCTTAAATTTAAAGTTTGTCCATCTCATGGTTGGTGTCTGAAGAACCTCAGCAACACATTAAATCAGCTCTACTGATGCTTATGAGTGTTGGTGGTATGTGTAATGCAGAGACATGGCTAGCCACAGCCCTCATCTCTTAGCTCATCTTCTTCAGCTCAATTTGACTTCCGGTGTCATTGTTCTGCTGGCGACCCGGGCTCGAGGGCTGCTGCTGCCACTGTTGTTTTAATTATTTTTGATTGTTTTTAAAGTTTTATGCCTTTCGCATTTTGAATCAAAATGTTGTCTTTCGTGGTTGAGTGACATATATGTTGTATTGTTCACTTTGGTTTTTACCTTTTAACTATGGTGACAGCCTGTCTCAGAACTTGGACTCCATGACAAATTTCACTTCAGGGACAAGAAAGTATATATTGATTGATTGATTGATTGATTAATTGGGGCCTTGCTCTGTTTCTAACCCACTGGTAAAAAAAAGAAAAAAGTGACACTAAAAGTTGACGTATCTAGAAGGATGAGGACACTCGATTAATTCAGGCTCGAATACATGTCGTCTTTGTTTCCTCTAACATGATTTTCCAAACAGTGCAAAATTCAAGGGTGGAAGGAAGCCTCAAAGTCCTGTAGGAGACCAGGGCGAGTATGGGCCCTAGCAGGCCGAGGCCAAAAGCTTCCTGGGCTGGAGCCAGAGGTAGATGCACGGTAACCAGAATGCCTCATCCAACGGCCAGTCCGTCAAATGGTTTGCTTGAGAGGCAAACGGTTAGCAACAGGAGCAAATGGTTAGCAAGAGGAGCAAATGGTTAGCAAGAGGGGCAAATGGTTAGCAAGAGGGGCAAATGGTTTGTAAGAGGGGCAACTGCTTACCAAGAAGGACAAATCATCAGCAAAAGGGGCAAATGCTTAGCAAGTTGGGAGAATGGTGAGCAGGAGGGGGCAAATGACTCGCTGGAGGGGCAAACAATTAGCAGGAAGGGCAACTGTGAGGAGTCAATTAGCTGGAGGAGCAAATGTTTAACAGGAGGGGCAAACAGTTACTAAGAGAGCGAAACGGTTAGCTTGAAGGACAAACTGTTAGCAGGAGGGGAAAGCCGTCTGTCTGCAGGGTGCTGGCATGCACCAAGATCTGTCTGTCAGCTGGTAGGAAACAGGGCCCAGCTGGTGGTTAACCTGGCAGGGTGAAGACGAGGGTGAGCTCAGTTTATTCACTCGTGGTCCACAAACTGTCACTCAGTCCGACACTCAGACGGCTTAGTTCTGTATTTCCTGTAGAATCTTTGTTTTGATCAGCCATAATAAAATCTAACATGAACTACACCTCACAGAAAACGAGGTGAATCATTAGCTCGCTTCATTCAGTTTCTCTAAGTTGCAGCCAATCAGTTAGTCTATGGTTCATACATTCTTATACATTCTTTTAAAGGTCACATATTATGCAAAATGCACTTTAGAGCGGTTTTTTATCAATAATATGCATCCCCGGCCTGTCTACAATCCCTCCTGATATGAAAAAAGTTCATCCTCTCGTTTTTTTGCTTTCTTAGTCTTTAGAAAATGTGCGCTAAAACGGGCTGTTTGGGAAATGGTCTGCAAATGACGTCAGCAACAGACTCGGCCGCTCCCCTCAGGCTGGTGGCAACGCCTCCGGTGAAGGTTTGCCACGCCCCTAACAAAGTTTCTAAACACCGCCATTATTCCGCTCGCTAGCGTTGCTCCGGTTGGCACAATGGCGAAGGTACGAGCTGGAAGAAGTGGTTGCTCTGTTGTTGGCTGCACAAATGAGCACACAACTCTTTATAAACCTCCCTCTTCGGAGGTTCTGAGGACTCAATGTGTGAATTTCATTTTTGATGGTGATGTCCCTACAGCAGTTCCCAAAGTGCTGTATGTGTGTGCTAACCATTTCACGTCGGACTGCTTCATCAACGAGGGACAGTATAAAACTGGATTTGCTAAATCCCTGCGGATTAAAAATGGATCGGTACCAACTGTCCGCGATCCAACTACAAACGTGGAAGCTGTAAGTTTGAACATTTTATTCTGATTTACTGTTTGGCCGGCTTGGCGGCCCCTGTTAGCATGGCAGCTAGCATCAAGTACTGTTGGGCCGCGACATAGTCTGCTTATACTAAAGTTACGTTAAAACTAGGGCCGGGACTTTAACGCGTTCATTAAGATGAATGAATGACACAAAAAATAACGCATTTTAATCGCCCTTATTTTTGCACCGCGGAACGTTCATCACTTGGTGAGTTTCAGGTTTACCCATTATACTGGAGCAGTGATCACTGCCTGAGGCGTTTTGAACGCAGCTCAAACCGACTGGTGCCTCTGCACGGCGACCAAGCTTTGATAAACACGCACCGGTTTACAGTATCGTCCCGCATTTTAGCGGTCGTGGCCACGAGTGGCCGTGGAGCTGAGAACAGCAGAGTTTCCTCTGCTGCAGCAGAATAGCGGACATGTCGTAGCTACAGACATGTCACTGTCTCGGGTGCATTTTGTTATTATAGGACTTCAACCTCAGAACTCTCTGTCATCAGACTGTCCTGGCCTGTCCTGTGCATACAAACAAACTATGTTTTGTTGCTTACCTTATGTATTCAGTCATTATTAAATGGTATATTAAAATGCATGTGAAAAAAATGTTTCTCACTGTTCTCAGATTCATAGTGGGGGGAGGGATGATTACATTTGTTCTGAGAAGATGTTTTTTTCTAACCCCTGTGTGCTTGTTATAGACCAGCTCATCAAAAACACCAACGGCACAGATTCCTGCATCAAGAGATGTTACATGCCAGACAGAGATGGAAACACGTTGTGTAAGCACACAGCTGTCCTTCAAGACTCAACGGGCTTCTTACAGGAGTGCAGGTAAACAGCCAGCTTCATTAGGCTGCATTTACTTGGGAAGAAGTTAGTAAGGAGTTACATGTTATCATAAATATG
The DNA here is from genome assembly GCA_036785325.1 of Urophycis tenuis. Taxonomy (NCBI): domain Eukaryota; kingdom Metazoa; phylum Chordata; class Actinopteri; order Gadiformes; family Phycidae; genus Urophycis; species Urophycis tenuis. The sequence goes on along the minus strand of JAXIVH010000120.1, from coordinate 296,760 downwards.
ATAAAGTTTCTGACATTTTAGATTTTTTTCTTTTGTTATTACAGACTCTACTTGGCGGCAATGTACTACAACGAAAACGCCAACCGACCACAAGCAAAGACGGACCAAGGTGTACCCCTCTTCAAGGTGCACTTCCCGAAGGCATTGAAGGGAGAGTGTAGAGCAAAACCCCTAAAGACAGAGCCAACATACAGTAAGAGTTTACTTTTTAATTTTTTATACCAAAACTAAAGGATTTTTTTTTACTTGTTGCACTTACAATCTATAAACATTTCAACAATAAATAACTGTATAAAGTAATACACACACACACACACACACACAAACCTTATGAAAAATAATAAATTAGATAAAGTGTCAGGAGGTAATGAGCAAAACACTTTCAGTCTCTGAAAAAAGTAAACAATGTCTGCATTTCTTGTATAAAACAGGGTATGTAGTGGACATGATGGACCTCATCTTCGAGAAGGTGTTTATGGACCCGGCACCCTACACTGATGCAGTCCTGGCAATCCCTGTTCCTGAACACCTTGCTGCACAGTTTGAGCGGCCAGACAAGGAGGAGGTCATTGCGGGTTATGTGTCCCGCTTCAATCAAGCAGCTGTTTGAATCCCACGTAGTGACCTGTGGCATCTGGAAACTCTGTTTGGATTCTAAGGACCACACAAGCTGGGATGACGACCCGGATTCTGCGTCCCAGCAAGCCCCAACACCAGCTCACAAAAGAGCGATATGCAAGGTACCTGTAACGACTTCAAGCAATTGGACAAGATATAGCAATTACTTTTTTGTTTTGTATCCCATTTTATTTTTATGGATTGCCTGCTAAAACATATGGCTACTAAGAGCACTATCCCTCCTCTCGTCTCCTCCCCTCTACTACTACCACTAAACTATTTTCACACACTCTCTGTGTTTCTACAGATTCTCCATCCCTGAGTCTACACCTGCGTGGTACCCGTCAACCTGCTCTAACACCGGCCTGCCATCCATCCCATCGGGCTGACATGTTTCCTCCTGCCCCTACTCCCACCAGAAGCTTCATTGCGTTGAACATTTAATGTGTTTATGTGGAGTTGTACATTTTTTTCTTGTCTATACACATCTATTATATATATCTATTATTTTGTTATGCTACTTTGTTTTGATTAGCACAGTTATAACTTATTTGTTAGTAATGCAATGTCAATAAATGTTTAAAAAGTGTCTACAAAATTTGGCTTGCATTCTGGAGCGAGTATACATTGAGGCATACAGGCTCCAATCCAGGATGGTCCACCATGCATTTCTGGTTCCCCTCAACCTCCTGCAGCCGTCTGGTAACCTGCAAACAAGGTACTACAAACAATAAATGCCACTGTGTTTCATAAGTATGAAATAAACCATAATCAAGATAAACTAGTTTTCACTTTGAATATGTAGATACTACCTGTGCTATCTCAAGACAGCAGACATTTTCCTGCTCTGTGGTAATGGTGTTGCAGTTTCCACACAAACACCTGTCAAAAGAAAATTAGTTAGAATTTCACTTGAATGCAAGTACACAAGCATAGTTGGATAAGAAGTAAGATTTTCCTAACCATGTCAAGTGCATAAAACTTGTGACATTTGAATAATGTTGAGATGGAAAACAGTGGCATTTTAATCAACATTACACTGCCTCGATTTTCTACCAGAATGACACATTACTGATACAGACAGACATATTTATGCTGAAATACAAAAGTAAATGCTAAAGACCTAGAACAACAAACGTCAGGGTGCTGTTACGATGAAACACCTCTGCTAAAACAATCACAAACTTTGCAAAATATTGAATTTAGGTTAGGCCTACTATGCAAGCATCGTTTGATAGCCTACTAGTTTCTACATTATACATTTATCCGTAGATAGCAAGAATACAGTCAAGAGAGATAAGTATAATGTTACTACACTATTTACAAAATTGCTCATTCACCAAAAAAGCTCGAAGTAACAAAGATACAGCGAAGACGTAATCGTTAGCAGGAGCTAACATGTAAGTAACAGTGTAATAACACACAGAACGTAAAAAAATAAATATATAAAGTCGCATGATATATGTAACTTACCATTCAGAAACCTCCTGCGGCAGCCGCAGAGTAAGAATTTCAGCCGGCGTCTCTCCCTCTGGGTCAGATTCAGGCTCAAACTGGTAGGGTTGAACTAGAGTCCTTTAGAGAGACTAGAGTCTCTCTATAGTACTCTAGGTTGAACCACAGAGTTTCTGCCAGCCATTGGCCGAGTCAGTCTGTAAACATTAGCACATGGCTATGGAGCCGAGGCTCGGCTCCGTAGGGACCACGCCCCTCGCAGAGAGGTGGGCGTGGTCTGGTGTAGCTCATTTACATAAAAGAGACAGGCCCTGAAACAGACCGTTTTGAACAGAGCTGTTTTTAGGTGATGAAGAGAGACCTACAATATTTGATCCAAAGGCAATTTTGACCAAAGCATGTCACAGACATGTCTTTGACACACCTGGGAACTATTTTAATTTTTGGAAACGGGGCATAATATGGGACCTTTAAGTCCAAATCGTTCATTAGATGATGTTTTTTGCAATGATAGTTCTGAGTATGGCACGTAGTACATTCCTTTTCAAATTCCATTTTTGTCTATTTGATGTAATTCAAATTAGCCAGTGGTTTGGTGATAATATGATTTTCATTGTAGCATAGGTCTTTTTCTTTATAAATGTATTTACATATTCAAATAATGATGCATGAAATTAAACTTCACAAAATGAAAAAAAGGTCTTAAGATGGTGCCAAACTGTGAACATAAAGGATCCCTGTTTTATCACAAAGTATCTTGTTGAAGCGCTATTTTTGGATCTAGCAATTTAGACATCACAATGTGGGAGTGTCCACCCAGCTGGGGGGACTGGACTGGTGGACTGCATAGACAGGTAGGTGTGAGTTTTGTGTGGACACTCCCACTAATATGACATCACAAAGAGCTACAGTTTTAACTGGCTCGTCAACGTGACACTGGGTGGTAAAATAGGGACTCTATAATAGACCCAAACAAGGATAACTATGAATCAGGGATTTGTCTAAAAGTTAAATGAGTAATCTAGTTGCATGCGCTGCATGTAACGATGGACCAGACATCATTGGCAGTGTGTGAATGGTTGGTACGTGTCTCTAGAATGGCCTGATGTTGCTTCTGCTGCTTTCTGAAGCCTAATATGATCCCAACTGAATCATGTAAAAATCTTTTAAATTAATTAAATCAACTATTGAATGAATTCACCAACTTTGAATTCACCAACTTTACACTTTGAAGAAAACAAATACACATAATATATGAATCAAGTGAACCGTAATTTTCTGTTCACAAACACAAAAATCACTTGTCAGGTTCAGTCATTGAAGGGACATGTATATATATTTCATGGTTGGTTTCTGCAGAACCTCAGCAACACATCTTATTTATGTTGGTGGGTGTTGGTTGTATGTGTAAAGCAGAGACATGGCCGACCACAGCCCTTGTCTCTCTGATCATCTTCTGCTTGGGGTCTCACTCTCTGTTTCCAAGCCAGTGGTTGAAAAAAAATAGCAAGTAGCATGAAAGGAAGTGACACAGTTGTCGTATCTAAGAAGCAGGAGGACACTCTACAATAATTCACACAAGAACACATGGCATGGCATCTTTATTTCCTCTAACACGATTCTCCTCACAGTCGCCCAACATAGCCAAGAGGTCCACAGCCAGTGTTGCAGCACAGAAACACAAACAATAGACTGACTCTCTGGGAAGTGGTTACAGTGAACACAATATTTCCGCCCACCCCTCTCCCAACGTTCAAGTGTGAAAGGAAGTGTCAAAGTCACCCAAAGGAGCCATGGGTGAGTATGAGCCCTTGCCAGCGATTAGCTGGAGGGGCAGACTTATATCAGGAGGGGTGAGCCTTGTGATGCCGGGACACCTTATGTGACCACAGCAGCAGTGGGCAGGTGGGAAGGAGCAGCCACCTAACAGAGGCTGCTGGCATGCACTGAGACCTGGTAGGATGCGGGGCCCAACTGGGGTTAACCTGGCAGGGTGATGACCAGATTAAGCTCAGTTTATTGACTTGTTGTGGTCGACATGCTCTGACCCAGTCCAACACTCTAATGGCTGGTGGCTTGGTTCTGTGTTTCCTGTGAAACCTTTGTTTCGATCGGCCACAATACAATCTAACATGAACTACACCTCACAGAAAACTGGGTGGATCATTGGCTTGTGTCATTTTGTGTCTTTAAATTGCAGCCAATCACAGAGGCTCCATGGGTTTATAAATTGCGTTTTTTAGTCCAAAGTCCAAATCTTTCATTAGAGCGAATAGACTTGAGATCAGCTTAAGTGCCAAAACTTGACAATGTTTTTTGTTATGATAGTTCTGTGTACGGCACGTAAGTAAATTCCTTCTCAAATTTAATTTCTCTCTATTTTATGTAACTCGTTCAAAATTATCCACATTTATTAGATGATATTATAACTTAGCATAGGTCTATTTATCTATATATTTGGTTACAAAAGCTGCAATACAAACTAATACATGTTGAAGACTAATGATTCATATTTATTGTTTATTTGATTTTTTTTTTTTTAATTATATATTTATTATATATTTATTATATATTTTTATTTGATTTTTCAGTGCTGATTGAGGGCCAAGAGAGTCCTCGTTTGGTGTCTGTGAAATCAGCTGTACTTGGAGATACTGTTACTCTTCATTGTGCAGCTATAGAAGAGAATGGCAATCATTTGTTCTGGTACAAGCAATCTCTTGGATATGTTCCCCAAACGATTGCTGCCTTTAAATCATTTGAAATCAAGCCCTTATTTGATTTAAGGTTTAGAGTAGAGAAAGTGGGTTCTGGCTTTATTCTGATCATTCAAAACATAAGTAAAGGTGATGAAGCAAACTATTTCTGTCGACAAAATATGTTTAACAACTGGAATAATGGCATCTTCCTGTCCATCAAAGGTAAGCTTACTCCCTTTCAATGTTTATGTTCAATGTCACGGTAAGCTTTTTGAGAACATGTATGTGAACTGTATTTATCTCTGCAGATAACAAGGACCATAGGATGGTGTACCACACTGTGGTCCAACAGCCTGTATCAGCATCAGTTCAGCTGGGAGACCCTGTGGCTCTCCAGTGCTCTATTACCTCCCAGAGGACGGACCACAGTAACCAGTGCCAAGGGGAACCCAGTGTGTACTGGTTCAGATCTAGATCAGGTCCATCTCACCCTGCTGCCATTTACATGAATGGAAACAGGAGTGGTGAATGTCAGAATAGTTCTGGGCCTCCATCTGCTCCACAGAGCTGTGTCTACACTCTCCCCAAGAACAATGTAAATGCCTCTGATGCTGGGACTTACTACTGTGCCCTGGCAGCATGTGGAGAAGTTGTGTTTGGAAATGGAACTAAGCTGGATGTAACAGGTCATATATATATACATATATATTTTTTAAATGTAGTGTTGATTCACCGATAACACATGCTTTTCATTTCATTTTGCTGTGTATGCCAAGCAGATTGTCTCCAAAGAAATTGGTCAGATTACTTAGTATGTTGAATGTAAAATAGTATTTTTTTCAACCCTCATTTCAGTTGTCAGTAAAAAGACAGTTGTCATTATAGCCCAGCAGTGCAGTCTGCTTTTCTTAGTTTTACAAAATGCAAATACAAAAATGCAAAAGGTACAACCAAAAATTGAAATGTATGATGCAAAAACCAAAACAAACTATGGATTTACAATTAAAGGTATTTGGGGTTGTATATGTTTATGATCAAATAGGCCAATTATCAGTGGATATGGTGTGGATAAAAAGGTGACAAAGCTTTCTAATGGTCTAAAGGTACTAAACTTGAACTTGTTATGGTGACTTGCTTACTGTATCAACACCAATGTGAAACAGCAAGTGTTTCAGCATCTTCTGACAAAAGTACTTTTGTAAGTCACTTTGGACAAAAACATCTGCTAAATTTAAATCTAAATGTAATGGTCTAATGTTGATTTTCTGTTTCTAGAACCCAAATGTCATCTAGTTCCCGTGGCACTTGGAATACTGTTGGCTTGCTGTGTGGCTGTGATTATAATCCTCTTTCTAACCAGAAATAAAAACCATGTTTGTGAGCATCGCAAAGGTACAGTGCATTCTGCAGTATTGCTTTTATGGGACATAGTTTTTTAAAAATCTTTTACTTACCTTTTACATACATTAATAGTAGTGTGACTTCTTACGTTTTAATTATGAATATAATATTGCTTGGTTCTTATTCTCAGGAACTTCGCACCATGTTCCTCGTGACTCAGTGATTCCGGAATAACAGGTACGTCTGTTTCAACATGTTGCCTTGTGTATACATTATATTAGCAATACATTTTTCACGTAGAGCACAAAAACAAGTTTTATCATGTGACATTTTATTGTTTTTTTATTCTTAAAATTAATAATAATAATAACAGGCAGAAATGTTCTTGGCTGCAGAATGGTTTTAAGAAACTGTCAGAAAACTTTCTTAAATACATTTGTACATTTAAAAAAGTGAGACGGGTGGTCTCATCTGAACAATTAAAGGGGTGGTTTCAAAATAATTATTGATAAAGATTCATATTTCATTATTGTTTTTAATATATAACCACCTTCTTGCACAAACTGTAACTACCTAGTTGACTTAACAGGTGTATTGGTTATGGTAGCAAACGAGCATGTTCTAGACCTCAGTGTATGATTAGACTCCAGTGCATCTGTAGGATTATGGCTTTGACTTTCACTCCAGAAGAAGTGGTCTCTACTACGACTGGGAATGGTCTCAGATGATTGGTAGTAGCACACAGTTCTATGTTGTAGGACGGGAAAACAGATTCCTTGAACTACGCAGCGTTGGAGTTCTCAGGCAGGAGAGCCAAAGCTGGGAAGAACAGTGAAAGGACTCAGGAGAGCCTGTATTCTGCTGTGAGAGAAACCAGACACTGAAGCCCATTAATCCGGGAGCTTGTGTCACCTCATGAGGCGGAAGGAGGTGATAATGTTGTTCTTGATAAGCACTTAACAATTATTGTCATGATTATGTGTACATAGTTTGTAATGATTAGTAATGTTACTTTTTTTTTAGATCATTAACATTTAATTGGTCATATTTGTGATGTTGTCTTTTGAGAAGCCTATTGAAGCCTGGTTTATGTGCAGCGGTACTTTGCCATAAAGAAAATATTAAACACTATTAAAATATTTGTCTAAAAGATAAATGACTAATCTACAAGGATAATTAACAAGATTTGCATGTGCTGCACGTAACAATGGACAAGACATTATTGGTTGTGTGTGAATTGTTGGTAAATGTCTCTAGAATGGCTTGATGTTGCTTCAGCTGCTCTCTGAAGCCCAATATGATCCCAACTGAATCATACTATTAAGATGTACACATTTTTTGCTATAATAGTTCTGAGTTTGGCACATAAGTAAATTCCTTCTGAAATAACATTTCTCTCTATTTTCTGTATTTCAAATGTAGCCTGTTTTTTGTGACTTGTATTGTGGCATAGGTCTAATTCTTTATACACATATTTACAAAACTAAAACTGCCAGAAAAGTATGAATGTTGAAGACCAATTATTCATAGTTCTTATTTGTTCATTATTTTTTTTGTCCTGATTCAGGCCCAAGAGAGACCTTGTTTAGTGTCTATGAAATCAGCAAGACCTTGAGATACTGTTACTCTTCATTGTGAAGCTAAACAAGAGAATAGCAATTTTGATTGTAGCACTATACCTCTCTCTCGCTCTCTCTCTCTCTCTCTCTCTCTCTCTCTCTCTCTCTCTCTCTCTCTCTCTCTCTCTCTCTCTCTCTCTCTCTCCCTCTCTCTCTCTTACCACCCTCCGGATGATGATAGACATACATGTGGCCATTTGACAGCGTGCCGCTTTTCGTGTGTTTTTGGTTGCCAATTGCCGAATTGGGGCGGAGTACTTAAGTATTGGTTCCGCCCCTGCTTCCCCCGTTTGCATCCCCATCCATGTTGCTTCCGATTTGGGTGTTTGGCTGCAACGGCAAAGCTGCCATGGTGTGAGTGGTGAATGTCAGGATCGTTCTGGACCTCCGTATGCTCCACAGGGCTGTGTCTACACTCTCCTGAAGAACAATAATAATAATAACTAGAAAATTCCCTCATGGGAAATTTTGAAAGTGCACGGGTGACGCTACCGGAGTGTGTACATCATGAGATTCTGCAGAGGTTTCAAACAATTAATACCTGTAACATTATGATACTGTATACAAGGAGCACACCTACAACAAACATTCCTTTTTTAAGTATTTATTTATACAGCAACCTATGCCTTTTCAACATCAAATATGTGGGAGATGGTTACAAAAAATATGATGAAAAGGGTCGCAGGCAGAGTAGAGTTCAATGAGAGGGCAGTGATGATCTTCCATGTTGTCTGCAAATACACAAAACACAAAACCATCTGTAAGACACCAACATGAATCAAGTCAAGTTAAAGTAATCAAGATACTGTACAGTTTTGTACTCATGGGTAAATGTCTCTTACTTTTCTTCTGCTGACTTGCTGTCTTGATATTTGGTCCTCGTCTTCCAAGATCTGTTGACATCCTCCCTAAAATCTTCAACACATTGTTCAGTAACAGTTATCAAAGGGTTTAAGAATTATTCACAGAGATACACAGACACAGCCTACATTGACCATCATAATGAAATCAATGACAATGCACAAGTAAATGTGTCTTACCTGTCTGTTGGGTTGCTGTCTTTAGCCGTGGTCCTCTGGAGGTTTTCTTCCTGGATCTGTTGTCATTCTCTCTAGATTAATAAAGCACACAATACAGTTAAAGCAAATCTTGCTCGAACATTTGATCACACTACAGTCGGTAAAACACATTGGAAAGTGTTGCTCACTCATCATCTGATGGGATGTTTTATCCTTTGTGGAGTCCTCTGGAAATCTGCTGTGGTCCTCTTGCATTCCTCTGCCTAGATCTTCTGTCACTCTTACAGGAAGATAAAAGGCAAAGGCATTAATAAGTTACAGGTTTCAAAGCATTGGGTAAACATTTGATCACAAACTGAAAAAATAAAATTGCAGTGAATTAACAAAAATAATGAAATATCCCTCCCTTCTTGTTGAGTTGTTACTGGTGAGAGTCCCATGCAGTCCTCTGGAGGTCTTCTTCCTGGATCAGCTGTCATCTTTGGTATCTGCAGCTTCATTGTCATGGCTTCCCCTCAGACATGCAGGCATACATGATAGGAAGAGGTGTGGCATCAGTACAGGGCACTAAATACCCGAGTACATCTTTAAGTTAAGTTACATTGCGTTTTAATTGTTTTAAGATAGACAGGGTTCCCCCAGGATTTTTAATCTTAAATTTAAGACTTTTGAAGACCTTTTTAAGACCACTTTAAATGAAATTTAAGACCAACGTCGCACCTTCCCTGGTATGCATATTCAAATTGATGTATTTGAATATAATAATTATTATTGAATGTAATACATTAGCATATTCATATGCAAAATTAAAACACCTATGCATTATATAATGTATTCTGTCATACAATATCACAGTGCCCTGTAACCACTTTTTTTGTATCATGCTTTGGGGTGGGGGATTATTGGATTGAACAATTTGCTGATATAACAGTTTACACTATATGCATTTTCATATGAAAAGGCAACAGCTTTTTTTTTAATTTGTTTTACATTTTGTCAATCTTAACAGTAAAAGGCTAATATTGTGTAAGATTATAGAAAGCCTATTCATTATTTCACAGTTCTGTTTTCCATGCAGTTTGTTGCCAGACTGTGTGAAAAGTTACTAACAAAACTATACTAGACAAATTGCAAATAACTTGTTCAGCTCAGTTGTTTTAAGAATCTCAATTCTGATCTAGGAAATGCACCAAAGCAACTAAGAAATCGTGATGACTCACTCACTCAATATGGACAAAAACGATGTCCTCTGAGTCTAGATGGCAGTAGCGCATCTATTCTCCCCCCCCCCCCATGCTAACATGAGAATAATGGTACAGTCCTTTTTACCATTTTATAAAGTAGCCTAGTGCAGAGCACTGTAGCACGGGTATGCTCTGCCTATAAGTCTATGAATGTTCTCATTCATCCAGGTCATGTTTAATCCAGCCAACAATTAAATCGAACGCAATCGGACTTAGATTTGTCTGTGAAGACATTTCGCCGCTTGGATCCCGCTTGGATCTCTGTTTTACCCTTAGGTTACATTTTGAATGAACTTTTATTAAGTATTCTTCAGAAATGTTAGCTGTAGCTACTTACTCTTTAGAGTCCATATCACTTCTGCCTGCAGTGTTGGTGTTGACCCGCACAGTATACCTGATAACGACGTGATAACGACGTTTTCCCTTTTCCGTGGGTGATCGTGACTGAGTTGATTTCACTTAACGCGAACTCTGAGCAAAGACAGTACAATGCAGCTTGGGGGTGTCAGCGTCTCAGCCAATGAATCTGTACAGGTTGCCAGATATTTTGGATGTAGCCTAGCCTGCTAAGATGCGACGTTTGGGTGTACGTTGTAACAACGAACAATAAATAAATGTTGTGGCGCCGTATCAAATAAAAATTTTAATTTAAGACCTGTAAACGAAATTTAAGACCTGTTAACAAAATTCAATACCTTTTCAAGGCCTTAATTTCTGAATACAAAATTTAAGACTTTTTCACGTTTTTAAGACCTTGCGGGAACCCTGGAGAGAGAGAAAGAGAGAGACTTACTTTGTGATGGAGGAGGTGTCACCAGCGGCTTGGTCTGCATCTTCAGAGTGGGAACTGAAATCATCCACTTGAAAGAAAAGAAAAAAAAAGGTCTAGTGCAAGTTGGTAAAAATTAACTTGATGTTTGAACTTTGATGTTTCACATTAAACTTAATGTTGTTTCCCTTTACCTGGTCCTTGGCCCTCCTCCACTGCTGTCCCTATTTAGCCTGCCTCTTCTAGCTGTGAGGAAGGCTGCTGCAGCTTCCTGTCCTGAGCTCCCTGTCTTACATTTCAACAGACTGGCACTGTCCTCATCATCTTAATGTCTCAGATATTGCTGACCCCGTATAAATAAATACATTTATACATAAAGATATATAAATAGATACATCAATATATACAGACTTGAACTTGATTAGAATGATCATCATCATATGACCTGAAAATTTCCAGCCAACACATAACACCATGTTTAGTGTGTCGAGTAACTTAATTTTGGTTGACACACTTAACATTTAAAATGTAGACAGCGTGCACCCATGGAGCCTGCTCGATGGGAACATGCTTAGACACATGTATATGAAAACAATTACACAAGCCATGAAACAAAATGCACCCAGAACGGCAGCACAATTTGTGAGATAAATAAATAAATAGTATAATTGCACCCAATGTGCAATCACAGCATGATATGATTGATAAATAGATAAATAAATAACATGAAATAAATAAAGTTAAAATGCACCCAGAATGATGACAGCATTGTTGTTTTAAAATTAACATTTGCACCCAGAGACAGCCATTTTTTGTACCCAGAGCCATTAGGTACACGCCAGCACTTGGCTGGAATAAATAACATTAAATAAAGTTAAAATGCACCACGTGCAATCACTGCATGATTTGATTGATAAATAAATAACGTGAAACAAATAAAGTTAAAATGCACCCAATGTGCAATCACAGCGTATGTGATTGATAAATCCAGCATGATTTAATTGATAAAAAGATAAATAAATAACATGAAATAAATAAAGTTAAAATGCACCCAGTCTATTTCAGACTAAATAAAAAGCACCCAGAATGACAGCGTATCATATTTGCACCCAGAGACAGCCATTTTTTTGTACCCAGAGCCATTAGGTACACGCCAGCACTTGGCTGGAATAAATAACATTAAATAAAGTTAAAATGCACCCAATATTCAATCACTACATGATTTGATTGATTGATAAATAAATAACATGAAACAAATAAAGTTAAAATGCACCCAATGTGCAATCACAGTGTATGTGATTTGATAAATCCAACATGATTTCATTGATAAAAAGAAATAAATAACATGAAATAAATAAAGTTAAAATGCACCCAGAATGACAGCATTGGTCTGTTAAAAGTATCATTTTTGCACCCAGAGACAGCCATTTTTTTGTATCCAGAGCCAGTACGTAAACGCCAGGACTTGGCTGGACCCATAGACAGCCATTTTTGTACCCAGAGCCATTAGGTACACGCCAGCACTTGGCTGGAATAAATAACATTAAATAAAGTTAAAATGCACCCAATGTGCAATCACAGTGTATGTGATTGATAAATCTATTAAATAAATAAAGTTAAAATGCACCCAATGTGCAATCACTGCATGATTTGATTGATTGATTGATAAATAAATAACATGAAACAAATAATTAAAATGCACCCAATGTGCAATCACAGCATGATTTGTGATCGATAAATATATATAATATAAATACATAAAAAAATATATAAATAGAACACATAAAACCATTATGTGAAACTAAAACATCATGATTTAACGTATCATAGAAGACATGATTAGCACATTTTTGGCACAATGTGTTGGCTGGAGAGGCTATTAGTCAGTCAAAGTACAATAAACTGGACTGTGATAACTGTAATATGTTTGCAGAACACCTGAGTGAAGACATTTATCAGGATGTGAAATATAAATGTGATCAATCAGGGTGTTCTTTTCAGTTGTGGAGTCTGTGATCAACTGAGAGTAACCTCTGGACTGGAACAAATCTCTTATGCTTTTCTTTCCTTTTGACAAGAGATCCTCATTAAAGTCCCCACAAACAACAATGGGCTGGTGATTAAGTAATTCCAGCGAGTCCAAGAGGCTTTTCAAGTTTGGCAGAAATTTTGCCAAACTGAAATTAGGCGGTTTGTAAACAGTCGCCAATAGCACTTTGACTGGAGCCTCAATTTTCACAATAACAAACTCTAAATCAGTGACATCTTGCATGTATCTGCGAGGCTCTGTTTGAACATCGCTTCTGCAGTACACTGCAACTCCACCTCCATCTTTTTTTGCCATGTCCACACAGGTGTTGTATGACACCTGTCTACTGCGTGTGAACATGTCGTATCCCTCCAGCTGGAAAACTGGGGACACAGAGGACCCTGACAGATGTGTCTCTGTGAGGCACAACACATCTGCAAGTCTGAGTTCATGATGTGCTTTCAGGTCCGCAATATGAGATGGAAGTCCTTGTGTGTTGTGGTGGATGATTGTCAAAGTCTTTAGAGTTTGGTCCGTTGATTTAAAAAGAGTCAACAGGGGTCTGGCACTCTGGAAAGATGCATGATTCATATTTTCCAGAGCCTTCTTGATTTCAGGATCAGCATATATCTTTTTCTCATCAAAGTCTGTAATGGTGAGACCTTGAAGGGAAGTTGTGCGGCTCAGAGCGACATAAGCCATTCCTCTTTCGAAAACACGTTTGAGGCACACGACCGCCGACGTCATGGTCATGCCTTGCACTTTGTGGGCAGTACATGCAAAGGCCAACTTCATCGGAAACTGACGTCGAATGACTCCCTTCTTGCTCGTGCTCTCCTCAGATCTCTCGATGTACACCAAGTCGTCTGAGGGACCCAGGATTTTTTTACGGAATCTCTGTCCTGCTGTAGGATTGTCCAGCCGCAGCCCAATCAGCCTCGCAGCTTTTGGGCCACGTTCACTCATCACAATGTGTATGATTGTTCCAAATGTTCCATTAACAATCCCATCCTCCACATCGAGATTCCTGGTCAACATAACGCGTACTCCTTGAGCAGCCATTATGTTGTCAGGCAAGTCTCTTTTGCTTCCTTGAAAGTTGTAGAGTAAGTTCATCATGCAGCCTGTTCTGGGATCTTTTCTGAAGTCTTGGGCTGCAATCTCGACAACATTCTTGTGGAGGGCGGCTACAGTAACAGCATTGTGATTGTCGACTTCTTTATTTGTGGCGTAGATGTGTAGCACATCTGCTGGACAATCCTTGCCATCAGCCACTGCCTGTGTGAGCAACTGCCTGTCTTCATGACTCAGACAATCTCCCTTTAGCTTCACTCGAAGGCGGTTCAGGAGTTCAGCAAAAGCTTGATCGTCTTTCTGTCTCATGATCTCTGTCAGGTTGACCATTGTGAAGTAATCCTTCCAGAGATCAAACTCATTCTGCTCATACACACACAGTGGCTTGGCTCTGCCGAGGGGTGGCAGTTGGTAAAAGTCACCTACAGCAAGGACAGACATTCCTCCAAATGGTTTCCTGTTTCCTTTGATCTGCTGAAATCGCCAGTGGACGTAGGCAAACAGCTCTTTGGAAACCATTGATATCTCGTCGATGATGAGAATCTGGGCATTGGACAGTGCCGCTCTGACTTCGTCTAGTGCATTTCCAAGGCCCTGATATGGTGGCTTCAAGGACCTTGGAAGCTTCAGGATGGAGTGCAATGTTTTGCCTGAGATGTTGAAGGCTGCTGTGCCAGTGAATGCAGTCAGCAGCACTGCAGGCTGGGACATGTCGGCTTTGTCCCGGAATCTGGGGAGCTCACGCAGAATCCTTGTTGCCTCCTGATGCATGCACTTGATGACATGGGATTTGCCACAGCCAGCTCCTCCCGTCATGAAATAATAAAATGGGTCTGGATCGTGGCCCCAGACACATTTGAAGCACCACTCACGCACAGTGTAGAATATGGATGCCTGTGTCTCGTTCAGACTCTGATACATCTTTCTCATGTAGTCTGGACTCAACTCTGGTGCATCTATTATCTGCATGAAGCCCCTCCCATCGTTGTTGACTTGATAGTCGGGGATGTCTTCGTTCTCTTCATGCTCCGTCTCCAAGGGTTCGCGCTCAGCAAGACACTCCAAGCGGTCCAGTTCCACCTCGGGTGCAAAGGTGTTCCAAGCATTAAGAACTGGACCACATTGCTGAAACTGTTGGAGTGCTGCGTCAATGTTTTTGCCTCCACTTTCGTATCGTTTCTTGTTGGCGTCTACGATACGTCTGACGTCCCCCACACCCCTTTTAGCGCATTTGTAAAATTGTTCATAAGTGGGGCATTGTTTATCAGTCAGCTCATCATCAGATCTGTGTGGGAGATAAAGCTTTAGAAGCCGCCTGTAAAATTTCTCTGGGGTTTTCTTTTCCGAGAAGCGAGCAAATCTGATGATGGCTGGTTTGCCTACAGTTCTCTTCTGAATGAACCCTTTCTCATTTTGGAGAGGAATGGCACTTTTGCCTTCAACTTGCTGGCCATACACTACCCTGTACTCTGATGCAAACTCAGCCAGACACATACATTCGAACGGTTGTCCGACAGGTCGGGCCAAGTACTTTTCAGGCACTCCTGACATCCACACCTCCTCAGAACCTGGTTCCATGTTTTTGAGCCTGTTGATGGGGTGACTCATTTTCAGACCGTCCTCATCAGTCTGAAGGAACACAACGGAACGGGAGCACTTTTTCAAGGGTAAGCTGCAAGTGCGAGCTGCAGCTTCTTGAGCGCTGACCTCTCTGTGCTTTGCGTAGGCCTGCATGATCTGCTTCATCTCATCACGCTCATTGACGTTGGATTTTTTTACATTTTTGATGACCGAGTTGAGGAATTCGGTCATCTCGTGCTCTGGCTTGGAAACATAGGACATCATGTACATTATGCAGCTGAAGTCATCGACAACATACTGAATGTCCATGTTGGCGTTCCAGGCTCGTAGCAGGTCCGGATTGTAGGGGTTTATCCAACATTCATTTGGATCACGCTTCAGCATCACTACATTGCGGCTTGTCAGACTGATGACGTGTTCCAGGTACTCTTGTTCTGTCATCTTGCATTGGCGGAGCATGTCTGAAAAGCTGCTGAACGAGGTGTCTGGTTGCATGAGCAACTCTCTAAGTGGCTGAAGCTTTGACTTGGCTTCCTTTTGCATTTTTGATAGCTGTCTCTTCTGTGCCTTTAATTGTTTAGCTGGATCTGGGTTTTTATCTGATTTGCCGTCTACAGTGGGTGGCCTGGTGATTATTGTTTTTTTCATTGGCAGTTTAGGGAAGCCAAATCTGCAGGAAACATTACCTTTTTTGCATGATTTTGAATGTTTCCTGCTGTGCACCTGAACCTCGGATACAATTTTGTGAAGCTCTGGGTCTCTCTCGGGGTCAGGCATCTTGCACGATATGTGCTGGTCAATGAATTTGGCGACATCGCTGTCAAGATCGCCTTCAAACTTGGGTGCATTTTTGATCCAGACCAGCATGTGAATGTGTGGGCTTCCTCTGGCTTGAAACTCCACACGGTAAAAGTAATCCTCTACTTCAGAAATGGGCTTTGCTGGTGAGAGGATGAGGCTGGTCATCAGAGCGTCTACTCTCTTTTCAAACACGCGCATAACTGTGATGGGGTTGCTGCGCAGAATGTCACATTTGGCGTTCCAGTCGAGCTCTGAAAAGTCCCCTAGTTCACCCTGCTGAGCTTTAATGACCTCCACGACTTCAGGCCATCTCATCTCAGCAGCGGAGAACGTCAGGAAAAATGTCGGTTTGCCAATCTGCCTGACCATTGCGTGGACATCTCTCAGTGTTTTCTCCCAATAAGCTGGAGTGCCTCTGAGTGGTTGCATGAATCGTGTTGCATCCTTGTCCATAATAAGTCTCTCCAGCTGTTCTTTGTCTTGCAGCATCAAGTTGTTAACTCTGCGGCCATCCTTGCTTTTGGATTTTCCTTTGCGCATTTGAATAGACATACTGCTGGTGGCCAAGTGTGTCTCTGTGACAAACTGCGCAAAGAAAAGGTAGCTTTGGTCACTGGCAAACCGTGTATCTGCAGAAAATAGCCTAGCATTAAAGTATATGCTGGGGGACAGTTTGATGTTTCTGGCTTCATCCAATGTGTTTTGTCCTGTTGGAAACTGCACAGGAAAGGCCATGGCTTCTAGTTTTGGTATGGTGAAGAAACCTACTGGTTTGTTGCCTTGGGCGGGTGCAACACTGAAAATGCCATCACCATATGAAAGGATTTCCTGTGCAATGTCTGGGGGCTGCATGCATGTGTCCAGAGCCAGACCAGGTCTCAGCTCCTCTTTTTCTTTGTCTGCTTCCTCCATGTTTACCTCTGTGTTGCTGCGCTGCTCTGGGGTGCTGGGCTGCTCTGGTATCGCAACAACTGCAGTGTTGTGCCGTGAGTCTTCTTCATCGGCTGACTCATCTTGTACACTGTCATAAGTGGCACTGTCATCAATGGACACATTTTTATACTCAGAATGTAGCTGTTTGAGTTTAGCCAGGCCAGCTAGCACATTCTTCATGTTGACGGTGTAGAAGTGCTGGTGGCCTTTGTATTTAATGCGTCTTTTTAGTTTGACTTGCAGTAGCTGTGCTTCAGTGTTGGGCCTTGGGAGACTGTTTACAACTGTTTCCATCTCTGATGGAACACACACAACAGCTCCGTGTACAGCCCTCTGTTGTCCTTTTGGCAGAGCGATTATTTTTGCAAAAGGCAGGATTTTAGCAATGAGCTGCCTTTCAAGCACATTGAGTATAGCCAATTCTGGGGGGATGGGTGCTAACTCTAGATTGTTTGCTACTGCAAGGGATGACATTCTGCCTCTGCTCAGGTGGTTGTCACAGGTGTGGCAGATCCACTCCTGAAGTCTTTCTTGTGGAACAGAGCAGGGGGAAGTGCAGTGATCATCACAGAAATGAACATAGTTTCCTGTCAAGCATGCTGCTGCCATTTTATTGTGTTTGCTATATTTGTCTCTTTTGCATAGCTTGACCTGATTGGAGAACATTGTTCTGTTACAGACTGTACAAACATATGTGGGTCCATGTCTATTAGTTTCACGGAAGGACGCCACGGCTGCTTCCATCACAGGATCCATCAGGGGCTGGGAAGGTTCCTGGTGGTGGGTAACAATGTGTCTGTATTTTCTTCTAATTTTAATTGCTTTTTTTATCTTATGATGAATGCAAAAGGCAGCATTAGTGGCCAGTTTGATTATTGTTTTCTGGCTAACGCGTTGAATGCAACGTTGTCTAAACTCTGGGTCATTGTGATATCTTAAGTTAAGACTTTGCATTTTGTTTTGCCTGTAGCTCTGGCTGGATGCATAATGTGTTTTCATGCACATTTTCAGTCTGCTCCGGTAAGCTGGATCTGTTCTGTACCGGTCAGTTATGGCTTTCTTGTGTTTGCTTTGGAAAGCAGGATCTGTTCTGTACCGGTCAGTTATGGCTTTCTTGTGTTTGCTTTGGAAAGCAGGATCTGTTCTGTACCGGTCAGTTATGGCTTTCTTGTGTTTGGTTTGGAAAGCAGGATCTGTTCTGTACCGGGCAGTTATGGCTTCCTTCTGTTTGGTTTGGAAAGCAGGATCTGTTCTGTACCGGTCAGTTATGGCTTTCTTGTGTTTGCTTTGGAAAGCAGGATCTGTTCTGTACCGGTCAGTTATGGCTTTCTTCTGTTTGGTTTGGAAAGCAGGATCTGTTCTGTACCGGTCAGTTATGGCTTTCTTGTGTTTGGTTTGGAAAGCAGGATCTGTCCTGTATCTTACGATGTTTTGTTCCTTCTTTTTAGTTTGAACTTGGGGATCAAAATAATATCGTTTAAAGGACAACAGTCGTTGTTGACGACGACTTTTTTGTGCATATATAGTTTTCGCAGCCTGAACTTTTTTCATTCTAAATTCTGGACAGCTGGCATACTTTTTTCTATTATGTTCAGTGCTACTTTTCCTCTTTTGTTCACAAAACAATGGTGCATTTTGGTCTTTGCTGGCACTTTCATTCCGTCTGGCTTTTTGTCGTCGCTGTGTATTCAGCTTGGAGATACTTGCTGTTTGTGGGACAACTTGTGGGGCTGAGGAAAAGTTGATGTCAGCTGTCGGAACCTCTGCTTGGGGTGTGCAGGGGAGAGTTTCAGACTGGGTGTCTTTGGTTGGGTGAGCTAACTGTCCACAATGTTCACTGGAACCGACAGCTTCAAATGAAATGGGCACAAACTCATAGCTGGCATGAGCTCCGCGATCTTTAAACAATTTGTGCAGATGGTCAGCCAGGTCACTGAGCTCAGAGAAGGTCATCATGATTGCAGTTCCGTAGTGGTGTGGTAAGCCTGTTGCATTTCTTGTGTGTGAATCAAAGACTCCATACCTCCCCGAGTTCTCACGGAAAACTGCAATGCACTCTGGAGTTACCATGATCAAAGCTTGGCTGACTTCTGCCGACAGACACTCTAGCTGTGTGGCAAGGGACTGCCCCCACTGCTCACTTCCTGGGCTGGGTGCTTGGGCTTTAAGGGGGCCTAGTCTGGCAAAAGACATTTTGACATTGTACATATTTGTGTCTGTCAGCACCTGTCTTGGCATTTCCTCTAATGTCAGGTGGTTTCCTTGGAATTTTTTGTCCAGAATTAGCTGCTGTTTAATTCCAACATAGAGGGAGTCTCCCTGTGCCATCACTTTGTCGAGTGTAGTCGTGTTGAATTGACTGCCCTCATTCTGGTAAGCCAGGAAAGTCAGGGACATGCAGGTGCACTGGTGATTTCTGGAGAATGTTTTGTATCTCCCGTCATTCTGACTATGACTGGCCCTCACTCTTTCAACATGCTGCTCTGTCCTGGCTTGAACCTGAAATTATGTTATAAAAGGATTGCTACCATTAGCATTACTCTGTTTCACATATGATTATTATTATTGTAATGCCAGTAGTATAAATAATGCAGGATTAGTTATAATGTCTGCCGTAGAAAGGTCTCTGCTGAGAAACACAGCTGCATCGCACTGCACCCATAGACTTTAAAAAGAATGGACGTAGCATTCGTGACATCATGCATTGGTTTCGTGGAGTCCGTTTTGTGATCCTACTACAGGCATTTGAACTGCGCCATCTTGGATTTTAGCGGGAGTGTACTTTCCATATTTTGGAGGAGATGCGGTGGTTAGCCAGCTGAGGACCCGCCCACTGCACTCGAAGCAACCAGCTAATGGCCGGTAACAGCTAATGGCCGGAATTTTAAGCCTAAACAATACGACAACAGTTGTGGTACAAAAACACTTTTGACTCTTTTAATCGATATTTATTTTTTCAAAAAATGAAGGCCCCTTGAACTGATGCATATACACTTATGTGCAAGTCCCAGTATCTTCTTTGTGGCTGGCTTTAAGTTGCTAGCGTCTTTTGCAGCCCGGGCGTCCTCATATGCTTTCTATGTTTCAGGTGCCTTACCAGGTTTGAAGTATTAAGCAAGTGCTTTTAACAGTTGTTACAAATAACAATTTACCCGTCTTCTTCAGAAACTTTGAAAAAGTCCCACACAATCGACGCCATGTTGTCTGTTTTCAAACATAGGCACGCTGTGCTTCATTCACAGCGTGACGGATATTCCCCATTGTCACGTTTGCTAGTCATTCTTTTGGCCTTTTTAAGTTAATGTTTCTATTGTTTATGTGTAACATGTGTAGAAATACTATGGATATCAATTCAAGTCAGCAAGTACAAAAATTATGACCGAGTAATAAGTTTTTTTCCGACATGAGGCAGAAAGTTTTTCTGATTATGCCAACGTCACTTGAACGCAGCATTCACTGCAGGCCATTCAGGTGTCTCAGTGGAAGTGGGGCGCTGCCGTGCTTACATTATAAATACTATTATATTATAATGTTATCAGAGCTATTCGTCATATCGGACTTATTGGAATGACGTAATAATTTCTGTTATGACACAATAATTATCGTTCACCCCTAGATAATACCAATACCAAGAAAAAATAATGGACTACAGTCATAAAAAAGTTTACCAAATCAATTTGAATTACTCAATGGCATTTGTGAAATGTAGAAAGATAATGGTTTCAGAGATATAACATGGGCCATGGTTTGTTTCAGATGTAGTTCATTGTACATTTTGTGTGTGGATTTGAGAGGGAAGAAAATACCGTAGCTGGGGAGGGAGGATCACAACCGGCATCTGTAATGGTCCAAGATGGCATGGTTGCGGAAGGTGTCTTGAGCTTGGCCATCTGAAAACACATTACAACACATTCAGTGAAACTAAAGACTTTAATGAAACACAACAATTTATTTAGGTGGAGTGAAATTTACCTTTGCAGCCGGTGAACAGCAGGGGGTTGCTGCATCACCCGAACTCAAGGACAATCTGGTTGAGGGGGATCCAACGAGCTGTTGATAGATGACAAAAAACATTACACTCTAGACAGTGTGGATAATGGATAATGTAGACACAACTCAGTTAAAAACCATAGCATACAGAGCAGAAGGTAACATACATCGTTCACAGGAGGTCGGGTGCCCAAGGGGTGCCTTTCCTTGGTCCAGGGCGGTCTCAGCGGGGACACTGGCAAAGACTTCACAACAAAAAAAAGACGAATTCAATTCAGTTTTATTTGGATAGCACAACGAGCAGCAACAACAGTAACTGTAGCAATGATAATTGATGCCAATAGAGTCTATTAATTATCTGTCCTAGTTATTTAATTAACTCAGCTACTTTCATTCTAAATGTTCATACATATCCAGTGAGTGCCATGTGTAATTTCTAAGGTTTGATTGGTCAAACACATTGTTTTTGTTCTTAAATCAGATAAAGTAATTATTGTAGGTGATTTTAATATCCATGTGGATGTTACAAATGACAGCCTTAGTAACGCATTTACCTCATTAAGACATTAAACCTCAGACAGTGTGGACAGTCTTGCTATGTCTCAGTTCAGTTTGTTGTTCAAAACAAGTTTCTGTGTGTGTGTCAGTTGTACAGTTGAACATACACTAACTGGAGATCGGGAGCATGGGGGTTGGGTCTCGATGGTCCTGGACCCGGTGGCTGGGGGGGACTCCTGTTCCTGGTGGATCTTCCTCCATCGCTGCTTCGTGGCCTGCGCACGCTTCCCCTTCCTCGGCATTCTGTTGAAGACAACTCCCTAACAAAACCCTAACCCTAATTAAATCTAATCTAACCCTGACCCAACCTGAAATACCTACTTACCCCAAATCTAATTTAATGTAATGTTAAGTAACCTACCGGTAATCTTATAATGTTAATGTTACAAGTACAATATAATGTTAATGTTAGTGTTAATATGTAAACAGGAAGAATACAGTAGAGATGAAGTGTTGAGAAAGGTGTGTGATCGTTAGATGAAGATCCAGGAACGGTGATGACGATGATCAATCTTCAAAATCAGCTTTGTAAATGTCTGACCGTGAACCAAAGAGAATCTGCAATAAGAAACAAGCTAAATGCATTATGAACACATCTTGGACATATTTAATTTTCATGCTGTGCACCTAACTTCAGCAAATGTGCTAGTAGTGACGTATAAACATGCACAATATTTCTTACAACAGCATTATTTTACCACACTAAAATCCATTTTTAAATCTGATATACTTGGTTGGCCAGTTATGAATTAATTAATTAATTGTGAAAGAACACGTGTAAAATGTTTTTTTTTTTTTTAAGAAAAATAAAAAAGAAGCCATGAGTCCGTCTTCAAATACACCACACTGCATTAACAAAACCATTAAGCCATTAATGAACCAGTTTAATTTAAGGCATTCCCTATTCAAAATCGCATCTTAAATCACTGTTTTCCCGCGTACCGCCATCTTAAATCACTGTTTTATCTCGTACCGCCATCTTAAACCACTGTTTCCTTAAATACAGTCTCAACGCTATCAAATCTCTTAGTCAACATCGAAAATGATTTATCTGTGTAGAATTCATATTTACGATTTCCTCAAGCAAGTACAACTTGAACCGATAATACAAGAAAACACAAAACCATTAATGAACCTAGTTTACTTTACCGCAAAATAGAAACATTTAATTTGATGTGTCCGATGACGAGAGACAGAGAGAGCACTTTGGTAGAGAGACATAGAGTAACAATAACAGAGCGAGCGCCGGTCTCGATAAAGCTGTTAATTAATGAGAAATAAAACGTTATTTCCTGATTGTTTCACAGCGGTTACATTCAGCAGGTAGACACGATCATCGCCTATCTGAATCACATTATCCAATGAAAAGCATTAGAGTTGTGTGCGTGAGCAAAGTCCAGCCATCGCGTCTACCACAGTTCTCCCAGCAGCAGCAGCGATGGCGGCAGCGGTGTGGCCGTGATGTTGAATAGCCGGGCAGCGCGCGATCGATACATAGGCCGAGTCACTCAATGTTATTAATTAAAATGAGTTTTGGATTTAAATTTTTACAATGGAAATGTTTATTTGCACGTCTTTATTATCAGACCATTACATTTCCCTCTCGCGCATTTACACGTCTTTATTATCAGACCGCAATTACATTTTCCTCTCGCGCATTTCCTATTCCCTATTGTGGCACATTTTGCCGCCGTTCAAACGATTGCCCTTTAAGACAACAACTGTACATATTTGAATGTGTTTTTAGGTGGTTATAGCCAAAACGCGACGAGTAACAAAGTCAAGCTTAATCTCACTAATGTGTACAACTGATGTGTTGTAAAGACAGTATATCTTACCTCTGATGCGATCAAAGGGGAAGAGCAGATCGGGGAGGGGCTTTTATATGACCTGGCCAAGCACCGAAGTCAGGCGACTGAAAATGACCAATAGGAGTCCTCTTGTATCCGCCGTCAAATCAAACGAGGGGTATCTGTTGGGTCTGCCTAACAACAGCCCGAGAACATTCGCGCCAGTTAAAATGACCAATAGGAGTCCTCTTATATCACAGAGGACGCGACGCGCATACCCGCACACACACGCACGCCCGCACACACAGACGCAAGCACCCACACACGCGAGCACGCGCCATGTCGACATTGAGGAAAAGAGCCATTTTCGGTCTCGGCACTGGTCTCACGTTTGGGCTTATTCTGACAAAACGGTAGCTCCTATCAGAAAAAAAGCAAGACCATCATCGCCATGAGGACTTCCCAAACGATTTGGTGTTTCTACAATGTTTCTAGAGTAAATATTTCGGAGACACTCGCAAGTTTAAAACAGGGGTCCGTTCTGCTTTTCTCTGAAAATATTTGTATCGGAGTCAATGAGGAGAAGACACCGACTGGCCGCACTTAGAGGCTGCTAATTCGAATTCTGTAAATCTCTCCGATTTTTTAAACACATTGTGAGAGACAGAACACATATGTCTACAAAGTTGAAAAAAATCACGTGTGTACATTGTAAAGTGTGGCCAGGAGCAGCGTGGAAAGAGATTTATTTATTATTTTTGTGGAGCTCTCTCCACTCTAGCTACACTCTAACCCTAATAAGGGCATGCAATACACACCCATTGTAATCTCATCATTTCTCCAAAAATGATCATGGTCATTGAACAGTGATTGATCAAAAAGTATATGACCTATCAAAACATGGAAATATACATAAAGTACACAAGACTTTTGTCTACTGTTTAAAGTTGAAATGGAGTCTCTAGGTCAAAGTATGCAGGAGCAGCAGACAGCAGTAGGCAGTAGTAAAAATATTTATTTTTTGACCTCCTCCCATGCATTCTCTATGGGAAAATATTCACAGTTTTTTGCAAATAACTTCATGAAAAATTAATATTTTTTAAATTTGTATTGAAGCACACCGATCCCGATGAAGACGCACATTTTGATATATCATTTGTCCTACAACTCTTTGAGTTGTAGGACTAGTAGCAAATCAAAAAAGCGAGGAAGAGGAATAATAATAAAAAGAATAATAATAAGAAAAAATCCCCAGGATAACAATAGTGCTCGGGGCTTCGCCCCGAGCACTGGCTCCACAGCTTTGCTGTAGGGCCAGTGCTCGGTGCGTTTGCCCCGTGCACTAATGATAATAATTAAAGCACAAAGGATTGGGCGGGACTTTGCCGAGTCTCTCCGGGTATGTGGTGGATCGTGTTGCGATAGGTTCTCGTCCGTCGCGGTCCATGCACAAATCACATCACATTTTGACATTCGATTCAACCTGCCCAACTTTGATGGCACACCAAACACACCTTTAACCATTTTTATTACTCTCTGGTTAGTTTGGTGGTGGGGAGGGTGGGTTGAACTGTTCATGGTTGTGGGGGCTGGGGGTTGGTTTGTAGTCTGAGGTGGTACACTTGGGGAGGTGATGGACATGGTGGGGGGGTGAAGTGGGAAGATGCTGGTTATTGGAGTTGGACTATCACATCTTTAGGAAAACAGGTTGTTTTTTCAGTTGTTTGTGTTGGTGCCCCTCACCCTTTCTGCCCTGCATTGTGTTTGGATGACTTTAAGTTGTTTGGCGGTGAAGTATATGGCTTGTTTGAAGTTTAACAACCATTTACATAAAGCCCATTGTTGTTCTGTGTATGAAAGAAAGGTACACTTTCTGAATGCCAAACCCATCACACCTTGTATGAGCTTGCGTGGGTTCTCTCCGGGTACTCCGGCCCCAAAAATGCAGGTTGGGGATTAGGTTAATTGGTATCTCTAAATTGACCATAGGTGTGTATGTGAGTGTGAATGGTTGTTCGTCTATATATGTTAGCCCTGTGATAGGCTGGCGACCTGTCCAGGGTGTACCCCGCCTCTCGCCCGTTGCAGCTGGGATTGGCTCCAGCCCCCCCGCGACCCTCCTAGAGGATAAGCGGTTTCAATAATGGATGGATGGATGGAAGTACACACAAGTACAACACTAACCCTAGACTACATCCTTACACTTAGACACCACAAACTTGCCCCCCACCCCCAATATACACACATGCATGCAAGCATGCATGCACACACACACAACCACATGTGTACACAGGCTACAATTGGTCACATCAGCATGGATGCTTAGCCTAAAGTAGCGATTCGCAGAGGCTTATTTTGTACTGTTAAAATGTTACATAACTTATCTCACAACCACTTGTTTTGATTTGTCACACCAGTAAATTAATGTTGATGCCATGTAAAGATGAACACGGCCTCTACCATCCAAGATAAGAGCTGAAATGGAAATTGGCTTCATCTAGTGGTCCGGATGGGAACTACAGGGCTCCCCCCTTCCCATCGGGACCACTGGATAGAGCCAATTTCCATTTCACATAATAAGAAAAAGTATACCCGCACACTGTCGCTGCTGCTCCCAGTGATTTTATTAGAAATACAACGTTTAAACCGTATAGGTCTTCATCAGGTTAACAGAGCAAAAAGGAAGGAGGGGATATATACCCATCAGAGTGGGCATTGCTCTCAATTAGCCAATCTAGGAATAAGTGGTATTCAAACAATTGTAAGAGGTGCATACATATAATATATTTGTATATACACAATCTACAATACATATACTTAAGAAATATATAAATACAATATTTTATATCCAAATTCTGTAATTACAGAGCAGTGTGTTAATATTGATACATTAACAGTATGTCTTACATTTTGTGGTGTATCCACACTGTGCACAGCCCCCACATTTGTAGTTCCCATCTGGGATGTGGATGGTTCCTGTGTGTCTGCTAGCTGGTATATGGGGTCTCACTACCTGGTCTCTTATATTAGGTGGGCGTCTGTAGACCAGCGTAGGTGGTTCATTAAAAACATTGGTAAGTCTTGGATCAGATCTTACTATATGCCAATGTTTCTGAATAATCATTTTTAAATCAAATCATAATGGGGAGTATTTGGTTAGGCATAGAGTGGGATACTCTTAGGGTTATGCATACTCTTTCATTTTCGTTTTGCGCTGTATTGACTCTATTAGCTGCGGAGTCAAACCATGCTTGTTTGTATCCCCTATCTAAAAACCTTTCTTTTAAATTATTAGCTTGATTTTCATAACTCTCCTCAGATCTGTATATTCTTCTGACCCTGTGAAATTGGCTAACAGGGAGGCTCTTGCAGAGGTGAGTAGGGTGAAAACTATCTTCCCGTAATAAGGTATTCCTGCATTTAGGTTTCCTGTATAAATCAGTCTGTAAAGTTAGGTCTTGTTTGACAATTATGACATCCAGGAAACTAACTAACTAACTTCTTCTGGACTAAATTCAAGGGTGAAGTTCAAATGTACATTTGCAGAATTTAGATACTGATGGAATTGCCCAAGAGTAAAAATGTATTATATTTGTTGGTGCCTTTCTCAAACCCAAGGTCACCTTGCATGTGAGTGTAGCGAAAGGACAAGGCAGTCACCCCACCCGGTCTCGAACTCGGGTCTCCAGGGCACCAAACCAGCAACTTGACCGAAACACCAAGCAGCCAGAGCGCATTGTCAACTGTTGTGACGGCACTCCGTCACAGTGAGAAACAAAACAAAACAAAACAAATATGAAATACAATAGCAATAGAGTGTCAGAAGTCCCAGTCCAGATTAAAAAGATATCGTCAATGTAGCGTTTATAAAGAAGAATGTTAGAATAAATCACGTTTTCTTCTGGATTCAGGACACATTTATTTTCAAACAGACCCATATAGCCATGGTGCTTCCCATTGCAGTTCCCTTTGTTTGTAGGTAAAAATAATTCTTGAAGAGAAATAAGTTAGAAGTTAGGACTAGCTCAGTTAGGTCAGTAACACATTCGGTACTGGGTTTACTCATGGCTGGCATTTGATTTAAGAAAAATGTTACTGCGTCCAAACTAGTGTTGGGAAGACCGAGTCTTTTTACTGAACCGGATCTTATACTCTCGGACAGTAAATTGAACAAATCTTTGAATGAGTCATTTCGTTCATTTCGTTATTTTTTACAGCAGGTGGCGCTATAGCCCTCTTGTGAGCATTGTAAAAAAGACTGCGGTTCTCAAACACTTAAAAATGAAGGCAACATGGTTTACAGCTGACAAAGTTTACACAAAATGACAAGCAATTCAAACCATGTGAAAACCTAGGAAAGCAAATACACACCAAAATAAAGTGACTTGTGTCCTGTATCCTCCCTGCCACATGACTTCCGGATGGCGGCGCGTACGGACGCAGCGGCCCCTCTCTGTCCCGAAAATGTGGTGCATACATGTTTGTCTTCGTCGGTGTGCCCGAGTGATTTTGTGTTTTCGTCGCATTTGCCAGTCCCAAGGCGCACATACAGCCGTGGGAACCTTTTCAACATCAGAAACCACGCTATTCACGGACTAAACCCGGCACTCGCCAAGGAGCTACACGATCTCGGACTACTCCGGCGGCCCACTTCGACACCGACCCCCACTACTGCAGCGCACCCGCAGAGGAAGCACCGCAGGCGGTGTGAGAGGAGGCAGAAGCGGGGGAAGCGCGGAGGTATCCGGGCGAGGCTAGCAGCTAATCCAAACAAGCCGGCTATACCGTCCATCGTACTCGCCAATCTACGCTCCTTGGACAACAAACTGGATGAGCTACACCTTCTGAGATCATCCCAGTGGACTGTGAGAGTGCTTTGTTTTCGTTTTCACGGAAACATGGCTAAACAACAACATACCAGACTCCGCCATTCAGCTCGACCAGCTAACATGCTACCGAGCGGACAGAGCACTCACCAACTACGGTAAGACCCGCGGCGGCGGTGTCTGTGTTTATATCAGGGATGCTTGGTGTCAGGACGCTGTGGTGGTTTGCAGACACTGTTCACCCCTTGCAGAGTTTATGATCATTAAGTGCCGGGCTTTCTCTCTACCGAGGGAGCTTTCTGCCATTCTGCTAGTGGCTGTTTACATCCCTCCCAGCGGCAACAACAATGATCGAGACAAGGCACTGAGTGAACTGTATAGCGCCATCTGTGACCAGCAGACAGCCCACCCGGACGGATTCCTCATTGTAGCTGGGGATTTCAACCACGCCAATCTTAAGACAGTGTTTCCTCATGTTTACCAGCACATAGACTTTCCTACACGAGGAAATAACACTCTGGACCTGGTCTACACCACACAACGAGGAGCATACAAGGCCTCACCCCTCCCCCACCTTGGCGCTTCAGACCACTGTACTGTTATGCTAATGCCGGCATACAGGCCTAAGGTCAAAGTCACCAGACCAGTCCAGAAGCAGGTACGGGTGTGGCCAGAGGGTGCTTCCTCAGCACTACAGGACTGCTTTAACACCACTGACTGGGCCATGTTTAAGCAGGCAGCCACCTACAACCAATACACCAATCTCCAGGAGTATTCGGACACTGTTACTGCCTACATCAGCAAATGCATTGATGATGTCACAGACACCAAGACCATCATAGTACGGGCCAACCAGAAACCATGGCTGACGGGGGAAGTCCGTGGTTTACTTAGAGCCCGGGATGCTGCTTTTAGAGCAGGTGATGAGGCTGGCCTGAGATCAGCGAGAGCCAACCTGATCCAGGGCATCAAGCTAGCTAAGAGGCAGTATAGTGCCAGGATATCCGAACACTTCAGTGACAGCAGAGACACTAGGAGCCTGTGGCAGGGGATACAGACCATCACGGACTATAAACCCCGACCACAGACCTTTGACAGTGACACCACTCTGCTGAACGATCTAAACAACTTCTTCGGACGGTTTGAAGCAGACAACAGCACCCCTGCACAGAAGTCACCACCCCCTGCAGATGATCAGGTGTTGTGCCTCTCGCCAGCCAGTGTGAGGAGATCCCTCTCCAGGATCAACGTTCGCAAGGCTGCAGGGCCTGACAACATTCCTGGTCGTGTGCTGAAGGAATGTGCAGAGGAGCTCACAGATGTCCTCACAGACATGTTCAACACCTCCCTGAGCCAAGCTGTTGTCTCCACTTGCTTCAAGAGCACCACCATCATCCCGGTACCGAAGAAGGCCTCTCCATCCTGCTTCAACGACTACCGCCCCGTTGCACTGACCCCCATCATCATGAAGTGCTTCGAGCGGCTGGTCATGCAGCACATCAAATCCATCCTCCCCCCTTCACTGGACCCATTCCAGTTTGCATATCGGGCCAACAGGTCGACCGATGATGCAATCTCCACCGTCCTCCACTCAGCCCTCACCCACCTGGAGACCAAGGACCCGTATGTGAGGATGCTGTTCCTTGACTTTAGTTCAGCCTTCAACACGATCATCCCTCAGCAGCTGATCAGGAAGCTGGACAGTCTAGGACTACAGACCTCACTGTGTAACTGGTTGTTGGACTTCCTGACCGGAAGACCGCAGGCAGTCAGGGTCGGCAGGAACGCATCCAGCACAATCATGCTGAACACAGGGGCCCCCCAAGGATGCGTGCTGAGCCCCCTTCTCTTCACCCTGCTGACCCACGACTGCACTCCATCCTTCAACAACAACCTCTTCGTCAAGTTTGCGGACGACACGACTGTGGTGGGACTCATCAACCACAACGATGAGTGAAACTACAGGGAAGAGGTGAGCCAGCTGGCCGTGTGGTGCAGGGACAACAATCTCTCTCTCAACGTGCAGAAGACGAAGGAGATTGTTGTCGACTTCCGTAGAGCCTCCGCCCAGCACCCCCCACTGACCATCGACGGTGCTGCTGTGGAGAGAGTGAGCAGCACCAAGTTCCTGGGGGTGCATCTCACTGAGGACCTCTCCTGGAACTGCAACACCACAACACTGGCCGGCAAAGCTCAGCAGCGCCTCTACTTTCTACGCAAACTTCGGAGAGCGAGAGCACCTGCCCCCATCATGTGCTCCTTCTACCGGGGAACCACCGAGAGCATCCTGACCAGCTGCATCACTGTGTGGTACGGCGGCTGCACCGCATCCTGTAGGAAGACCCTGCAGCGCATAGTGAGAGCAGCTGAGAAGATCATCGGTGCTCCCCTCCCCTCCCTTCAGGACATCTACAATACACGCCTGGCCCGCAAAGCACTCAGCATTGCGGGTGACTCCACCCAACCCTCCCACTGCCTCTTCAACCTCCTGCCCTCTGGGAGGCGGAAGAGGAGTCTCAAGGCAAGGACCAGCAGACTGAAGGACAGCTTCATCCACCAGGCGGTCAGGATGCTGAACTCCCACTCAGCACTGACCCCCCTTCTTTCTCTGCCCTCTGCCCCCACAAACATTGGACACTGACACCAGCCCCCCCCCCCCCACACACACACACACACACACACCCCTGGACTTTAACCCCCTGGACTTTTAAATCTCCCCCTGGACTTTAACCCCCCACCCATCCACCACCACACACCTGCTCACCACCATGCACAGCCCCACCTCCCCTACCACCTACCATCATGCACAGCCCCACCACCTGCCACCACCATGCACAGCCCCACCACCCCTACCACCTACCACCATGCACAGCCCCACCACCCGCCACCACCATGCACAGCCCCACCCCCCCCCTCCACCATGCCAACCCCACCACCCGCCACCACCATGCACAGCCCCACCACCCCCCTCCACCACGCACAGCCCCACCACCCCCCACCACCATGCACAGCCACTTTACACTTTGCACTTTAGTACTGTCCATAAATCTGTCCATATGTAAATCTGTTCCGTATATAAATCTGTTAAATAACTGTTCATAGTACTGTTTATACATTGTCACAAATGTTTATACTGTCCATACTGTTCACAATGTTCATTACGTCTATACTGTTTATTTATTACTATTACTGTCATTACCCCCATACTGCACCTCTTACTGTTTACTGTTTACTGTTTACTGTTTAATGTTTACAATTTGCACATCTTACTGTTTACTGTTTACTGTTTATCATTTACTGTTTCATTGCACATACTCGCGACCACTGTAGCATTTTTATTTTTATTTTTATTTTTATTCTTATTCTTTAGATTTTTGATACCTATATTTTTTATATATTTATATTTATATTGCATGCTGTCTTCCACCAGGGATTGAGGGAAACGGCATTTCGGTTCTTGTGTATGGCCTGTACATTCACGGAAACTGACAATAAAGTTTACTTGAATCTTGAATCTTGAATCTTGAATCACTGTTGTTTGAAAGCACGACACCACAGTGACTGGGTAGCTGTCACGTGACAAATGAACGAGACCGATCCGAATGAATGAACGAGAACAACCCGTTCAGCTTGCCTGTCACGTGACAAATGAACGAGTGACCGATCCGAATGAATGAACGAGAACGAATCGTTCAGCCTGAGCTGCCAGTCACGTGACAAATGAAGGACTCGATGAACGAGAACGAATCGTTCAGCCTGAGCTGCCTGTCACGTGACTAATGAATGAGACCGAACCGTATGAACGATCTGGTGAACGAACTGTTGTCATGTGGCCAGGGAAGATATTGCATGAAAATGAATCACTCAGTGAACCAATCACTGACTGAGACGACTCATTACTCCCGAGTCATATGAAAGATTAGTTCATATTGAACGAATCGTTCACGACCGAAACAACACTAGGCCAAACCCCCAATGTGTGGGATGTTTGTATAGAGGCTGACAGGGCTGTAGTCAAGACTACCTTTGTCGAGTCCAAGACAAGTCCAAGACCAGGACTAGTCGAGAACAAGTCAAGACCGAGTGCAAAGAGGTTCGAGTCCAAGACAAGATGGAGTCCAAAAATATTTGAGTCTGAGTCAAGACCGAGTCCAGGACAGGAAAACAAGTCGTATGCATGAAATATATCATAAGTCCAAGAACGCATTACCTTTATCTTCTGCTACGTTAGCTAATGTTAACGTTAACACATAGATAAGGCTGAGCACCTCCTGGCTCTGCGGTTAATTTACTCTGATGTATGATGCTTCTGCAGGGGTCTTATGAAGTTTGAAGTTGTCCCACAGGTTTCTGAAATGGTTGTTTTGCAGAATTTGCAGTCTGCCCTGTGTTTCTTTTTTACTGCAGTGCTGAGTAACTCCTGGTGATTTATATAACCAAATTTTATTATGGCAGAATTGGTGGACATATTTGTTTGTCAGTGTGTGTGAATCAATGAAAATGTTATCAAGTGGCCAGTTTGCTAAACATAATAAAGACACATAGACTCGGTCAGGACCAAAAGCCATTTTTGGCAAGACCAGTGGCAGAGAGCGAGACAAGTCTAAGTCCACATACCAGCGAGTCCGAGACAAGTCAGAGACCATAGAAAAAATGTCTTGAGTCCGGACTCGAGTACTACAGCCCTGGAGGCTGGTAACATTAAACGTGGCAAGGAGGCAGTTCTGATTAGGTAATACAGTAGACTTCAGTATGTTAATGAGATCTATGGAATCTCTTGTGTACGAAGGTAAGAGAGTTGCACTCTCTACTACAATTTCCATTTCACAAACATGGGCAAAAAAGATGACATAATTGAATATGGCCGAATTTGACGGCATGCCACGGCCACACCTCCTTCAAATAGGAGGCGAAAATTCAAATATGACAAAAATTAAAATATCTGACTTCCGGTGGGTTTCGGGTATGGGTCCTAGAGGCCTTTTTGTAGACTTCTAAATTTCTAAATTTAAACTTCTAAATTTTAAAGAGTGCCACCTGGTGGCGATGACCATACATTTTGTGGAAAAATGATCCACTTAATTTTTTGTTGTAACATTACACAAATTTTTCATCACACGCTTACTTTTGGAAATTTCAAAATACCTCTGATTTTTTTTTTCTTCCAATTTTACAGTCTGGAGATGCAACCTGTAGAGTTTTGTGTGAATCAGAGAAAGGCGCATGTATGGAAGCTGTAGACGTAGTATACGTAGTATAGTATACTGTAGACGTAGCGAAAATGAATTTCAGAGGAAGTGGGTGTGCCCTATATAAGGAGGTGCAGCAATAATTGCTGCATGCATGGATATAAGGTTTTTGAATGTGCGACAAACTATGCAGGAGTTTTTAGCATTACGGATTTTGCTCAAAAACAGCACCACCTAGTGGTCTTCCTAGTGTGCGACATGAACGTGACACATATAATATGTAATTTTTCACCAGGCCTGACAATTTTGCCAAAGAAACAATACTTTCTGTAGAAGTTGAGGCATTGCAAATTGCCAACAAAGTTCCTAGAAATAATAATAATAATAAACTGACCAATTTCAAAAGGGACCTTCCAGTTTTACTGGCTCGGTCCCTAATAATAATGCATTTTATTTAGAGGTGCCTTTCAAAGCACTCAAGGACACCTTACAGACAAGTTAAAAACAAGTAACAATGGCAAACTCTGTCAGTGTATGACAGAGTATGCCACTCGGAATAAGTGTGTTTTTAGGCGTGATTTAAAGGTGGAGACAGTGTCAGAAGTGCAAATGTCTGGTGGGAGAGAGTTCCATAAGTGGGGACCAGATCGGCTAAAAGCTCTTGACCCCATGGTGGATAGGTTTGCAGATGGAGCTGAGAGCTGGATAGCAGAAGAGGATCGGAGAGGGTGTGAATGTGAGTGGATGTGGATGAGTTCAGTTAGAAACACTGGTGCCAAGCGAGATGGAGTAGATGGAGTTCTGGTGATGATACGGGCAGCTGCGTTCTGGACCAGTTGGAGTTTATGAAGAGATTTCCAAGGAAGACCACAGAGGAGAGTGTAACAGTAGTCCAGTTGGGATGTAATCAGGGTGTTTACAACGATAACAGTGGAGGTTGATGTAAGTGAGGGATGAAGACAATTGATGTTGCGTATATGGAAGTAAGCGGACCAAGAAATATTATTGACGTGGGTCTCGAAGGACAAAGTGCTGTCAAAGATGACACCAATGCTCTTTACCTGAGGGGAAGGGACAACAGTGGCATTGTTGATGGACATGGAAAAAGTGTTGAGTGTTGCTAAGGTGGATTTGGTGCCAATGAGGAGAACCTCTGTTGAGTTTGAGGAGATTGAGTGAGAATCATGATTTCAATTCCAGTAGGCAGATGGACAGAGCTTTGGGTGGTAGAGTGACAGTGGGCTTAGTGGAAAGGTATAGCTAGGTATCGTCAGCATAACAGTGGAATTGAATGTGTTACGAACCCTAGCTCATTGAGTGAAAAGGGAAGTCACACACACAACCCGGTGTAAGGATTGCAGTTACAGTCTAGTTTATTAAGACCGACACTTGAACATTAAAGGAGAATCCAACAGAAATGGGCCGCTAGGTGCTGTCAAAGAAAATAATCAAGTACAACAAAAAGAGCACTTCTAAAAAGAAAAAGGATTTACTAATCTAAGGACTACAACGACTGGTCCACGACCACAAATGAAATAGTCCTGAAACAAAACTATAGCGACCTTAGCTAGAGGGAAAAAAAAATACACCCCTGAGCCTAGTGTACCTAAACAGTGCCCAAAATCCTGCGGTGAGTGAAACAAAAATCAGTACGGACGTGCGCCCAAATCTGGGAACACACACTAAATCGATCTCCACATTCGCTAAACATACATCGCCGCCAGTCTAATCCCTACAGGTGTCTGCCCCTGCTTTTATACGCTTCCCCTCCGCTGGCACTCTCCGGTTGGCGGAGCCCCGCACCAATGATAATGAGGGGATGAAGGGACCCGCCCGTTGGTGATGCTTTGCTGCAAAACAGGAGGGTTAGCGCATACAGAGGGAGGGGGAGACAAGCCTGACGGCTGACAGCCATAACACCCCCCCCCCCCCCCCCCCCCCACACACACACACACACACACACCAACGCATCTCAAAATACATTTTCTAAATCATAGATAACACCCCCGTACCTTTTTTTTTTCTATATTCCTACAACCTGGACAGTGCATCAGCTACATTTTCACTCCCCTTTTTGTGTTGAATTTCCAGGTTTTAATCCTGCATGGCTAGCGCCCAGTGCATGAGGCGCTGGTGGTGGTTATACATGCGTGTGAGGAACACAAGAGGTGTATGGTCTGTATAAACCACTACTGGTAATGAACTAGACCCAACATATACTGTGTGTGAGAGCTAACAGCAAGGCAAGTGATTCCTTCTCAATGGTAGAATACTTGGCCTGATGGCTGTTACATTTTTTGGAAAAGTAACACACCGGATGGTCAACCCCCCCTGCCACTATACACTATACAATACACGCGAATTTAAAGGAAAGAAAACATATAAAAAAAAGCAGAAGGACGGCTCCTGCACCCACCACACTGACATCCACCTCAAGTTCAAAGGGAGTTGTGAAGTCAGGGGCAACCAGCATAGGAGCGTGAGTGAGGAGAGACTTTACACTATCAAATGCGTGCTGACACTCCTCTGTCCAGACAAACTCAACCTTTGGACTGAGCAGATTGGTTAAGGAATGGACCACGGAGGAGAAATTTCGGCAGAAGCTGCGATAATAACTGGCCATGCCGTGGAAACTACACAGCGCTTTCCTGTCAGTGGGAACTGGACACGCCAAAATGGCCGAGACCTTGGCATCGACAGGACGCACCTGACCTTGTCCCACCCGTCGACCCAGATAAGTGACGGTGGCCTTGCCAAAGTCACATTTGGCCAGGTTGAGGGTGAGACTGGCACCGGTGAGATTCGAGGACCTGTACATGCTCCTCCCATGAGCGAGTGTACACAATGAGGTCATCCAAGTAAGCATTGCAGTTTGATATCCCTGACAACACAATATTTACTAGCCGCTGAAACGTAGCAGGTGCATTACACATGCCAATTACACATTGCCAGTATCCTTTTAACAGGTCCAATTTACTGACAAATTTGGCAGTGCACAATACAATCAATACAATCTTCCATCCACTGCAGCGGATAGAAATCGAGCACAGTGACATTGTTCACCTTACGCAAATCAGTGATAAACGCGGGGAACCATCAGGTTTAGCGCCGACCAGACACAGGGAACTCCACGGACTAGAACTGGGGCGGGCAAAACTGTGTTGTAATAATTACTCTGCCTCTTGTTTCATTAGCGAGCACCTGACAGAGTTGACGTGGTACACATTGGCCTTGCGTTCTTAACATCGACATCGTGGGACAAAACCGAGGTCTGGGACGGAACATCACCAAAAAGTTCATGCAACCTAGCCACTAACGAAAGTAGGTTCTGTTGTTGGCCAGAGGAGAGATGATCCAGGCGAGACGGCAGAACCTGCAGCATCTCTGAGTTTGATAGGCGAGCAGTTTGTGGATCAGATGAACAGTGAACAAAATGATCCTCAGCAGCCGAGGAGGTCACCATTAATGCTATGCCTGGAGTAACAGGTTTGCGGGTGAAATAAGCCTTAAGCATATTCACATGACACATGCACGTTTTCTTATGTCGTTCGGGGGTACCGATTTCATAATCAGTGTCACTGAGGCGGTCACGGACCTCGTACGGACCGTATAATTTGGCAGGAAGGGATAAGCTGGAAATCGGTAACAAGGGCAGAACTTTAACTCCGCTACGAAAATCTCGTTGCACGGCACGCCTTGCTTTATCCTACTTTGTGAGGTAGACAACATTTGCTGGGCAATGACGTTAGCACCATGCAGGCAGTCACAGAACTCAATAACGTAGTCTAAAACTTCCTGTGGACAAAAACTTCTCCTGCAGAACTTAGAACGGGCAACGCGGGGTATGACCAGTTGCGCAGGACTGAATCCTAAAGATTCCTGAACGGCTTCACAGGCCGCAAACAACACGAAAGGGACACTGTCATCCCAGCTTTTTTGTTTTTTTCTGCGCTGTACTTATGCAGCATCGCTTTTAGCGTTTGATGCCACCGTTCTAGTGCGCCCTGTGACTCTGGATGGAACGCACTAGAGACAGCGTGCTGAACATTTAAAGTTTGGAGCACTTGCTTAAATAGTTTGGACTGAAAGTTAGTCAGTTTGAACTGTGCGAGGGAGTCCAAATGTGAAGAGGAACTTTGTAAGAGCCTTCACCACCAAGCTAGAGGTAATTTTACGCAGCAGGATGGCTTCGGGAAACCGGGTAGCAGCGCACATTATAGTTAGTAAATACTCATTACCGCTTTTTGTCCACGGCAATGGACCCACACAGTCCACTATGACCCGCTCAAACGGCTCACCTATCACCGGGATTGGGTGCAGAAGAGCCAGCGGCACAACCTGGTTCGATTTACCAACAAGTTGGCACACGTGACAGCTGCGGCAATATTTTGCAACATCACTCTTCATTCCAGGCCAAAATAAATGCTTTAACAAAAGCTGGTAGGTTTTGGTGATGCCCAAATGGATCACTCACTTTCGTGCTCCACTGATAATACATGCCTTCTATACTCCGCAGGCACAACTACCTGGCTAATGACGCTCCACTCAGCATCAGCGGCTACTGTAGCTGCTGATGATGGACAAATGGTCCCCCTCTGTAACAGAGGAGGACACACATTACTCAACATACGTCCGGTCTGACGGTCTTTTATAATTTCAAACTTTTTGTCAATACGCTTCAGGAAGTAATTTGTATATACGGAAGATGGCTGATTTTACCTGATTATAATTGAGGCTCTTCTCCACTGGGAGCGCAGCCACGCCATCCTGAGCTTTGCCATGTATCTCGCTCTGTAACAGCAATGGCCAAGCCTCACTGAGCAGAGGTGATGCGTTCAAACGCTGAAAAATATGCATCAACCTCTGTCTCCCTAAATGAAGGTAAAAGTGCAATATGGTTGGCAATGTCAAAGGTGGTAATAGAAGGTACAGATGGTAAGGAGGAAGGAACTGCCTCTGCCACCACGCGCCCCGGTGTCTCCCTCTGAGGCGCCAGTTCCAGCTCGCGGAGACACACAGCCTTATCTGCTTCAATATCCAGCCGCTTAATATCAAGCTTGAGCTGAGCCTCTTGGTTTTGGGCTTTTTCCTCGGCCTCAATCCTGAGGCGGGCGAGGCGGACCTTCAATCTGCCCTCCTGCAGAGAGCCTGTGCTCACCGATGAGAGATGATTGTACTTGGGCAACGTGAAGGGAGTTGTTGGTGGCTCCCCTGCCAGTACACCTTTCCCCTTCTTTCGGGCAGGAGGCGCCCCTTCCTGATTGCAGCTACCCTTTTCCCCAAGGGTGCCCAAGAGCTCAGCCTGCACCGGTAGCATGACAAGCTTCCATTCCACCAACTCACCTCATACCAACCCTTAAAGGTCCTTTTTAAGGACCTGCCTTGGATGCCCCAAGCCAAAATGAGCTGCAATTTGTACTAGCCCATCCTTCCGGAAGCTTATGAAGCTCTTGTACTTATGAAGCTCTTGTACGACGATTGGACAAAAAAAAAAACACAAGTCAAACCCCGTCGCCATACCAACAACCAATCCGCACACTGGAGATGCTTTGCTGTAAAACAGGAGGGTTGACACATATAGAGGGAGGGGGAGACAAGGTTGCTGGGAGGTGGTATGGAGAGCGAGAGCACAAGAGAACAAGGTTAACAAGGACATTGGAACAAGAACTCGGACAAGGTAAGCTAAGTGTATACAGGTTTAAGATAAGATAAGATAATCCTTTATTGATCCCCCTTAGGAGAAATTCACAATGACCAGCAGTAGAGGGGATAGATGAGTGCAAATAACCTGACTATAGTCAATAACAATAAACAATAAATAGATATACCTAGAAAGATTAGGTTAAGTTAAATTAAGTTAAATGGGAGCTCTTAAAGTCAGGTCAATGAAAAGTTAGAACCTGTATGCATGCATGGTAAACATCCTTGGTTGCTATTTGTAGTGCAAAAATAGGTGTGCAAATGTGGGGAATGTGTTTGCCAAGAGTGCTACT
Source organism: Urophycis tenuis (assembly GCA_036785325.1). Taxonomy (NCBI): domain Eukaryota; kingdom Metazoa; phylum Chordata; class Actinopteri; order Gadiformes; family Phycidae; genus Urophycis; species Urophycis tenuis. Next base: position 257,232 of record JAXIVH010000120.1, on the reverse strand, counting down.
AACTGTGTGAACGATCTGGCGACGAATGGTTGGAAGACCGGTGTAGATAAACTGCAAGACTTAATTGTTGATGCCCCTCAGGTGTGTGGAACCAGACAGTGAAGAGGCTGAAGCCTCCCGGGAACCGGAGCAGGTACGCCCCCTGCCCACAACATATAGACAGGACAGCCTCAAAGCTATTTTTTTAATTTACATATTTGCATTATTTATTTTATTCTAATGAGCTGTAGTTGGACCACTCATTCTACAACAACCAATTAATTTACTTGGAGTGAAAAAATGTTCTCAATTTGTGGCCACAAACATAGGAGATCTGCTCCCAAAAAGGTTTCAATTATTTGTGCCGACAGCTATATGCTTTGGGCTATAGATGGAAGAGTGGACAGACTTGTAGAAACAACAATTTGGGGCATACAGTGAAAGACATTCAGAGAAATCTAAACATCTTGTGATGTTGGGCCGCAAAAACCGCAGACAAAAATGTCACAGCACAAGACCATGTGACTAGACAATATAGGTTGTGCGCTTCATGTCTCCTGTTTATCTTGCACACAAACAGCTTCAAACATGACCACAAACACAATCACACACCCATGATGATGATGTTGTGATGATACATAATACACATGATAACAGCTATTGAGGTTTATTTTAAATTGGATCACATGAACACACACTAGAATTGATTGTTATTCATAAAAAAGTGTCACTATTATTACTACTAAAATCACGACTGATACTGTGTCTGATATAACTGCATTACTGGGGTAATCACTCTCACTATACTGGTAACTTAACTGTCACTATTGTTAGTGCACATACTACAGTATAATGCAATCCATTGTGTTACTACTTATAGTGCCAATTTCAATATCTAATCAAAATAATTAATCAAAGTTAAGTTTTATCATGCATTAAGGGTAAGCATTACATGAATGCCCTTTGTCAGTTGAACTGCAGTTCACAGAAACGTGTTTCATTGGCTCGCTCCTTTAGTGTCTCCAAGTTCCAGCCAATCACAGTTGATCTAGGACATGTAAATTATAGTCTTTTAAGTCAAATCTATCACTTGAGTCAGTACATCTCATGTTCGGCAACAAAACGTGACAATGTTGGCAATATTATTTGCAATGTTGATCTTGAGAACAGCTTGTAAGTACAATTTATCTTCAACTTAAAATGATTTTTTATGAAGTGTAAATTATGGGACATGATGGGAAATTAAGGTTTGGTGGTGTCATGTCTGTTTGAATCTTAGTGTAGCATGTATGTATATATGTATCTAGGAATATCTGCAATTTTATTTTTTTAATTTCCCCCCTAACCTTTTATCATTGATTCATGGATTGTTTTTCTAATTGTCAGTGCCGATTCAGACCCAAGAGGATCCTAAAACACTTTCTTTGATAACAGCAGAAGTTGGAGGTACTGTTAATCTACATTGTGTAGTAACTAAAGGTCAAAGTGAAGTATTATACTGGTATAAGCAATTTCTTGGCTACTCTCCCCAAGTGGTTGCTAGCACCATTTTTGGATCAAGAACGGTTTATCCGCAATACGAATCCAGGGTCACACTGGTAGAAGGAACTGACTTTGACTTGACAATTATTCACGTAACTAAAGAGGACGAAGCAAACTATTTCTGTCAGCAAGGAGTTGATGTAGACAAGAAATGGAATGGCGGCATATTTCTGTCTGTGAAAGGTAGGATTCAGTGTTTTTAGTAGCATAAGTGAAAATCTATTTTATCTGAGGTAAACAAAGATATTTGATTTGACTGTATTTCATTATGCAGATGTAAATGACCACAGGTTTGTGTCCAAGTATGTGGTCCAACAGCCAGCCTCAGTTCAGCTGGCTCTCAACTGCTCTATTACCTCCAAGAGAACGAACCACAGTGACCAGTGCCAATGGGAACCCAATGTGTACTGGTTCAGATCTGAATCAGGACCATCTCACCCTGCTGCCATTTACATGAATGGAAACAGGAGAGGTCATGATAGTTCTGGGCCTTCGTCTCCTCCACAGAGCTGTGTTTACACTCTTCCCAAGAACAATTTAGACACCTCTGTTGCTGGGACTTACTACTGTGCCCTGGCAGCATGTGGGGAAGTTGTGTTTGGAAATGGAACCCAGCTGGACATAACAGGTCAATATATTTCACTTCCTTCTTTCCCCTTATTTGAAATTAGAAAATATTTACGTAATTAATACGCAAACATGTTATGCGGTCGAAAGCTTCCTGATGACCATTGTTTGTCTGAAACTAGAACCCAAATGGCATCTAGTGGCACCCGTGGTGCTTGGAATACTGTTGGCTTGCTGTCTGGCTGTGATTATATTCCTCATTCTGACCAGAAACAAAAAGCATGTTTGTTTGCAGTGCAAAGGTACAGTATATTAAACACTCAGCCTCTTGATGTTGACTGATATGACAGGTTGAAGAGATCCCCAATCGCTTTGATAGAATATTGTAGTCTGCATCCATAATTGACACTTTAAGTTTACAGAAATGTGGCAGAACGTTTAGGACTAGTTCAGTTTTGATAGCTTGACATATGATATACTATATATATATATATATATATATATATATATATATATATATTTCTATAACATCTGTAACATAATCCATAGGTTTAAGTTGTTATTATTCAGCATCAACACAACTATGCCTCTGTTCAGGAACTGTCTCAGGAACACAGAGTGCCTCCTACCATGTTGCACCTGACTCAGTAATCAAACAGGTGCGTCTGCATTGTCTGTATGGTGTACAATGTACATATTTCTATTAATGTAGAACAAATGTGTGGCTTGGATTATTTGTTATGATTTTTGGGTTTTACAATTACTCTTTATACATTTACATTTAGGGCATTTAGGAAACACTTTTATCCAAAGCAAATTACAAAAAGTACATTTGTTATAAGTTATAAGTTATGTTAAACAGCAAATTGATTTTTGCAATTTATTTTCTAGAAGAAGTTTTGCTAACTGGTAAAAGTAACTGATCTATCGTTTTATGGTAACCAATCAGTTACATTAGTATGTTTGTAATTTTGTCATTGAGTCAAGAATTGGTCTCTACAACTGTGATGGTTGCTAGTAATGCACAGTTCTCTGTTGTAGGACGGGGAAACAGATTCCTTGAACTACGCAGCGTTGGAGTTCTCAGGCAGGAAAACCAAAGCCGAGAGGAAGAACAGTGAAAGTACTCAGGACAGTCTGTATTCCGCTGTGACAGAAACCGGCCACAGAAGTCTGTCAAGGTTCTAGTATAGTTTAAATCCTTCAATATTGTGTTCCGGGTTATTTTTTACCTATTTTTGAATGAAATTTCACATGTAGGAATACCTAAAACATTGATATCTCTTTTTTGTCTTATGTCTGTACGCATTAGTTGCAATAAGATAGTTTCAAATAAAAAATGTGCCTGTGAACTGTTGAATCTACATTTATGGATACCTTTGTGGACAGGCGTGCATTCAGGGATCTTATTCTCTTTGACTCAAGAGACATTTCCTGATGTTTCGAATGTGCGATGCACACAGTCGTAACTGCTAAGCAGAGTGGTCCTTTGAGGCTTCCTCTTCAGTGTTCGACTGGGGAAACTCAACTCGCAACACTTGGCCTCTGATAGGGAGTGTGTCCCCGGCTGATTAAAAGCATTTATTGTGATAGATGGGTTACCATGCAAAACCTCGATCAAACTACAGGACTAAAATGATGGATTAAACAATCCACATGTTGCCATTTTTCACAGGTGAAATCAAAGCATGAGTCATGTAGCTCCACCGTGTGAGCTTTCAACAGTACATGCGGCCAGACCCACACTGCTTGAATTCAATTGGGGACATGTGGATTGTTTGATCACAATATTTATTTTGTAGTTTTAACAACAATGTTTTGCAAAGTAACGCATGACTCATCTCTCGAAATAGATGCCTTTTTGCGGCAGGGGGCACACTCCCTATCAGAAGGTAAGTGTTCTGTTAGGGCTGAGTTTGGTTGCCCATGCTCCACCATTTGTACAAATTATTGCAAATTCATCCCAAATGGCAATTTACAAGACACAAATGGAACTCTTGAGGCTCATTTCCACTGGATGCGGAACGGCTGCAGATCTGCTTCGCTACGGTGGCGGAGCCAATACGCTCCGGCATCCGGCACCCCTCGCAAGCGATACGCAGAGCTTCTATTTTTGCCGGACGCTGGAACACGGCGCATCACTTCAGCACAGAGCAGACCGGTTATATCGCGTGATTATGCGTCAATTCGCGAGATCTCGTGCGCCCTCGGGACTAGCACGGACGGAACCGGTGTGTGTTGATGGAGTCGGAGTACGCAGCCGTTCCGTAGCGGAGCGGATCTGCAGGCGTCCAGCATCCAGTGGAATATCCGCGTTACTAATATTAATAATCATGAGACAAATCACTCCCCATAGTGATCATGTTAGTTTTACTCATATATTTCCAACATTTATCATAGGTTAGTAATTGACGAGTTGTAGACAATATTGATTGTGTATGAATGGTCGCAATTGTTTATCTGTGTGCTATGAGGATGATGATTACAATCATGTATTGCTATTAATTACTTTTATAGAGCATATAAAAGTCAACACTGTCTCTGTTCACTGACCCAAAAATGTCCCCTTAGGGTTTCAGTGAGTGATGGGAAATGTGTGTCCATTTCATGGTTGGTTTCTACAGCACTTCAGCAGCACATCCTGTTGCTACCTACAGTCAGATCTATTTATGGCTAGAGAGCCACAGCCCTCGCCTCTCGGCTCAACCGCTGCTCAGGGCCTCGCTCTGTTTCCAAGGCAGCGGTAAGAGAAAAGGCAAGAAAGGAAGTGACACTGAAAGGCATCATCTCTCCTGGGCTAGTTGTATTAACTGTCACTTTACCGGGGGTTATAAAAGGTGCTTCGGTTGCTCATTGGTTAACATTCAAAGTAATTCTATATTCTATACTAATTCTAAATAACGATCAATCCTAGGGCACAGAGTACACACAAACACACACCTTCTTGTAGTTCATATTTTTCCAAGGTAAAATTGCGAAAAAGCCATTCAAAAACACTTTTGTCCAAAGTGATTGTCCAAAGTGAGTGATGTGGAGGAGGGGGATCAAGGGGATAAAACATATTTGTAATCAATATTCTGAACCTATGTTGATTAGCCATTACAACCCAAGCTCAGTAGGAGTGTCTACCAAGATCTATGATGGGTTGATAAGAGCCCCAGTCTGGCTGGAGTTGATGTCACAGATGGAGAGAAGAAAAGATATTAAGCTTCAAAGTCAGTTCCATGTTTTTCCCAGGTGAAACTGACCTGTTTAAGTGTCCACCGTGTATTCCAATCCTCCCAGCTTCTCAGCTTTTTTGTTTTAAGTCCTTTTTTCTTTCTCTTCTCCTCAGGTGCATCCCTCTCTTCCAGCTTAGTGTTAGTGTGGCACCGGTCCAGGTGTTTCTTGAAGTTGCTTGTGCTATTTTTTGACGTCGAGAGTTCCCTCGGTGTTGCGCACAGGTTGCATTTTACAATTATGTTTTTCTCCTTCTCTTTGAGGAACTGAAAATAATGGGCAAATGTCCATCACGCAAATGTAGAGTCCGGCGTCGTGTCTGGTGTCAGCCTCAACAGGAAATTGCGCTTGCTCCCGATTCCCGGCTTTTTCCTGTTGTCTCGCTGTGTTGGTGAATTATTTCAAAAACAACAGTTAAACGGGTTAAAAAGCATTGTAACGTGCGTTACTTAGATTGTAACGAGTAAAATATTACCGAAAATGCATTAGTAATGCGTTATATTACTGCGTTACCGCAAATAGTAATACATTACTGTAATTCCGTTACTTTTTTTTGCGTTACTCCCAACACTGATTGTCATTGTGCAGAGTACAAGTACCGGGACAACGAAATGCAGTTGGCGTTCTAACCAGAAGTGCAAATGAGCGATTAAGGTGCAGGTTGAAATGCAGATTAAGGTGCAGAGTGCAATATTGAAAAACAGGAAAAGTGGCAGTAGTGATTAAAGTGACGGTAAACAGTGCAAGTGGAGGTAGTGATTGTCGAGGTAGTAACGGATAAGTAAACAGTAGCAATGCAAACAGGCTGTAAACAGTGTAAACAATGTAAACAATGTACAAGTAGTGCAATACAAGACAGTGTACAGGTGGTGCAATAGTGCGCTAGTGCATGAGACAAACAAACAAGAAAACATTGATTGTGTATGCATTGTTGTGTCTGTAATGGACTGATGCTGCATTCAAATTGTTATTACCTACTGCCTTCTTTCTACTTTTTTGGAAAAGCTTGTAAGCCGTTAGCAAGTATATTAATATTACAAGGAAACATGTTTCTCTGTTCATGGTTCAAAATTCACCCTTTAGGTTCAGTCTGTGATGGAAAATGTACGGCCATTTTGTGGTTGGTTTCTGAAAATCGTGAGAGGCACATCCTGTTGACGACAGGTCTCAGGTCTCTTCATGGTTAAGCGTGTCAAAAAAGAACATGGCCAGCCACAGCCCTCGAGTCTTGACGAAGCGCCTCTCTATTTATGACCCAGAAAAAATGCAATAGCAACAAAGGAAGTGTGACTCCTTTGTTGCAATAGCAACAAAGGAAGTGCAACATGCTTGTTGCATGCAGTGCATGCAAGAGCTGTAGCCCCCTCACAGGCAAAATGCATATCCACGTAATTGTTGCTCAGGTTCATTTTGGTATGCATGTATTCAAATGTGAAGTGATTTTCATATCTTTTTTTATATTGCTCATAGAAAAGCACTGGAAGTTTTGTATACGTAAGACTGAGAAAGTACCACTGTGATCCATGTAACTTTTGAGGTCCCCGAATTCACCAGGTTGTATTGACCATTACAAGCATTTTGAGATCTACCCATTTGTGATGTCACACCATTTGGAGCCATTTCCAGTCACATCCCTGGTGTACAGTACCAACTAGCTGGAGTGCATGTTCTGAACGGAGAGATAAACCACAGATAAAGAAAGTCAGTTCCAGGTTTAACTTGCTGTGACTCCCCATTATATCTTTTATACTAATTTTCATCAACATACTAGTGAAGCCAAAATCCTGTTTTTTGTTGTTTGATTAAATGTCATCAAATGAATAGAATATGTATTATATTGTCTTGATCATATTCATGTATGTCTGTTTGTTGTTATAACCAAAAGCTTAATTTAGAGAAAACACGTGTAAAATGTTTTTGTCAGTCTCCGCCCACCAGTTTGTAGAAGTTTCACTCTGCATTTAACCCATATCATGGTCATGACACCAACGCCAAGAGGGTATGCCAATTCCATGGTGTGTGTGGACTTGTGAAGCTTTTGTCTGGGGAGTGGTATAATGTTGATTGCGATGGCACTAACTTAAAAAAAAGTATCACAAAGCCCATGTGGGTCATAACCATAGTAATAACTCTTTTTTTTTAATGTCAGTGTTACAATCAACTGCTTGTTTGTGGGGCTTATGCGGAAGCATAGAGTTCAGCATGTAGAACATGAACATGTAGGTCAGCATACAGCATACAGGTAGCTCGTTGGGGTTAGATGCAAATAGGCCGGCCACCATTGTAAGTCAAAGGGGAAATTCATTTAATTCTCGTAATATAAAGCAAAAAAAATGTTACCTTAGAATCTAGCGGCTAATTCACATCTATAGTATTAATTTTCAAGGGTACCGTTTGACGTAAAAACAGTTATTAAGGGTTTTGTATGATTCAAGGTTTGTCAATTCGAATCTCACCCTCAATGCACCAAACATACATAATTTCTACAGGTGGTTGCAAAAAATCAAAAGCAAAGGCAGTGGCTATAATGTGAATTATTAGGCTTCATAAAGGTTGTGTGTGAGTCAATAGGTGATGTCACAGACACTGAGTCCACGTTATGTTCAAGATTCAAGTAAACTTTATTGTCAGTTTTCATGAATGTACAGGCCATACACAAAAACCGAAATGCCGTTTCCCTCGATCCCCAGTGCTAGACAGCATGCAATATAAATATAAATATATAAAAATAAAAATATATAAAATATATATAAAAGTATAAAAGTATAAAAAAAAACTAAATAAAAATGAAATAAAAAATAAAATAAATAATAATAATAATAAAATAAATAAAATAAATAAATCAAATAAAATAATAAAAATAAAAATGCTAAGGTGGTTATGTACAGTTTATGGGTAGAATGTGAGCTGAAACGGGTTGGCTTACAGTTTGATGATGTGTCATGGTAATTCATGAATTTGGTCTGTCACATTAGGTATTGTTCATTCTTTTTTCATTGCTTCCATGCATGTTCAAACCAATTGTAATTACAAAGTGCATTTCTACCTCTGCTATATGACTATTATTGAGGTTGTGTTACAATTGCTGACCACCACTTTGGTGCATACAGTGCTTGTCTTGATACAGCTAATGATTAGCTTTTACTCAGGTCACCTGATATTTGCAATACATTCATTAGATATAAAACATCTGAAGTAGCTCTTAACGTTGGCTCACAGAAAACAACCCCTATTATCAAACACTCCCCACAATTATGAGATGGCACCAGTGTGTTCGGCAAGTAGTCTTCCACAGGTGCTCTGTTTAACGTTTGTTACAGCCCTGTTTCTATGCATCAATCTGGATGTGTCTGCCCTACTGTGCTACGATCGTCAAGCCCTGTTTAACATCCGCAACAAAGTTCTCAGTGAGGCTCGGGCAGCTAGACCCGAACCAGGAGATTGCAACAAGCATCCCCCACCCGTGCTGTCAGGTATCCTTGCTTACCTGCCCCTCACGCCCGTGGCCCCTCCTCGCAAGAAGCGCTCCTGGAGACGAGGAAGGAGGGGAGGACTGCTGGTGAAACTCAAGATTCAACTGTCCTGAAATTGAGCTGCCGCTCGGCGTCTGCTGCGATGGCTCCGTCCTGTTGTCTCTGTCTTGCCTGTTACTCCCGCTGAAGCCTTCCTCGACCGTGATGCTGCCAAACTGCCTCGTCCACTGCTGTTTCCAGCCCTTCAAGCTGCCCCGACAGTGTTGACCGGACCGTATCGTACTCAAGTCCCCTGGCATTCCCTGCGTAGGTGCATGGCGTTGACCACTCTACCCTACGCCTGTTGAAGCGCACCGTACCAGCGGCTAGCGACGAGCTAACCCTCCAGATGGCCTTGATAAATGTGCGGTCCCTGGCGAGTAAAACCTTCATGCTTAAAGACTTGTTTATCTCCCGGGAGCTGGACTTTCTGTTTATGTGTGAGACCTGGGTCTCTACTGGCCAAAACATGCCGTTCTCTGAACTCCTTCCACCGGACTGTAACTTTTGTATTTCCCCCCGAGCATCTGGTAGAGGTGGAGATGTTGCCTCTGTTTACAAGTCATTTTTTCAGTGCTGGCAGATTCCACATGCTGGTTTTTCTAGCTTTGAATTGCAACTGTTTGAATTAATTATGTCGTTCCCCATTTTATGTGCAGTGGTGTACCGTCCACCTAAATACAACAACGACTTTATGACTTTGCTGATTTTTTGTCTGGGATTATGGTTAAATATGATCATATAACAATTTGTGGTGATTTTAATATCCATGTTTGTTGTGAGTCACAGCCTCTGACCCGGGACTTTCTGAACCTCCTCGACTCATTCAGTCTTAAACAAGCCGTCTTCGGCCCAACTCACGAAAAGGGTCACACACTAGATCTTGTGTTATCCTATGGTGTTTCTGTCTCTGTGAATGAAATCTGTCCCATGTCTTTCTCCGACCACTCCCCAATTCTGTTCTCTGTATCAGTCCCATGCTCAGGTAGTACCCCTAGTGCCTCCAAACGGGTCTCGTGCCTGATTAACCCCTCGACTGCTGGGCAATTTTCAGCCACTTTCAATGACTCCCTCTTGTGTAGGCCATCACTGGGCCTTAGCTCTGATTATACTGCTGATCAGCTTCTATCTATGTTCTCTTCAGCCTGCACTGAAATTCTGGACTTCGTTGCTCCTTTCAAGCCCAAACGCACTAAAGCACAGTCATCACCATGGCTCATTGATGCAACACGCGACCTCAGACGTGCCTGTAGGTGGGCTGAGCGCAAGTGGGAGAAGGACCACCTTCCCGTGTCCCTCCAAATTCTATGAAGTTGCTTGGCGGATTACCATCGAGCTCTTAAAACTGCCAAATCCCAGTACATTTCCTCCCTAGTCTCCAGAAACAAACCCCAGGTTCTTTTCAATACACTAAATTATCTCATAAATCCCCATAATGAATCCCCTGTTGTGCCCTCACCCGCCCTCTGTGAAAGCTTTCTAAAATTCTTAATTGAAAAGAATGCAGCACTCAGGCCTACTGATACCTCTGCCACCCCACTCCCTGCCCTACCCCCCCTCCCCCAGCCAGCTGTCCTCGAGCAGTTTGAGCCCATTACTGTTGATCAACCTCATCCTCTCCTCTGGTTGCGTCCCGGCTGCCTTCAAGCATGCCATGGTGCAGCCACTATTAAAGAAGCCTAACCTTGACCCCTCTATTCTCTCAAACTTCAGGCCTATTTCCAAGCTATCCTTCCGGTCTAAGGTCCTTGAGCGAGAAGTTTATGTCCAGCTGCAATCCTTTTTAACTGACAACATCTATGAAAAATTCCAGTCTGGCTTTAGAACAGCCCACAGCACTGAGGCTGCTCTCCTGAGAGTGCTTAACGACCTGCTCCTAGCCGCTGACTCAAGTAGCCCTGTGATCCTGGTGCTTTTAGACCTTACAGCCTTTGACATGGTGTATCAGAGGATCCTTCTGTCTCGGCTAGAGCATCACGTAGGCATCAAAGGCACAGCCTTGAAGTTATTTCAGTCCTACCTGGCCAACAGAAGCTTCTCTGTACAGCTTGGAAATTCCACCTCTTCTGTTGCCCCCTCACCTGTGGGGTCCCTCAAGGCTCTATACTAGGTCCCATTCTTTTTGTTGTTGTACGTTTTACCCCTAGCGGACATCCTGATTAAACACAACATCTCCTTCCACTGCTATGCAGACGATGTCCAGCTGTATCTCCCCCTCAGGGTTGATGGGCAGGCTGCACTACATCCATTGCCTGACTGTCTGGCTGACATCAAAGCATGGATGGGTGCAAACTTCCTCAACCTCAATGAGAGCAAGACCGAGTTTTTGGAAAAATCTCTCTGGCCTTCTCCACCGATGCCCTGGGCCCTCAGCAGGTCAGCGCAGTATTTCGAAAAAAACTTTTTTCACCTGAGAACCATTGCTAAGACCAAAGCCTACCTGCACCAGAGTGATCTGGAGAGAATCATTTATGCCTTCATAACATCACAATTGGACTACTGCAACGCCCTATACACCGGCATTGATCAATCACAACTACGGCAACTGCAGATAGTTCAAAACTCAGCTGCCCGACTCTGACCCTGTACAAAGAAGCGATATCACATCGCCCCGGTCCTCGCATCGCTCCACTGGCTCCCCATCCGCTACCACATTGATTTCAAACTTCTCCTGACTGTCTACAAATCCCTCCGTGGTCTGGCCCCCACCTACCTGTCTGATATTCTCCACCACCACATCCCATCCAGAGCACTCCGGTCAGCTGAACAACTGTTGTTGGAAGTGCAGGATAAAAACCAGGGGGGGACAGAGCCTTTGCTATAGCAGCTCCCAGACTCTGGAAATCCCTCCCCCTACACATCCGTGCAGCCCTGTCTTTAAATATTTTTAAGTCCCAGTTAAAGACCCACCTTTTTTTAACTTGCCTTCGATTAGTGTTTCCCTTTAGAGCGCCTGCAAAGTAACCCCTAGTTACTTAAATTTTTAACTCAGTCTTTGTCTTTTTAACCCTTTTCTTTTTATTTCTTTTTGCATTCACACTTACGTACTTAAGCACTTTCTGTGAAGCACTTTCGTTGCAGCTCAGCCATTTGTATATGCTATATAAATAAAAATTTGACTTTGACTATGACCTTAAAAGTGTGGATTGAATACATTTAGAATTGTTTTCATGCAGAGGCGGGCGTCAATGCTACTTGTGCCATGTGGGAAATTGGCCTTGAAGCATCCTGTGTTCCACCTACCTGTCACTCCATGTCTTCAACCCACTGGCCTGTCCATAAACACACAAAAGTTAATGAAAGTACATAAAAAAGTTATCAATCCATTGTAAGGAATTGAATGGTTTATAAGGTAAATTATCCTTTGGTTAGCGCATGTGCACAGAAACAGTAGTTGAAGATGCCACATAGCAACGAATGATGCTAATAGCAAATGTAGGCCTCTCTAGAAATATGATTTTCTGGGTCCGTTTTCTCTTGTTAAGCTGTAGGACTCAATTTCCCAGAATCCCCAATTTTAGTTTTCTAGCAGTGATAGGACTATATCTATTTTTTTTCTATGTCAAGCCGGTCTCTAATTCATTTTGTTCATGGTGATTGGCTGTAGACCAATAGGACATTAGATTACCTTTTTTTAGGTAAAAATAATAGTTTCCGCTTTAGGGGGGAATCAGAGTATCCTCCTAGAGCTAAGGGGGAGTGGCAGCAACGTTTTCTACTCGGTAGACAAACTTATGTTTGGAGACTTAAACTGGGAAGTTTGGCCCAAATATTGTATAGCAGTGAATAACTCTAGGTCAAAGCTTGTTGTTTATGCTTTGTAGTACAACAAGTTTGCTTTTATATCGATGTTAAGATTTTTTCCCTTTTCAACCAACTGCAGCAGCGTGGTCTCCGTTACCATTCAGTGTGGAGGCTAACCAGAAGCTAGGGCTAGTCGAGTAGTTTACTCGCTGCGTGCCTGGACTGTGGTTCGCCAGATACTCTACCACTCGTGTGTGTGTGTGTGAAGGGAAGCAACGGACAGACAACGAGAGAAACTGAGGTAGCCTCCTCAACCGCCAAACGCTTGCCTGGACATCTTTCTACTGGCCAGTGTGGAAGATAACGGCATTTTGCAGCAGTTCGAGGTTGCGTGAGTACCAAAGTGAAGCCAAGGAATGATAGCGACATGGGACTGTGTAAAAGCAGCCTGCGTGAATTGTTTCGTTACTGATACGGAATACTGACATTCATTGGATTATACTGTATGTGCACCAACGTGACGACTGGGCCCCAACGTGGTTAACTTTAAATTCCAAGCGCTTGGTTTAGGTTTATGGTTGCTACCATTCTAACATACTGGTCATTTTTGTGTTGAGAATTATAGCCTCGTGTGCAACGTATTACGTGCAAAGCATTATTGTGTGTTTCATTTAACCATTGTTCATGGTAAACATTTAATTAATTTAGGCTAACGGTGGTATAGGTGAATTATTATAATTGTATTACCAGACAGTGACTAGTTAGATACTTGCTGTAGGCAAGGCTACATAATACTTATTTGAGATTTCATTGAAAGTGATAGGTTGAACTTTTAAAAAGGGGTTTAAAAACTATTTTTCCATTTTGTGTACTTTCATTTTCTTATATCATGCTGAATTAAACTCTAATAGTTAAAAGACAAAAGATACAATACATGTTTTGTGTTACAAGTCCCCTTACATGGTTGTATAGTATTTCATTTAGGATAAGCTATATCAAGGCAGGTAGAAGTAACCTAACTCACTTTATATTTCTGAGGATTTTCATATTTCTTAATTCTTCAGTGGAGGCACCGCACTAGTTCAGTATTCTATCGACATCTACTTACTTTTTTTTCCTTCTGCTATTGCTATTCCTTTAACTTTAAAGTGCAGCAAATTGAGAACCTAGGATCCTGTTTATGTTTGTGTTTATGAATGTGACTCTAGTATTGAAACATATGGGTGCTGCTAAAAAGGGGTTACACAAAGCATTGCTGTCTTACAGAGCATTGCAAAACAAGTACACAGACACAAACACATTCCTTAATGTCTAGTTCACACAAAGTGTTCCATTAGGGCTTGTTCTTGCAATAATGAATGATTATCAAGTCATTGATTACAAACATCAAACCTAAATTAAACATACCATCATGTCCAGGACAATGTATCATTGCCAACTCTTGATGTTTGTCACAAAGAAGATAAATATGATAACAAAATTAACGGCAGATAATTTAACTTTTTAGTTTGAAATAAAATCTGCAGCAAATCACAGTTGGTCTATGGGATGTGAATTATGTCTTTTAAGTCCAAACCTTTCATAACAGTGAGTACAGTGCTAGATCAGCTTCAGCCCCAACACTTGACGTTGTTTTTTGCTATGATAGTTCTGAGTGAGGCACGTAAGTAAATTCCTTCTCAAATTCCATTTCTCTCTAGTCTATGTAACTTATTCAAAATGTACCTTTTGAAGTTTGGTGACTTGCATTGCAGCACTGGTTTATGTATTTATATATTTGGTGATAAAACTAAAGCTTCGAAATAAACTAAAAAATGTTTAAGACCAATTAATCATAGTCACTGTTTTAATTTCCTTTTTTAGTTCTGATTGAGGCCCAAGAGAGTCCTCATTTGGTGTCAGTGAAATCAGCAGTACTTGGAGATACTCTTACTCTTCATTGTGGAGCTAAAGAAAAAGTATGAATGTGGGAAATGTTTGAGGCACGACAACCACAATGCCTCGGCAAAATGGCCAGTCCGGCAAATAGTTAGCTTGAGAGGCAAATGGTTAGCAGTATGGGCTAATGGTTAGCAAAAGTGGCAAATGCTTAGCAGACAGGACAAAGGTTAGCAAGAGGGGAGGAGGGGCAAATGACTAGCTAGAGGGGCGAACAGTTATCAGGAGGGGCAAATGGTTAACTGGAAATGCAGGCGGTTAGCAGGAGGGGCAAACATTGGCAGAATTAACAAATGACTAGCTGGAAGGGCAAACGGTTAGCGGGAGGGGTAAATGGTTAGCTTGAGGGGCAAACTGTTCGCAGCCTTATGTCTGCAGGCTGCTGGAATGCACCAATACCTGTATGTTCGCTGGTAGGATCGGATCCAGCTGGTGGTTAGCCTGGCAGAGGGAAGACCAGAATGAACTTTATTGATTTGCTGTGATCCACAAACCCTCACCCAGTCCAACACTCTGACAGCTTGGTTCTGTGTTTCCTGTGGAACATTTGTTTCCATCGGCCACAATGCAATCTAACATGAACTACACCTCACAGAAAACTAGGTGGATCATTGGCTGGCTCAATTCAGTGTCTATGAATTGCAACCAATCACAGAGGGTCTATGGGTTATAATTGTCGTCTTTTAAGTCCAAATCTGGCATTACACCTCAGTACACTTGAATTAATCTTCAGTGCCAAAACTTGACAATGTTTTTTGCTATGATAGTTCTGAGTATGGCACGTAAGTAAATTCCTTCCAAATTACATTTCTTTCTAATGTATGCAATTTTTTTTAAATGTAGCCAGTTTTTTGTGACTTGCATAGTAAAATAGGTCTGTTTCTTCGTAAACATATTTACAAAACTAAAGATGCCGAAAAAGTATCAATGTTGACGAGAAAATATTCATAATTAATTTGCAATTAATTATTATTTTTTCTTTCCTTTTATAGTGCAGATTCATGCCCAAGAGAGTCCTCGTTTGGTACCTGTGAAATCAGTAGGACTTGGAGATACTGTTATTATGCATTGTGAAGCTGATCAAATCGATAACTATTTATACTGGTACAAGCAATCTTCTGGATATTTTCCCCAAATGGTCGCTTCAAGTGTGTATAGTTTAATTACAATCATGCACCCATTCAATTTAAGGTTCACAGTAGAAAAAGGGCTTTCTGAATTTAATCTGATCATTCAAAACGTATCTAAAGGTGATGAAGCAAACTATTTCTGTCGAAAATACTCGGTTGACAACTGGCATAATTGCACATTTCTGTCTGTCCAAGGTGAGCTACATCCCTTTGATCTTTATATTCAATATCATGACAAGTATTTTTAGAACCTTTTAATGATTATTATTTAACTGCAGATCACAATGACCATAGGTTTGTCTACCAGACTGTGGTCCAACAGCCTGTGTCAGCATCAGTTCAGCTGGGAGACCCTGTGGATCTACATTGCTCTATTACCTCCCAGAGGACGGACCACCATAACCAGTGCCAAGGGGAACCCAGTGTGTACTGGTTCAGATCTGGATCAGGACCATCTCACCCTGCTGCCATTTACCTGAATAGAAACCGGACTGTTGAATGTCAGGATAGTTCTGGTCCTCCGTCTGCTCCACAGAGCTGTGTCTACACTCTCCCCAAGAATGATGTGGACATATCTGATGCTGGGACTTACTACTGTGCCCTGGCAGCATGTGGGGAAGTTGTTTTTGGAAATGGAACGAAACTGGACATAACAGGTCAATATTTGTGGGGTTTTACTACGTAGAGTTGATTATTCTAGTTCTATTTCTATTCTAGTGTCGATAGCTAATGGATGTCAAAAATGTCCCTTTGGATGTATAAAGTATCCATCCATCGATATATTCCTCAAACATATGCCTTTTATTTACTTCAACATTGCTCGGTATGCCAAACAGAATATGTCCAAAGACATACAGGTAGGTCAGTTTAGTTACTATCTTAAATCCATAAGATTTTTTTTCACGTCAACCATAATTTCAGAGAGAAAGGAAAAAAGCCTGTACTCATTGTAGCCCAGAAGTACACACATTTTTTTCCTAATCCGCAAAACACAAGCATTCTGTAATTCAGAAAGTACAACAAATATCAAAAGGTATGATACAAACACATAAAGTTAATGTATATTAACTCTATATTCTAATTCACAATAAAATGTCTTGTAGTTTTATGATGAGAGCGGGCCATGCCAGTTGAAATGGTCTGGAAAAAAGTTACCTAAAGCTTCACGTTAACCCAATGACAATTTTCTGATTCTAGAACCCAACCAGTATCTAGTTGCTGTGGTGCTTGGAATACTGTTGGCTTGCTGTGTGGTTGTGATTATAGTCCTATTTCTAACCAGAAAAAAGAAGCATGTCCGTCCGCATCGCAAAGGTACAATATAGTCTGCAGAATTCCTTTCATGGGAGAACGTGAAACTTTTTTTTTTTTTTTTTACAAATGTATTATACAGTTGTGTGACATGTATCTAGCGGTTTAATCACTACTACAAATATTGTTTGGTTCTTATTCTCAGGAACTGTGAGCAATTCGTACCATTTTACACATGACGCAGTGATTCAGGAACAGCAGGTACGTCTGTTTCAACATGTTGCACATAGAGCACAAAACCAAGTTTTACCATGTGACATTTTTGGTTTTTGATTGTTAAAATTAATAATTAACAGACATACATGTTGTTGGCGTATGGAATGGTTAGAAAAACTACTTTTTTAAGATAAATGTGTACATTTAAAAACGTGTGACACGTACAACAGTTTACGTTCTCATCCGAACAATTGATGTGGTGTTTTCCAAATAATTTTTGATAAATAAGATTAATATTGCATTATTGTTTTCAATAAATGAGCACCTTCTTGCACAAAGTGTAGCTTCATGGTTGAATAAACAGGTCTATTGTTTGGTTATGGTAACAAACCAGCATGTTCTAGACCTCAGTGTATTATTAGGCCCCAATGCACCTATAGGATTATAGCTTTCACCTTCACTCCAGAGGAACTGCTCTCTATTACAGCTGTGAAGGCTGTCAGCTGTTTGGTAGTAATACACAGTTCTCTGTTGTAGGATGGGGAAACAGATTCCTTGAACTATGCAGCGTTGAAGTTCTCTGGAAGAAAAGCCAAAGCTAAGAAAAGTGAAAGGACTCAGGAGAGCCTGTATTCTGCTGTGAGAGAAACCGGCCACTGAAGTCCATTAATCTGGGAGTATTTGTCACTTGGC
This sequence comes from Urophycis tenuis, assembly GCA_036785325.1. NCBI lineage: Eukaryota > Metazoa > Chordata > Actinopteri > Gadiformes > Phycidae > Urophycis > Urophycis tenuis. Next base: position 239,441 of record JAXIVH010000120.1, on the reverse strand, counting down.
TGAAGGAGGTGATAATGGTGGTCTTCATAAGCACTTGTTTTTTGTCATGAGTATGTGTAGATAGTTGGTAATGTTAAGTCATGTTTTTTTTTTTGTATCTTAAACATTTAATTGGTCATATTTGTGAGTTTGAGAAGCCTATCTGGTTGATGTGCAGCAGTACTTGGCCATGAAGAAAATATTAAACACTAATCAAATAACGATGCATGAAATACAATTACACAAAATAAAAATAGGTATGAGAGTGGTGCCAAAACCGTGAACATAAAAGATCCCTGTTTTACCAGAATTTGTCTTGTTGTAGCGCTATTTTTAAATCTAAGCTGAAGCTGCAGTTTGAACTGGCTCATCTACATGACAACGGGCGGTAAAATAGGGACTCTATAATAGATGCAAACTATGATAACTATGAATCAGATTCTAAAAGATAAATGACTAATCTACAAGGAATGGAACAATGGAAAATACATAATTGGTTGTGTTTAGATGGTTGGTACATGTCTCTAGAATGGCCTGATGTTGCTTCTGCTGCTCTCTGATGCCCAATAGACCTGATCCCAAGTGTTAAGGTACTAAATTCACTAACTTTACACTTTGATGAAAATAAATATATGTATGATATTTGAATCAAGTGCCATAAGTGCCAGAACCAACATTTTCTGTTCACAAAATCACTTTTCAGCTTCAGCCAGTGAAGGGAAATGTATGTCCATTTCATGGTTGTTTTCTGCAGAACCTCAGCAACACATCTTATTGATTTTGGTGGGTGTTGGTTGTACAAGACATCGCCGACCACAGCCCTCTTCTCTCATCTCATCTTCTGCTTGGGGTTCCACTCTCTGTTTCCAACCCAGTGATGAAAAAATAGCAAGTAACAAGAAAGAAATTCCACTTATTGTGGTATCTAAGAAGCAGGGGGACACTCAACAATAATTTGCGTTAGAACACATAGCATCTTTATTTCCTCTAACACGATTCTCCTCACAGTGGCCCAACACGGCCAAAAGGGTCACAGCCAGTATTGCAGCACAGAAGCACAAATAATAGACTGAATGTCTTGGAAGCGGTTACAGTGAACAAAATATTCCCCCCCTGCCCCTCTCCCGAAGTTCATGTGTGAAAGGAAGTGTCAAAGTCACCCAAAGGAGCCATGGCCGAGTACAAGCACTAGCCAGTCAGTACGTTTACATGCAGCAAGAAATTCGAATTTCTGATCGGATCAGATAATGACATGCGTAAGACCGGATCACTTGTCCGAGTATACATGCCGTTCAGAGAATCGGATTAACAGCCGGAGCATGGGCTGGACGCTATGTGGCGCTGTGCATTTGCAGAATGGCACTGCGCATGCGCAGAATGCAAAATCCGATTCAGATCCGATTGTTGAGTATACAGTACATGCCGTTAAAAGTCTGACTATGAACAAATTATCCAGGTGTTGTTATGCGATTTTGAGATGTCCGAAGTAGGTCCGAAGTAGGTCGGATTAAGGTGTTTACATGCACTTAAAAAGTCCGAACGATGTCTTATACGATTAGAAATTCGAATTTCTGATCGGATCAGATAATGACATGCGTAAGACCGGATCACTTGTCCGAGTATACATGCCGTTCAGACAATCGGATTAACAGCCGGAGCATGGGCTGACTCTGGATGCTATGTGGCGCTGCGCATGTGCAGAATGGCACTGCACGTGCGCAGAATGCAAAATCCGATTCAGATCCGATTCCTGAGTATACATGCCGTTAAAAGTCCGACTATGATCGAATTATCCAGGTGTAGTTATCCGATTTTAGATGTCCGAAATAGGTCCGAAGTAGGTCCGAAGTAGGTCGGATTAAGGTGTTTACATGCACTTAAAAAGTCTGAACGATGTCTTATACGATTAGAAATTAGAATTTCTTGCTGCATGTAGCGGGAGGGGCAAACAGTTAGCCGTAGGTGCAAACGTTTAGCTGGAGGGGCAGACTGATACCAGGAGGCCATGTCTTGATCACCTCCAACAGGCCCCAGTATGTGCACAACTCAGCTGCCAGGGTTCTCACACACACCAAGCCCTGGTAGCACATCACACCCACCCTTATCCACCTTCAATGGCTCCCGGTCAAGTCACGCATCTCCTACAAAATCCTCCTCCTCACTTACAAATCTCCATCATCCCTTTTAATCATGGCTTCTTCAATTTCTGTTCTTTGTATTATCTGCCTCACTGTACAGCGACCTTGGGTTCCTTGAAAGGCGCTTTATAAATTAAAGTTATTATTATTATTATTATTATTATTATTATTAAGGTATCTTTGTGATTTGGACACTATTGGCTTGCTGTCTGGTTGTGACTATGATCCTGTCACAACCAGACATATAAGCAGGTATGCGAGTATTGCAAATGTATATTACATCGTACATTAATTCGGCTTTTCATTTCAAACAAAATCATGGAGTGGTATACATGTTGCATATTGAATATTACATGCACATTTTCCTGATCAAAATTCCTGCTTGAATGCAAAGCATTTTAAAAATGTAATGTAGGGATAGAAATCTCTAGCCGGGACCTTTTTGTTTGCTCTTTGATGTGGTGATGTATGTGGGGGTTTGCCCTCTGTGAGACAGAAGGCAGAGGAACTTCAGTATATGTTGACATAATGCAATTAACTGTTTCCTTCCAATTGTTCTTCCGGCCCACTCCCAACCGTCTGAGGGCCAGATAATCACACCTTTCACACTGAAGACAAAGACGTGGGGGTGAGGGGGGAAAGTATTTGTAAATGAATGGTCCATTACTTTGTAATTCTGACTCACTCCCGACCCTCTGGGGGCCAGACAATCACATTTTTGACACTGAAGACACAGACGTGGGGGTGAAAGGGGGGAAGGATGTGGAAATGACTGTGTTACTTGACAATGTAACTTTCATTTCATGTTTTATCATGTATCATATCATCTTTCATGTCATGTGGTATCATTTTGATTAACTCTGTAAGTGTAGTAAAACTGTCTCAGTCTCATAGGGAAATCATGTGGTTATTATCCGAAACCCAGAGGTTAGGATTCTCAATGCATATGAAATCAGGTAACGCCCAGTCAGCTCGCTGAAGATGACACACCTTTTTGGGCCCTTGGAACCAACAAATGGTCTTAGATAAAAGAATACTCAGCATGTGGTCTCCTAAACAATGCCTTTGGATAACTTGGAAAACAGTATATAGGGACACAAATGACACTACTCTTGGAAGATATCTGTAGTCAGGGTGTCCCACACGTCATGCGTGTAGCCACATTCCTAGGTAACTTCACTCTCTAATTATTGTATTAATAATAATAATAATGCATTTTATTTAAAAAAGCGCCTTTCATGTCACTCAAGAACACTGTACATACAGAAAAAGATAAATAAAATTAAAATCACATAGTGAGGTAGACAAGACGACGTATTGTATTCTTTGTATGTTTTTCTGTAGTCCTCCTATAGTGTTTTCAATATTTCAATACTCCTCACTCATTCCTCACTGTGTTTTTTTTTGGCTAGTATTATTTGACTTTGATTGCAGTTGAACCGTGAGATGTAGCGCTATTTGCTAATTATGCGGTGAGCTATATTTCTGGTGGCTACAGGAATAGCTCAGGTGGTGAGGGTCCTGGTAAACCAGGTGGACATGCAGGCTTGATAATCTTGTCCACTCAGGTTAATTCAACATCATGCCTTACCAGTGATTAATTGTGTAGTAATCTGCCTAGAACTGGATAGGGGATGAAGAGATAAGTATTCATCTATGAGGGGCTCAAGACAAGTGTGAAGGAAGGACAGTCTTTGCAAAAAGGTTATAATCCAGGGGTTAGCCTGCCCCGGTATTGATAATGTTCAGTATTTAACGGCACAACCATGGTTGTGTGGCAATATATGGAGTCAGATCAAGGTATTGTAGCGATCCTGCAATAATGTTATAATGTTCATATTAGAGTTCTGTGTTTTCCCATGGTCTGTGAACGTGATGAGTGTGAGAGGGAGGGGCCGGGGGAGTGGAGCCCGACTGAGGAGTGAAGTTGAAGTGTGAGATTGTGCTTGTTTGTGTTGTTTTTTTGCCGTGGTTACGGCCGACAGTAACCAAGACGTTCTGCAAATACAGGCAGGTTTGTTTAATAACACCTCATCATTTGTCACTAACACTACATTGGTGTCAGAAGTAAAACCGCCAAAGTTTGACTTCCTAACGTGGCTAGCCCGGACCTGGCTAATTCAGCCCGCAGCATGGCACAACAGCGGAAAATGACCAGAGCTCGGCTGAAAATCAAAGAGGAGCCGATGGACAGTGCTCATGCCAGTATTTCAGGGCATGAGGCGGAGTTTAACCGTGCATCAGAGCATGTTGCTCACATAAGACAGTCAGCTCGGAGGCTGGCTGGAGAGGCTGGTCTCAGCTCGTGGAGCGCGGAAGAGCGCGCCGGCGGGAGAACGCGCATGGCGAGCGCCACGGAGCTGAATGTAAACAAAGATGGCGGCACCAGCCTCAAGCTTTTTCCCCTACCCCCCTTTCCCCCACATCTCGTATCCCAGCTGTTGAGCAGTCCCCCGACCCTGACCAGCAGCCCACAGCAGGTGAGGACAGACTGGCAGCAGTACGAGAGATATGGAGGCACAGCTGTGATAACCTGGAGCCCAGGCAGCAGCAGGAGTTGTGGCAATTATTGCTGGACTTTAAGGACATTTTTGGGGCCGGACACACCTGGTGCAGCACAAAATTGGTACTGGCGATGCACGGCCCATCAGGACACGCCCCCGCCACCTTCCCATGAGGCACCAAGCTGCTGCAGACAGCGCTATTGACGAGATGCTGAAGACTGGCATCATCGAGCCATCTGACAGCCCATGGGCCTCGGGGTTTGTGATGGTCAATAAGAAGAAGAGTCCAAAGATGAGGTTCTGTGTCGACTACAGGCCCCTAAATAGTGTGACCAAGAAAGACTCATACCCGCTGCCCCGCATCGACGAATCTCTGGACTTGGTGTCCGGCTCATCCTGGTTTTCCTCATTAGACCTTCGCAGTGTATATTGGCAGGTGCCCCTCAGCCCCGCAGCCAGACCAAAGACTGCTTTCTGCACCGGCAGAGGTTTGTGGCAGTTCTGCGTCCTCTGCTTTGGCCTATGCAACGCCCCGGCCACGTTCGAACGGCTGATGGAGAAGGTGCTGAGTGACATCCCCCGACAGGAGTGTCTGGTCTACTTGGACGACATACTGATCCATGGGGACTCATTCCATGCAGCCTTGGGGGCCCTGCGGCAGGTTCTACAGAGGATATCGGCGGCTGACCTAAAGCTTCACCCAGACAAGTAAGTGCTGCTTCATGAGGAGAGAACTGGAGTTTCTGGGGCACAGGGTTGGGGAAGAGGGCATTAGCACATTACAGGAGAAGGTGCAAGCAGTGAGGGACTGGCCGGTCCCCACTAACTTGCGTGAGCTGAAGAGCTTCGTCGGACTGGCCTCTTACTACAGGCGGCTTGTGCGCGGCTTCTCTTGCATAGCTGCGCCCCTGTTCCGCCTGCAGCAGAAAGAGTGATTTTTCTTGGACTCCTGAGTGCGAGGAGGCCTTTAGCTCTTTGAAGAAGGCCTTGACAGAGTCTCCGGTCCTCACCCCCCCAGACCCCAACCTGCCATTCGTCTTGGACACAGACACCAGTGATGTTGGGATGGGGGCGGTGCTGAGTCAGGGGGGGCGGAGGGGGAGAAAGTGGTGAAGTACTTCAGTAAAACTTAAAACAAAGCTGAACGGCGCTATTGTGTGACACGCAGAGAACTTCTGGCTATCGTGAGGGCAATAAGCCATTTCAAGTACTATCGGCGCGGCCTGCCTTTCACTGTCCGAACTGACCACTCTGCCCTCCAGTGGTTAATGTCCTTCAAAGAGCCAGAAGGGCAGATTGCACGCTGGCTGGAAGAACTGGCACCGTACATGTTTCAGGTGGAGTACAGGGCTGAAGCTTGCCACGCCAACGCTGACGCTATGTCCCGGCGCCCCTGTGCTCTCAATGGCTGCAGATACTGTGAAAAGAGAGAGGTCCGGGAGAAAGCACCGTGTGGAGGAACAAGGCTCCATGCAGGATAGTGAAGGGCCTGTCTGCAGAGAGATGCAGGTTGTTGACTCACCTGAATGGAGAGCGCAGCAGCAGCAGGATGCTGATCTGCACCCTGTGCTGCAGTGGGTGGAGTCAGGACAACAGCGACAGTAGGAAGAGGTTGCTGGATGCTCTCCTGCAAAGGACTGTTTGAAAAGTTTGGGGCTCTACGGGTGGATAATTGAGTGCTCCAGAGAGCCTGGAAGGAGCCAGCTACAGGAGAAGAGAGGTGGCAGGTGGTGGATCAGAGCACTGAGAGATACGGTGCTGAAAGCCTCTCATGGTACTACTGGGGCAGGAGACTTTGGAGTCTCAAAAAACATCAGTTGTGTCCAGCAGGGTTTCGACTGGGGTCGGATGAGGAGAGTTGTCGAAGACTTTTTTCGCCACTGTGACCTCTGCACGGCATAAAAGGGTCCCCTTGATCAGTCTCACCCTCAGCTCCAGCAGCTGGCAGTGGGGGCCCCAATGGAGAGGGTGGCGGTGGACATGGGTGAGGTGGTTTATATTGTCCAGCTGCTGCCAAGGGGGAGACGGGTGGTCCTCCACAGAGACAGGTTGGCCTCATACAGAGGTGATGCATGCCCACATCAGCGCCCTGGGCCCTCAACATCTGTCCGGAGGAACAGGACAGCCACGGCCCCAGATTCAATGACTGTCTCCCATACCAATGCCCCACATTCTTCCCTTAACTCGCCCCCTGTTCATCCACAGTTTGGTCCAGGACTGCAGGTGCCTTTGTTTACATCAAGGCGTCCTCAGAGACAGAGGAGACCCCCGGGCCACCTCAGGGACTTTTTATGTGACCCCCTCGGGGGCGAGGGTCTTTGTAAGGGGGGGGGGGGGGGGGCAGTGTAGCAATCCTGCAATAATGTTATAATGTCCATGTTGGAGTTCTGTGTTTTCCCATGGTCTGTGAACGTGCTGTGATGAGTGTGAGAGGGAGGGGCCGGGGGAGTGGAGCCTGACTGAGGAGTGAAGTTGAAGTGTGAGATTACACTTGTTCGTGTTGTTGTTTTGGCGTGGTTACGGCCGACAGTAACCAAGACGTTCTGCAATTAAAGGCAGGTTTGTTTGATAACACCTCATCATTTGTCACGAACGCTACAGTATGTTTAATTGTTTTATTGTAATTTCAGTCGCTGCCAGAATCCTCACACCAAACCTTCCGTCAACTCCTTTTCAGTCCTTGGTTGGAAAATTGACGAATCCTACAGGAGGACAACATGTTAATATCAACAAGATGGCATGTCAACTTGCAACTTGAATACTATTGCATGAGCTACCTGTACCTTTTGAGTGAAGATCAATCAAACATCAGTTGCTAGTTGCTTGTACAAAAGTGAAATACAAGTGTACCAAACCTAACATAACAGTTATATTAGATTTATTGTATCTATGTTTTGCTCTATCTAACCCCCTTTGGATAAATTTGTGATTTTGACTTTGACTCAATACAATAACTGTTCTCTACTACAACTGTGAATCTTCTTGGCCGTTGGTAGTAATGCAATATTCTCTGTTGTAGGCTTTGAAAATGGACACCGTGAACGGGAAAACAGACACCTTGTACTCAGAGTTTGTGTTTTCCTCTAAGTAGTCCTTTCATTGTAGGTTTTCTTTCCTCACATTCCTCACTTATGTCCAGCATTTTACCGCCTTCATAGGTGCATACTTCATGAGACAAACAAACAAGAAAACATTGATTGTGTATGCATTGTTGTGTCTGTCATGGACTGAGGCTGCTTTCAAGTTGTTATTACACACCCCCTTTTATCTAGTTTTTCGAAAAAAGCTTGTAGGCCATTAGCAAGTATATAATCATTACAAGCAAACATGTTTCTCTGTTCATGGTTCAAAATTCACCCCTTTGGTTCAGTCTGTGAAAGGAAAATGTACGGCCATTTTGTGGTTGGTTTTTGAAAATGTGAGTGGCACATCCTGTTAACGACAGGTCTCAGGTCTCTTCATGGTTAAGCATGTCACAAAACAAAGACAGCCACAGCACAGCCCCCGCTTCTCGACGAAGCACCTCACTGTTTACGGCCCAGTTTTGTAGAAAAAATGCAATAGCAACACAGGAAGTGTGACTCAAAGCGCCTTCACAGGCTTGCTGCACAACAGTAGTGCATGCAAGAGCTGTAGCCCCCTCACAGACAACAGGCATATCCACTTCATTATTGCTCAGGTTCATTTTGATATGCATGTTTTCAAATGTGAAGTGATTGTCATATCTTTTTTTTTATAATGCTCATAGAAAAGCACTGGAAGTTTTGTACTCCTAAAACTGACAAAGTACAACTGTGATCCATGTAACGTTAGAGGTCCCTGAATTAACCAGGTTGTACTGCCCATTAAGAAGCATTTTGAGATCTACCCATTTTTGATATCACAAGTGTGTGTGTCCACCCGTCTCGGGTTGGACAGCTCATCGGTCACATCCCTGGTGTACAGTACCAACTAGCTTGAGTGCATGTTCTGAACGGAGAGATTAACCACAGATAAAGAGTTCCAGGTTTGACTTGTTGTGACTCCCCATTATACCTTTTGTACTAATTTTCATCAAAGCACTAGTGAAGTCATGTTTTTGTTTGTTTGTTAAAATGTCTGAATAGAATATGTATTCTATTGTCTTGATCATAGTTATGTATGTCTGTTTGTTGTTGTAACTAAAAGCTTAATTTAGAGAAAATAGGTGTGAAATGTTTTTGTCAGTCTCCACACACCAGTTTGTATAAGTTTCACTCTGCACTAAACCCATATCCTGTTCATGACACCAATGCCAAGAAGGTATGCCAATGCCATGGTGTGTGTGGACTTGTGAAGCTTTTGTCTGGGGAGTGGTTTATTGTTGATTGTGACGGTACTAACTTCAAAAAGTATCACAAAGCCCATGTGGGTCGTAACCATGGTAATTTAATGTCAGTGTTAGAATCAACCGCTTGTTTGTGGCGCTTATGCGGAAGCATCGAGTTCAGCATGTAGAACATGTAGGTCAGTTTATAGCATACAGGTAGCTGGGGTTGGGGTTAGATGCAAATAGGCCGGCCACCATTCTAGGTCAAAGGGGAAATTAATTTCATACTTGTAATATAAAGCAAATAAATGTTTCCTTAGAATCTAGTGGCTAATTCACATCTATAGTATTCATTTTGAAGGTTACCTTTTGACGTATAAACAGTCATTTAGGGTTTTGTATGTGTGACCTGGTGTTGTAAGGTCTTGGCTCTAGAGCACACGACAACGCCACCTGGGGCCTTTCACCCCAGGAGATATTAGTGATACACCTTGTTTTAGAGGCAAGCGGGTCCTCACACAGATAAACAAGTAATGACAGAGACGTGATTTCAGTTATAAGAATAACAGGATTTATTAAGAAGAACTGACCACTAAAAACCATGTTGCAATACAATGAAACGGACACTGAGAAGGGGATAATGGCTGCCCCAGTGGGGAACTACTACAATACAGCAATTATGGAACACGGTTGGGACAGGGCGGTTACCTGTCTTGGAAAGAAACGTGATTGACACCCCAATCGTGCTCCCGGTTCCAGTGCGTATCCACGCAGACACACGCACACACACACACAAGCACAAGATACTGCAAAATGTAGGTGATCACAGCAATGGTGAAGAAGTGCACATTACCACTACAAACACGCAGTGCGCAGTGCATGGAGAAGACTCAGAATTCCGCGAACTGTCCCGTGAACAGCTTTGCTCTGGAGGGGAAAGAGAACAAGGAAAGCTGCACATTTAGATGGTGTTAACAGCTACCAGGACATCCAATACCCCATGCATCTCAGTGACGTGGGGAAAGGGAGGGAATGAACAAGGGGCAGCTAGTGGTGAGGTAAACCAAATAATAAGTAAAACAAAAGAAACGAAAGTAACAAACAAAAACTGGGCACAAGCTAACTTTTATCGTACACTTCTAAACAGGCAAAACAGCAGTGGCAACTGTTATCTGAAACCACAAACAGTCAGAGTCATACATAACTACACAGCCAACAAACATAATTCATAGTTGGCATAAATGACAATGTACACTATGCATTATACCTCCGAACACCCCAGATACAGCACGATATGCGACTGGACCCCGGCGGGAATCACTACCAACCACAACAGTGTCTCCAAGGCAGTGCTTTAATGTGTTCGTTCACCTGAGACCTACATTAAGACATGGCTATTAAAGGTACACAGAAATCTCTAAAACAGGCGGCATGATGTTAAACAAACAGTAATTAAAATAGTCTGCAAGTACCTTCAGTAGTGCTCACAGAGCCAACTACTCGGAAGCATAGACTGTATATAAATATGGACAAACCCTCCGTGACGTCACCCATAGACATTCTTAACAGCGGAGATGAAGCCTAAAATTGAGCTTCTGGGCGCCGCCATCTTGGACATTTCAGTCTGTGTTCGAAGCCCGCCTACCTCCGGCCAGACCAATCAAAGCCTCGAATCCGTGAAGGTCATGCCGTGATGACAGATGACAGCTGCCAATCAAGTTGACCACGCCCTTAATTATTCATAAAATAAATCCTTCTCTGAGCATTAAAATAATGGATTCTAAAACAATTCACCCCCCTCACAGTTGTCATGGACTCGAACACTACTGAAAGACAACAAAACCGTTTTTTGAACCAGGCTGTAAACATGTTTATTTTGGCTGTAAAGTTGGACATTTTAACATGGGTGTCTATGGGAGTTGACTCCTTTCTGCAGCCAGCCTCAAGCGGCCAGTCGAGGAACTGCAAGTTTTTGCACTTCCGCATGGGCTTCATTTTTCAGCATGGAATGTTGCCGCTTGTTCGGAAGCGTCCGGCGGCCGTAGAACACCTGTTGCCCATAGTTTACTGTTAGACCGGAACATTAAACAAATTAGTATAATGACACAGCGTAAGACAAAGCAGTGGCACATACCTTTTCCCAACGAACGCCCAGAAAGGAATAAGATAAGATAAGATAAGATATTCCTTTATTAATCCCCCTTAGGAGAAATTCACAGTGACCAGCAGTACAGGGGATAGATGTGCAGTAAGAGCCTGGCTAAAGTCAATGCAATACACAATAAACAATAAATTAGATTAAATAAGAGCTCTTAAGTCAGGTCGGTGACGAATGAGAACCTGTATGCATACTAGTGTCCTCGATAGCTGTTTATGGTGCAAAAATGCAAAGTAGATAGATAGTGCAAATATGCGGAAAGTACAAGGTGCAAGATGTGCAAATTTATACAGGTATTCCAGGTACAACATATGAATAGACCTGGAATAACAATGGCTAGGACACAGTCCAAGGTGTGTGGTGTGGTGTATTTGAATGTGAAGTTCAGTCCATTCCATTTGTCTTTTGTCTGGTGGTGTTGGAGCTTCCTGAGCCTGATGGTTGGTGGGATATGGGAGCGCCCAAGCACTTTGAGGCACTTGGCTGAGTGAGCATGTGGCTGAACTTGTTCCTGAGTTGCTTCAGTTGCTTCAGTTCGGCATAGTGAGGCTGAGAGGGTAGTTCCGGGTCACCAGCAGCTTTCCCCTCGTCCTCCTCACTGTCGCCGCCTCCACACAGTCCAGCTTCATCCCCACTGCAGAGCTCGCCGTCCTCCCTGGCTTGTACAGCTTCCTGGCACCACCGCTCCCAATGCTTCCTCCCCAGCACACGGCAGTGAAGAAGGTGACACAGGCCACCGCAGGCTGGTAGACCATCCGTAGCAGCCTGGTGCATGCAATGAAAGATGACAGATGGACAGTGGTTATCAATGAGATGAACAGACATAAGATGAAAATGGCTAGAAAAACAGTCTGGGGTGTGTGGTGTGGTATACAAATCCGTTATCTGGTGGTGCTGGCGCTTCCGAGACGTTGGGAGCGGGTGGTTGAGGTATTGTAGAGCCTGATAGCTGATGGGATGAAAGAGACCCCCAAGCGCTTTGAAGCACGTGGCTGAGTGAGCCTATGGCTGAATGTGCTCCTGAGTTGCCTCAGCTCGGCGTAGAGAGGGTGAGAGGGGTTGTCCAGGATCGCCTGCAGCTTTCCCCTCATCCTCCTCTCTGTCACCGACCGAATGATTGGAGTTGCAGAGTACTCCAAAGCCAGTGATTTCCACAAGCCTACTAGTTAGCTTGTTATATAGCTTGCCGCTAATAGGTAACTAGCTACTGACGTGTGTCAGAGGCAAGTGGAGCTACGGCGTCAGCACAAGGACAAACCTCATATGGCCGGTGCTGACTGTTACATATGATTCAAGGTTTGTCAATTCAATTTCCACCATCAATTAGGGGTTACACAGACTAGTCGACTAGTCGACTTTAAGAACTACAATGACGTTTTGCGTGTGACGTCGACTAGTCGGCGATCGTGTGACTTTAGGCCAATTTACACCAGAGCCGTTTTAGAAGCGTTTTTTTCTGCCGCTGGAGATAGAATTCCATTCAAACCAGTGCACTGATTTACACCAGCAGCGTTTTACGCCCGTCTCACGGCCGACCAAAGCCTAATTTACACCGCAGGCGAAAGCGTAACGTGAGTGTAACGTCAGCGTAACGTTGGCGTATCAATTCACACCGCCGCCGTTTGTTTGGCTATATTTAATAAGATAATAGGCGTACACGTCCAACGAGACGCCTCAGAAACGCTTAAAAATAGAAGTGAAGCGTAAAGTTAAGCTTTGGTCGGCCGTGAGACGGGCGTAAAACGCTTCCGGTGTAAATCAGTGCACTGGTTTGAATGGAATTCTATCGCCAGCGGCAGACTAGAAAACGCTTCTAAAACGGATCCGGTGTAAATTGGCCTTGAGTCGCGATCTATGGAGCGTTCTTGGGAGTCGAGGCTGGAGTGCTGCCTAGCATTCGTGAACGTTCGGATTTTGGAACGACTTCCTAGTGTGTGGAGCGCTTCCACTTTTTATACTGCGCTTCCGCTTTTATTCTGCGCGTTTCTTTCGAAGAAAATAAAAAGAATGGATGCGGTTGCTGTCGAGCTGTTTCTTTTTTATTGTACATGGCGTACATGTCAAATATGAATGACGTCATCAGCGACTAGTCGACGTCGACTCGACTTTCATCACATTAGAGTCGACTTTAAAAAATCTGAAGTCATGCAACCCCTACCATCAATGCACCAAACATACATCACTGCTATGGCTGGTTGCAAAAAATCGAAAGCAGGGGCAGTGGCTATAATGTGAATTATTAGGCTTCATAACGGTTGTGTGTGAGCCAATGGATGATGTCACAGACACTGAGTCCACGTTATGTACAGTTTATGGTTAGAATGCAAGCTGAAACAGGGGTTGGCTTACAGTTTGATGGTGTGTCATGGTAATCCATGACTTTGGTCTGTCACATTAGGTATTGTTTATCCTTTTTTCATTGCTTCCATGCGTGTTCAAACCAATTGTAATTACAAAGTGCCTTGCTACCTCTGCTATATGATGATGATTGAGGTTGTATTACAATTGCTGACCACCACTTTGGTGCATACAGTGCTTGTCTTGATACAGCTAATGATTAGCTTTTACTCAGATCACATGATATTTGCAACACATTCATTAGATATTAAACATCTGAAGTAGTTCTTAACTTTGGCTCACAGTAAACAGTAAAAACAACCCATATTATCCAAGACTCCCCACAATTATGACCTTAAAAGTGTGGGTTGAATACATTTAGAAGTGTTTTCATGCAGAGGCGGGCGTCAAAGCTTCTTGTGCCATGTGGGAAATTGGCCTTGAAGCATCCTGTGTTCGACCTACCTGTCACTCAATGTCTTCAACCCACTGGCCTGTCCGTAAACACACAAAAGTCAATGAAAGTACATAAAACAGGTATCAATCCATTGGAATTAATTTAATGGTTTATAAGGTAAACATTCCTTTGGTTAGCGCGTGTGCACAGAAACAGTATTTGAAGATGCCACGTAGCAAAGAATGATGCTAATAGCAAAGCATTGCTGTCTTACAGAACATTGCAAAACAACTACACAGACATTAACACATTCCTTAATGTCTAGTTCACACAAAGTGTGATTAGAGCTTGTTTTTGCAATAATTAATCATTATCAAGTCATTAATTACAAACATTAAACCTAAATTAAACATACCATCATGTTCAGGACAATGTATTATTGGCAACTCTCAATGTTTGTCACAAAGAAGATAAATATGATAATAAAATTAACGGCAGATAATTTAACTTTTCAGTTTGAAATAAAATCTGCGATGAACTACACCTACACACACAGAAAACTTGTTGGATCATTGGCTCACCCCAATCAGTGTCTCTGAGTTGCAGCCAATCACAGTTGGTCTATGGGATGTGAATTATGTCTTTTAAGTCCAAACCTTTCGTTACAGGGAGTACAGTGCTAGATCATCTTCAGCCCCAACACTTGACAATGTTTTTTGCTATGATAGTTCTGAGTATGGCACGTAAGTAAATTCCTTCTCAAATTCCATTTCTCTTTAGTTCATGTAACTTATTCAAAATGTACTTTTTGAAGTTTGGTGACTTGCATTGCAGCACTGGTTTGTGTATTTATATATTTGATGACAAAACTAAAGTTTCAAAACAAACAAACAAATGTTTATTACCAATTAATCATATCTACTGTTTTAATTTCCTTTTTCAGTTTTGATTGAGGCCCAAGAGAGTCCTCATTTGGTGTCGATGAAATCAGCAGTACTTGGAGATACTGTTACTCTTCATTGTGGAGCTAAACAAGAGAATAGCAATCATTTATACTGGTACAAGCAATCCCCTGGATATGTTCCCAAAACAATTGTTGGAAGAGTCTTTGAAATAGTTAATATCAAGCCCCCCTTTGATTTTAGGTTCCGAGTTGACAAAGAGGCATCTGACTTTAATCTGATAATTCAAAACGTAACTAAAGGTGATGAAGCAAACTATTTCTGTCGACAATACTTTCTTGACAACTGGAATAATTGCATCTTTCTGTCAGTCAAAGGTAAGCTAAATCCCTTTCAGTGTTTATTTTACATCTCATGACAAGCATTTTAAGAACTTTTTTGTGATAATCTGTAATCTTTAACTGCAGATCCCAATGACCGTACGTTTGTCTCCCAGACTGTGGTCCAACAGCCTGTGTCGGCATCAGTTCAGCTGGGAGAACATGTGGCTCTCAACTGCTCTATTACCTCCCAGAGGACGAACCACAGTAACCAGTGCCAAGGGGAACCCAGTGTGTACTGGTTCAGATCTGGATCAGGACCATCTCACCGTGCTGTCATTTACATGAATCGAAATAGGAGTAGTGAATGTCAGGATAGTTCTAGGCGTCCATCTGCTCCATAGAGCTGTGTCTACACTCTCCCCAAGAAGAATGTGGACACCTCTGATGCTGGAACATACTTCTGTGCCCTGGCAGCATGTGGGGAAGTTGTGTTTGGAAATGGAACTAAGCTAGACATAACAGGTGAACATAAATTTGTTTTTCTACAGTGTTGACTCGCTCAAAACACATGCTTTTCATTTAATTCAACATTCACTCTGTATGCCAAACAACATGCTATCTTAAAACCATATCTATTTTATATCATTCTTTCATCATTTATTTCAGATGTTTAAATAAGAAGCCAATGCTCATGCCCAGCAGTGCCGGAGGATATGGTTTAGATAAAAATTTGACAAAGCTTTATAATGGTTCAATGTTGATTTTCTGATTCTAGAACCCAAATGTTTTCTAGTTCCCATAGTGATTGGACTACTGTTGGCTTGCTGTCTTGTTTTGATTATAATCCTCTTTCTTACCATGAATAAAAAGCAAGTTTGTGAGCATTGCAAAGGTACAGTACATTATCCACGATTAATTTTGTGGGACTTTGTTTGTTTTACAGCCATATATAGTAGTGTAACATGCATCTTATTTTTTTGATGCAGACCATAAATATTATTTGGTTCTTATTCTCAGGAATTCTGAGGACTTCCTACAATGTTCCAAATGACTCAGTCAGTACGTTTACATGCAGCAAGAAATTCGAATTTCTGATCGGATCAGATAATGACATGCGTAAGACCGGATCACTTGTCCGAGTATACATGCCGTTCGGAGAATCGGATTAACAGCCGGAGCATGGCTGACTCCGGACGCTATGCGGCGCTCTGCGCATGCGCAGAATGCAAAATCCGATTCAGATCCGATTGCTGAGTATACATTCCGTTAAAAGTCAGACTATGAACGAATTATCTAGGTGTTGTTATCCGATTTTGAGATGTCCGAAGTAGGTCCGAAGTAGGTCGGGTTAAGGTGTTTACATGCACTTAAAAAGTCCGAACGATGTCTTCTACGATTAGAAATTCGAATTTCTTGCTGCATGTAAACGTACTGACTGATTCAGGAAGAACAGGTACATCTGATTCAACATGTGGCATTGGGTAGACATTTTAAATATTGTTTTAAGTCACATAGAGCCAAGTCTCATCATGTGTTGTTTTAGTGATTTGTTGAATCTTAACTCAATCTCTACTGAGCAGAAATGTAGATGGCCTATTGAATGGCTTGGAGATCGAAAATGAGAATTTATGAGTGGGGGATCAACAACTAAGTATTGCTAATGAAGATTCATTTGTCATATATATTTTGCAATATCCAACCTTCCTGCACAAAGTTTGCCTAAATGGTAAAATTAAGAGCTCTAATGTTTGGTTATGGTAGCAAACCAGCATGTTAGGCCTCAGTGTATGATTAGACACCAGTGCACCAGTCGGATTATAGCTTTGGGGCTGCATAGCTCAGTGGGTTGAGCGGGTTGATCACAAATCGGAGGGTTGGCAGTTTGATCCCCACTTCGAACAGTCCAGATGTCGAACCCCACATACGTACTGATTGTAAGTCACTTTGGACAAAATTGTCTGCTAAACGCCCTTCTTTTTTATTCTAGCTTTGACTTTCACTCCAGAAGAAGTGGTCTCCACTCCAACTATGAATGCACTCTGATGTTTGATAGTAATACACAGTTCTCTGTTGTAGGAGGGGGAAACGGATACCTTGAACTATGCAGCATTGGAGTTCTCAGGCAGGAAAACCAAAGCAAGGAAGAAGAACAGTGAAATGACTCGGGAGAGTCTGTATTCTGCTGTGAGACAAAGCGGCCATTGAAGTCCATCAATCTGGGAGTTTGTGTCACCTCATGAGGCTGAAGGAGATGATAACGGTGGTCTTGATAAGCACTTATGTTGTGTCATGAGTATGTGTATATTGTTTCCTATCTCTAGGGATGTTGCTTTGTTTGGATCATACACATTTAATTGCTCATAATCATATACTGATGCCTAAAATAAAATTTCATGAAAGAAAAAGAAAAGAAACCTTGAGTAGAGGGTGGAAGAGAATTGCCAGACTGAGATAGAAAAACCATAATGGTGGTATTGATACTTGTTCATCATCATGAGAATGTGTACCTTTTTTCTTATGTTCAGTGATGTTGCTTTGTTTGGATCATAAACGTTTAATTGCTCATAATTGTGGATGTTGTCTATAGTGTAGCTTATCTAGTTGATGTACATCATTGCTTGGCCCTAGGTACATTCTGTGAGGGATATATATATAGAGAGACCTCTGGTTCAGTAGTGGTTCCGTGGTTCATGTCTGCTTTTTAAACCACTGTACTGACACAGCTAGCAAAAGATGAGCACTCCTAACAAGGTCATTGATGCTTTGCAGCTAGAGTCCGGTTGAGTGAACGCTGGCGCGATTAGCTGCCGCTGCTCTCTGGTTACTTTTAAAGTTTTTGTTTCTACACATCGCTTTTGCATCGCTTACAGCAGACCACCTGCTCCTGGTGAGTACTATAGAAGCAATCTGTCTCATCAGCTTTGTGTTCTCGATCGTTCGAGATCGTAGGGTGCTAGGTTTTCACGTACCTGGAACACCTGTCTACTACTGCTGCTGCTCGGTCCAACAGCCCGTGGATCATGACGTCGTTCTACAACCTTGCTGTGAGCTCTGTGCTCTTGTGGACTGTCCTGTCCCTACTAATAAATCCAGCATCAACCTTGATCCAGTACACGAGTGCGGAGCTCCTCCAACTGCGGTTCCACTACCGTTCTGCTCCCCCGTCAGTACTACACCGCTTTCCGGACATCGCTCGCCCTTCTCCCCGCCGGAGATACACCCATCGCGGAGCCGGACGGAGTTATTACATCGATGACTCCACTGCCATACAGTCCATCTGGTCCTCCGGCCGCCGCCAGCCTCCAAAAAACACTGGTAGGAGGGTGGATCATAGCGCGTTGGCCAGCCTAGCCAGGTCGGCTAACGTTGGCTTCTCCAACCAGCATTCTGACGTATACGTTGGATTAATCAACACCCGCTCCCTCACTGGCAAGGGACAACTACTGCAAGACCTCCTCCTCGACCGCAAACTCGACTGTCTCTGTCTTAGTGAGACATGGCAAACTCCTGATGACTTTTCTCAGTTAAATGAATGTACACCTCCAGGGTTTGTTTACACGAGCAAACCGCGTGTTTCCGGAAGAGGAGGAGGTCTCGCGATACTTCACCACGAGACTTGGAAGATCTCTTATGTTACTCTGCCTGTGTCACAGTCATTCGAGGCTGTGGCTCTTCAACTAATCGGACCTACTCCCACTGTTTTAGTCAACATTTACCGCCCACCCAAACCAAACAAGGACTTCATTGATGAATTCACCACACTTCTCACTCACATCTGCTCACTCTCACCCAAGATAATTTTGCTTGGTGACATAAAAATTCACTTGGACAATAACATTCTTGCTTCCACTAAGGACTTCATTTCATGCCTGGACAGTTTTGGTCTCATTCAATATATTGATTTCCCCACCCACTGTAAAGGTCATACTTTGAAGACTTAGGGCCTCATTTACTAACATTTGCGACCGCAGCGTAATCTGCGCCAGCGCCGAGCCGTTATTTGCGCAGCATTCGTCACCGCACTTTACGTTGTATTTATCAAACCCGTACTTCATCAGGCAATCAGCGCCATACTCCGCCCTAGTGTAATTAGCGCACCGTTAAAAGAAGGAAGAATGGGTCTGCGTGTTTGCGTAACCATGGACGATCCAAGAAAAAGAAAACAATAGTTCTGCGCCGATCAGCGACCACTTCCTGGTCGCTGATCGGCGCGGAACTTTTGTGCCTCTGTCGGTGTCTTCTTCTTGCTCTTACAACAGCTGCCATGTCCTTGTTTACAGGCTCAAGCAAAACCCGCTTCCTGGTTTATACCTGCTTTTATGAGGCAGAGATTTGCGCTCCAATTCGAGTCGCGCACTTCTCAGGCAATCTTAGTAAATACCACGCAATACATAATAAGGCGCACTTAACGCGTTACCTCCCAGCTCTTTGCGATTCACTCCAACTTCCCCTGATACACTCCCATTTATGCATATGTATGAGGCGGGATGCGCAACTTGCGGGATCGCCTCTTCAGAGGCAGGCTATTTGCGCATTTACCCCGTTGCGCCACGTTAGTAAATACGGTTCCATGTTTTTGCGCCTATTTTACCTGCAAATTACGCTAGAAATGACGCAATTCTGTTAGTAAATGAGGCCCTTAGTCTGCTGTTCAGGTGTCACCCCTCAAAATTGCTCTGCTGCAGACCTCCCCATCTCTGACCACAAACTTGTCTCATTTGATTTATGTCTAACTTTTTTCAAAACCGGTTTAATATACACCCTCTGGTGCAAACTAGACACATCATCAGTGATGTAACCTGAGGTCATAGGGTGTTTCAGGTCTCACAACATCAGACACCCTCGCCCAGGCGACCCAGCCGGGGGTGATCAGACCCCGGCTTGTGTCTAGGTAGCTTGTGTGGCCCACGGATCACCCCTCCTGATCCACAGCCATCTTGATGCCTTCTCAGCAGCATCAGTGGTGTTCTTGAACCAAGCCATCTCGCGTCATTTCCTTCCGTAACATCAGAAACATCCCACTGACCACTGTAACTCCATAATGGCATTTTTCAACTCTAAAATATCCACCATCCACCAGCAACTGACCCCTCACACGTCTAGTCGTCCGCCTCCCTTTGTTCCCAATCCCCCCCTCTCCATACCTCTCTCCTGCTTTCAACTCCCCTCAGCGACAGACTTAACAAAGCTCATCCGGTCTTCCAAGCCATCTACCTGCCAACTTGACCCCCTGCCATCCTCCCTAGTTATAGCCTCCCTTCCCTCTTTACTACCCCTGATAACAGCCATTATTAATTCCTCTCTCACCTCTGGTTCCGTCCCATCCCCGTTCAAATCTGCTGCTGTTACACCCCTATTGAAGAAACCTGGCCTAGACCCCAACATTTTCAATAACCTTCGCCCCATCTCCAACCTGCCATTTATCTCCAAAATTCTGGAAAAAGTTGTCGCATCACAGATTCAGGCCCACCTCTCCAACAATAACCTCTATGATCAGTTCCAATCCGGTTTCCGCCCCCGTCACAGCACAGAAACAGCCCTCATTAAAATAACCAACGACCTGATGGCAGCTGACTCTGGTCATTTATCCATCCTCATCCTCCTTGATCTGACCGCAGCCTTTGACACCATTTCCCACCCCATCCTCCTCGACCGACTAGCTTCCATTGGTATATCCGACACACCCCTAGACTGGTTCCATTCATATCTCTCTGGCCGTACTCAATTCATTCAGTTAAAATCATTCTTATCCCATACCTCCCCCCTCTCCTCAGGTGTTCCCCAGGGCTCTGTCCTTGGCCCTATCCTATTCATCATCTACCTCCTCCCACTCGGTCAAATATTCCGTAACTCAACATAAATTGTCACTGTTACGCGGACGACACCCAGCTCTATGTCTCCTCCAAACCCTCATCCACCTTCCCACCCTCTTCCCTCTGTGCCTGCCTACATGAAATCAAATCCTGGTTTCCCTCCCACTTTCTCAAACTTAACAGTAACAAAACCGAGATAGCCCTCGTTGGCTCCAAATCCTCACTCACCAAGCAACCCAGTTTCACCCTCTCTATTGACAACTCCTCAGTTTCCCCCTCCCCTCAGGTTAAGAGTCTGGGTGTGATATGGGTATGGACGCCGGGTGGCGTCCATACCCATATCAACAACACCATCCGGTCCGCCTACTTTCACCTCCAAAACATCAACCGCTTCCGCCCGTCACTCACTCCCAACAGCGCTGCTATTCTGGGCCACTCTCTAGTCACCTCACGCCTGGATTACTGTAACTCCCTTCTGTTTGGTCTTCCCCACAAACTCCTCCATAAACTCCAACTGGTCCAAAACGCTGCTGCTGTGTGACATTCACTGGTGCTTGGTGAATATTTACAATAATTACAACAAGTATTACAGTTGAACGAGGGGGAAGAGAAAGGTCTGAAATTGGTGTTGAACCGTGTGAACATAAAGGGTCTGTATTTCACCACAGGATGCCATGTGGATGAGCCATTTCAGAATCTATCCCTTTGTAACATCACAATTTGGGAGTGTCAACAAGGCTGGGAGGAGGTGATTTGGCGAATGCATCGACTTGTAGGCGTGAGTTGATCTGTCTGTCACACATCAGGGTAGACACTCCCACTTGCATGAATTTACAAAGAGCTCCAGTTTGAACTGGCTCGTCAACTCGAAACCGGGTGGTAACATAGGGACCTGAAAATAGAACCAAACTAACCTAACTATGGAGAAGATATTTATCTAAAAGATGACTTACAAATCTAAAAAAAGTAAATAAACAAAACACACATGCTCTGCACATGACAATTGTATGTGTCTCTGTAATGGACTGACGTTGTATTTGTTGGTCTCTGCAGCCCAATACGATCTGAAGGGAATAGTGATATTAAGATATGAGTGTATCTGAATTAAATTGAATCAACCATTGTATTAACATTGGAACAATTGCTAACGTACTGACTTCATTAACAAACTAAACTAAAAATAAATTATGTATATATATGACAAGGGGAATCAAAGGAAGGAATCAAATGAACATTAATTTCCTGTTCACAAACGTGAAAATCCCCCTTAAAGTTCAGTCAGTGATAGGAAAAGTTTGTCCATCTCATGGTTGGTGTCCAAAGAACCACGATCCCTCCATTTTCTGTACCGCTTATCCTCTAGATGGTCTGGAGCCAATCCCAGCTACAACGGGCGAGAGGCGGGGTACACCCTGGACAGGTCGCCAGCCAATCACAGGGCTAACATATAGAGACGAACAACCATTCACACTTTCATACACACCTTACAATTAACCTAATCCCCAACCTGCATGTTTTTGGTCTGTGGGAGGAAGCCGGAGTACCCGGAGAGAACCCACGCAAGCACGGGGAGAACATGCAAACTCCACACAGAACGGTCCCAGGTGGATTCGAACCCAGAACCCTCTTGCTGTGAGGCGACAGTGCTAACCACTGCACCACTGTGCCGCCCCCCCAACAGCAACACAGTATGTTGAAACTAACAGTCAGCTCTACTGATGCTTACGAGTGTTGGTGGTATGTGTAATGCAGAGACATGGCCAGCCACAGCCCTCATCTCTCAGCTCTTCTTCTACTTCTTCAGCTCAATTTGATTTCTGGTGGCGCTACTGCTGTTGCTGTTGTTTGAATGGTTTTTAGTTGTTTTTAACTGAGTTTAATGCCTCATCCCATTTTTTCTTTTGTGGTTGAGTGACATGTTGTGTTAGTTGTTGCACAAATGTGTAGCCTCACTTCACTTTTTACCTTTTTAACTATGGCGATAGCTTGTCTCAGAACTTGGACTCAGAGTCTAATTTCCCTTTGGGGACAATGAGGTATATATTGATTGATTGATCTTCTACTTGGGACCTTGCTCTGTTTCCACCCCAGTGGTAAAAAAAGAAGTAAAAAGTGACACTAAAAGTCGTTGCATCTAGGAAGGATGAGGACACTCACTTAATTCAGGCTTGAACACATGTCGTCTTTATTTCCTCTAACATGATTCTCCTAACAGTAGTGCAAACTTCAAGTGTGGGAGGATACCTCAAAGTCCTGTAGGAGCCCAGTGCGAGTATTAGCCCTAGCAGGTAGAGGCAAAAAAACTTCCTGACCTGGAGACAGAGATGGAGGCACGGAAACGAGAATGCCCCATCCAACAGCTGGTCCGTCAAATGGTTAGCACGATGGGCAAATGCTTGGAAAGAGGGGCAAATGGTTAGTAAAAGGGGCAATGCTTAGCAAGAGGGGAAAATGCTTAGCAAGTTGGGGCAAATTACTTGCTGAATGGGGCAAACAATTAGCAGGAGGGACAACCGTGAGGAGGTCATTAGCTGGAGGAGCAAATGTCGCTTAACTTCATTAGCAAACCCAATCAGGCAGAGAATTCCAGGGTACACACCACAACAAGGAGACAGGGGTTTGGTTAGTTTGAAAACACAGCTTTATTAATTATGATGTACCCCCCCCCCCCCCCCCCCCACCCCCCCTATGGCATTAGTGTCAGTCAGCAGGCCACCATTTGGTATCCAGCACGGGCCAGGAAAACATAGAATTGGGCCACAGCAAAACACGCAGCATATAGGGCCACACCACAAAGCACAGCGAGTCTCCCTAATAGTCACGGCAAGTCCCCATCTGCACACGTGCACAGTAAAAGGCCAGCAAGCCTGGCTGGTCACTCCCGTGGGGCCTGCCCCTCAACTAACCCACCCAAAGGAGAGAGCACAACGTTAAAAGTCCAACTAAATCTAAAGTAAAAAGAAAAAAAGAAAATTGTCCGTTCGGTCGGATGCTTCCAACCAAAATAAACAAATAAAAAAGTAATCGGCTGCACTGGCACCAGGCTTTTACTGCAGGGCTTCCAAAAAGTCCACTTGTAGCAGCAGTGCTTTAAAGTCTGGATGCCAGAAGTGTTTTTTTATTTTTTTATTTGTTCATAGACAGCCAGGACTTTTCTTTTGACACGTTGACCGTTGGCATGGAAACGAGGCTTCCCGCACAGCCCGCTGACGTCACGCCTTAGGGCTCCCGGAGCACCACCTTTGAGACAGGTTGGGAGTGTAGAATCAAGGATCACTCGTCCGAGTGGCTCCGAGACAGCGCAGCAGCGGCGACGAGGACAGCAACAGTAGAGGCAGGGATGGCGATGAAGGCAGCGGTAGCAGCAGCGGCGGTGCTTCCAACAGCAGCGGTGACAGCAGCGACAACAGCTGCGGCAGCAGCGTGGCGATGACGGCGATAGCAGCGGTGGTAGCGCACTTCTATCTCCCAGGAACCCCCTGACCTGCCTGCCAGTCCATCCCTTTATTCCCATTCCACACCCAGCTCAGCCAATGGGTGTTGCAGTCCCACAATTTCCCCGAATTCCCAGAGCTGTGCCTCGTTAACCATTCCACCAGCTGCAACCAAGGAGATCCTGGCTGAAGTAACCAGAAGGCACAGACCAACGGCGCCGGAAGGGGGGTGCCAGGGGACCATTGCCCCCCCCCCCCCACTTTTACCCTCCTGCCACATTATTTTTAAGCCAAATCAAAGGTCCCTATATTACATTACTTTTGGTAAAAAAAAAGTTTCACTCCTCTCTTCCACTCATACATAGAAAATACAGAGAGGGGCGAGGGCGACAGAGAGAAAGATACAGCTTCCAGCGGGCACTCTGGACTCCGCAGACCTCTCGCCTTACCGCCTGTTACTGCCTCACCAGCCCAGTAAAGCCTCCTCTGCATGCTCTGGGTAGACTCTCAGCCGTCTGGCTCTATCCAACAGCCCCTATAGCAGTAATCCCCACTTACCCTGGCACTGTATGGGCTCTAGTTATAAAATATATGAATAAATAAAAAAGCGAGCCAAATTGTATCTGGTTCGCAATCAAACATTTGTAGCGCTGGTGTGAAAAACCCCACTCTGAAAAGCTTTAATGCTCACCTGGAAATATGCGTCACACGAGACCATCAATGAACTAAATATGATGTACCGGGAGTCTCTCACCACTCTCTTAACAGAAATAAAAAGCAATGCAAAACACCACGCAATTACTGTGGATGAAGCTCGCGATTGTGCTGGGCGTGAACAGCTCTCTCTGTCTGTCCGATGGGTATCTGCTGACTGAGCGCAGCTTGCTTGCTCCCTTGGTTTATGTGTGTGACTGGGTGCGCGCACCGAGAATAATGTGAAATATTTGTTTGCTCAATATTCATTGATTTTCAGCCAGCACCGTATTTCCTGCAGCTCTGACACCAGCTGTAGCCTCGTTACAAAGTGAAAACAAACAGATATTTAATCAAAGGAGGAAGATTGGTTTTGTTTTTATTATGAAAGCAAATATGTGAATCATTCATTTATAGCCTATACTATATTGTTAATATTGTTTACTCCAAGCCTGCTTTGTCGTTGTTACTTGTTGGGGTGTGTGCGGGCTTTGTGCACCGCGGGGTGTGAGTGCAGGTAATGAGAGCAACGCAGTTGTGCTGCTGAGGATTTGCATGTCATGGCAAAGATGTTTGAAAAAAGTTTTTCAACCACTGTTCAAATTCATTTGTTGCTTATAATAATTTTTCCGTTTCCCAATATTATTTTTATTAATTTAGAAGACAGTTCTGTGCATGCTTTAGAGTTATAGCCAGATAAGTCAGAAGCGTAGCACTATTTGCCCCCCCCACTTCTGAAATGAATCCGGCGCGCCTGGCAGAGACCCCATACTGGGCGAACAGTTCATATCTGATACCCCCCCCCCCCCCAAAAAAAAAAAAAAAAACCCACATATACAAACATTATCATTAATAAAACACACAGGACCCACACGACACACACAGTTAGCAAGAGAGAGAAAGGGTTAGCTTGAAGGGCAAACTGTTAGCAGGAGGGGAAAGCCGTCTTTCTGCAGGCTACATGTACACACACACATATATCACACAGGTAGAAGGAGCATAGAACAGGTACATAAAATAAGAATAAAATTAAAATTATTGAGTTAGGAGTATGGTGCATGTCAGGTGTTGAGAGGATTAAAACAAAAGTAAATGGTAAACAGTGCAACGACAGTATTGTATGTATGTATGTCTGCATGTTAATATGATGAAATATCGATATAGATAGATAGATAGATAGATAGATAGATAGATAGATAGATAGATATGTAACCTGAACAACCTGGGATGATGTGCATAAACTATTCCCCGCTAAGGTTATTCAACTGAATGAATAGAACACAAGGCTGCGTACAAAAAATAAAATGCTTTAATGATTGACGTATTTTTTTTTGTTTAAGTTGATGAACAGAGATCACAGGCACTGCAACCAGCCAAGCCACACGGTTGATGTGAGTTAGATTATAAAACAAGCAAAACAAAACACACAAATCATTCAACTAAACCAATAGAAAAAAAAGAAAGCAAAGCAAAAGAAAACAATAAGAATCACCCCCAACAAGGGCACACAGTATAAGAGGTGAGGGGGGGGGGGGGGGGGGAGATGAATAAACAAAATCAATTAAACAAAAGTGGAGGTGGTTGTACACCATAAAACACCCTAAGACATGGCTGTCTTCAAATGCTGTGAGCATTTAATGTAAATCTTCTAGAGGGAAAAACAGTGGCTACAATAGACTCCTGCAATGAACAAACAATTAATTAATCACCTGTACATCGACGCAATATTTATAAAATACCTGTAGGTTAATGTGCAAAAAAACATTAGGTTACTGGTGGCGCTGGTGTTATACCATACCGACTAGAACAGGCTTTGGCACGATTGAGTCAGGGAACCTCTCTATTTATCACCGCCGGCAAACCCTGCACGCCAACAGTGCTCTCACCACTGCTGCACTGTTTGGTTTCAATCAAAGCGTGTGCCCGTATTACCTACCGGCTAGACTAATCTACCTGCGTTTTTCTCACGTGCAATGATTAATGTCAGGTGACCTACGCAACGTCAATTCTTGAAAACGTCTTGAAAACGTCTCCCACTCCCACCCGTCACATATAGATAGATAGATAGATAGATAGATAGATAGATAGATAGATAGATAGATAGATAGATAGATAGATAGATAGATAAATGGTATATGGTATAAATATGAATAGAGTGAGAGTATGAGCATGACAAGTATAGTATGGTAGGAAACAGGGCCCAGCTGGTGGTTAACCTGGCAGGGTGAAGACCAGAGTGAGCTCAGTTTATTGACTTGTTGTGGTCCACAAACTGTCACTCAGTCCAACAGCTGATGGTTTAGTTCTGCATTTCCTGTCGAACCTTTGTTTCGATCGGCCACAGTAAAATCTAACATGAACTACACCTCACAGAATATGAGGTTGATCATTGGCTCGCTTCATTCAGTGCCCCTAAGTTGCAGCCAATCAAGTTGGTCTATGGGTTATAAATGACGTCTTTTAAGTCTGAATCATTCATGAGAGCGAGTACATTTGAATTCAGCTTCACCGGCAAAACTTGACAATGTTTTTTGCTATGATAGTTCTGAGTATGGCAGGTAAGTACATTCCTTTTCAAATTCCATTTCTGTCTATTTCATGTAATTCAAATTTAGCCAGTGGTTTGGTGATAATATGATTTGTATTGTAGCATAGGTCTATTTCTTTATAAATGTATTTACAAAACTAAAGCTGCCAAACAAGTATGATTGTTGAAGACCAATCATTCATAGTTTTTTTTTCTTTCCTCTTTTAGTGCTGATTCAGGCTCAAGAGAGTCCTCATTTGGTGTCTGTGAAATCAGTAGGACTTGGAGATACTGTTACTCTTCATTGCGCTAATAAAACTGATCTCAATTATTGCTACTGGTACAAGCAATCTTCTGGATATTTTCCCCAAATGGTTGCTTCAAGTCTGTATGATAGAATTACAATCAAGCCCCCTTTTAATTTAAGGTTCACGGTGAAACAAGAGCTTTCTGGCTGTAACCTGATCATTGAAAATGTAATTAAAGATGATGAAGCAAACTATTTATGTCGACAATACTCACTTGACACTTGGAATAATATCACCTTTCTGTCTGTCAAAGGTAAGAAATATCCCTTTTTATGCTTATATTTAATATCGTGACAAGTATTTTTTTTTTTTAAATCCCTTGTGATGAATAAAGTGTCCATCTATCTATCAAGAACCTTTTGATGAATGTTGTTTAACTGTGCAGATCACAATGACCGTAGGTTTGTCTCCCAGACTGTGGTCCAACAGCCTGTCTCAGCATTAGTTCAACTGGGAGACCCTGTGGCTCTCAAGTGCTCCATTACCTCCCAGAGGACAAACCACAGTAATCAGTGCCAAGGGGAACCCAGAGTGTACTGGTTCAGATCTGCATCAGGACCATCTCACCCTGCTGCCATATACATTAATGGAAACAGGAGTGGTGAATGTCAGAATACTTCTGTGCCTCCATCTGCTCCAGAGAGTTGTGTCTACACTCTCCCCAAGAACAATGTAGACACCTCTGATGCTGGGACTTACTACTGTGCCCTTGCAGCATGTGGAGAAGTTGTGTTTGGAAATGGAACCAAGCTAGACATAACAGGTCAACATGAAGTTTTTTTTTTTTTCTACATAGTGTTGATTCACTCAAAACATGTGCTTTTCATTACACATGCTTTACATTGAATGCAACTTTCACCCTTAAGGCCAAACAGTATCGTAAAACCATCTTATATTCTACATCATTATGTCATCATTTATTTCAGATGAGAAAGTAAAAAAGCCAGAACTGATGAAAATGCTTTTACATTTACATTTAGGACATTCAGTAGACACTTTTGTCCAAAGTGACTTACAATAAGTACAAAACACAAATCACGTGTGGTTTTCCGATTAGAGGAATTTGCGGTTAGTTATATTTGTAACTAAAGATGACTCTAGCCACTTTACACTGATGACCCAATGTTTATTATCTGATTCTAGAACCCAACAGGCATCTCCTTACCAAGGTACTCGGAATACTGTTGGCTTGCTGTCTGGCTGTGATCATAATCCTTTCTTACCAGAACAAAAAAGCGAGTTTGTGAGCATTACAAAGGTACACTACATTCTCCAGAATTAGTTTTGTGGGACGGACCCATATAGTCTTGTGAAATGTTTTATATTTTTTAATGCAAACCATTATTTGGTTCTTATTCTCAGGAATTCTAAGCACTTTCTACTAAGTTCAGCATGACTCAGTGGCCACAAAGAGCACAAAACCAAGTCTCATCATGTGTCGTTTTAGTGATTTGTTGAATCTTAACTCATTCTTTACCGAGCAGAAATGTAGTTGGCATATTGAATGGCTTGGAGATCAAAAATGAGAATGTATGAGCGGGGGATTGACAATTAAGTATTGCTAATTAATATTCATATTTCATATATGTTTTGCAACATCCAACCTTCCTGCACAAAGTTTGCCTAGATGGTAAAATTAAGAGCTCTAATGTTTGGTTATGGTAACATACCAGCATGTTTTAGGCCTCAGTGTATGATTACACACCAGTGCACCAGTAGTATTGTAGCTTTGGGGCAGCATAGCTCAGTGGGTTGAGCGGGTTGATCACAAATCGGAGGGCTGGTAGTTTGATCCCCACTTCGAACAGTCCAGGTGTCGAACCCCACATACTTACTGATTGTAAGTCGCTTTGGAGCGCCCTTCTTTTTCATTCCAGCTTTGACTTTCACTCCAGAAGAAGTGGTCTGCACTCCAACAATCAATGCACACAGATGTTTGATAGTAATACACAGTTCTCTGTTGTAGGAGGGGGAAAAGGATACCTTGAACTATGCAGCATTGGAGTTCTCAGGCAGGAAAACCAAAGCAAGGAAGAAGAACAGTGAAATGACTCGGGAGAGTCTGTATTCTGCTGTGAGACAAAGCGGCCACTGAAGTCCATCAATCTGGGAGTTTGTGTCACCTCATAAGGAGGGGATAATGGTGGTCTTGATACTTGTTCATTGTCATGAGCATGTGTACCTTGTTTCTTATGTTTAGTGATGTTGCTTTGTTTGGATCATAAATGTTTAATTGCTCATAATTTGGGATGTTGTCTATTGTGCAGCTTATCTAGTTTATGTACAGCATTGCTTGGGCCTAGGGACATTCTGTGAGGGATATATACCACTGGTTCAGTGGTTCATGTCTGCTTTTCAAACCACTGTACTGACACAGCTAGCAAAGGATGAGCACTCCTAGCAAGGTCATTGATGCTTTGCAGCTAAAACCACAGACTAACAGTCAAAGAGCATGATCATGTGACTAGTCACTGTTTAAGCTGCACTTTTTCATGCATTAGAAGTCAGAAATGTATCTGTTGTGTTAATCCTGCACCCACACTAAAAGCTATTCATGCATATATGTGTGGTACCACACAAGGACTTATACACACACACACACACACACATCCGTAGTCAATAAGTTGTCCTAAGCTTTTTTGTGACATTCTCTGGTGCTTGGTGACTATTTACAATAATTACAACAAATATTACAGTTGATGAAACGAGGGGGAAGAGAAAGGTCTGAAATTGGTGTTGAACCGTGTGAACATAACGGGTCTGTATTTCACCAGAGGATGCCATGTGGATGAGCCATTTCAGAATCTATCCCTTTGTAACATCACAATGTGGGAGTGTCAACAAGGCTGGGAGGAGGTGACTTGGCGAATGCATCCACTTGTAGGTGTGAGTTGATCTGTCTGTCACACATCAGGGTAGACACTCCCACTTGCATGATTTTACAAAGAGCTCCAGTTTGAACTGGCTCGTCAACTCGAAACCGGATGGTAACATAGGGACCTGAAAATAGAACCAAACTATGGAGAAGGTATTTATCTAAAAGATAACTTACAAATCTAAAAAAAGTAAATAAACAAAACACACATGCTCTGCACATGACAATTGTATGTGTCTCTGTAATGGACTGACGTTGTATTTGCTGGTCTCTGCAGCCCAATACGATCTGAAGGGAATAGTGATATTAAGATATGAGTGTATCTGAATTAAATTGAATCAACCATTGTATTAACATTGGAACAATTGCTAACATACGGACTTCATTAACAAACTAAACTAAAAAATAAATTGTGTATATATGACAAGGGAATCAAATGAACATTAATTTCCTGTTCACAAACATGACAATCCCTCTTCAAGTTCAGTCAGTGATGGGAAAAGTTTGTCCATCTCATGGTTGGTGTCTGAAGAACCTCATAAACACATTATGTTGAAACCTACAGTAAGCTCTTCTGATGCTTACGAGTGTTGGTGGTATGTGTAATGCAGAGACATGGCCAGCCACAGCCCTCATCTCTCAGCTCTTCTTCTACTTCTTCAGCTCAATTTGACTTCTGGTGGCGCTACTGCTGTTGCTGTTGTTGGAATGGTTTTTAGTTGTTTTTAACTGAGTTTAATGCCTCATCCCATTTTGTCTTTTGTGGTTGAGTGACATATATGTTGTGTTAGTTGTTGCACAAATGTGTAACCTCACTTCACTTTTTACCTTTTTAACTATGGCGATAGCTTGTCTCAGAACTTGGACTCCGAGACGAATTTCCCTTTGGGGACAATAAGGTATATATTTATTGATTGATCTTCTACTTGGGACCTCGCTCTGTTTCCAACCCAGTGGTAAAAAAAAGAGAAAAAAGTGACACTAAAAGTCGTTGCATTTAGGAAGGATGAGGACACTCACTTAATTCAGGCTCAAACACATGTCGTCTTTATTTCCTCTAACATGATTCTCCTAACAGTAGTGCAAACTTCAAGTGTGGGAGGATACCTCAAAGTCCTGTAGGAGCCCAGTGCGAGTATAAGCCCTAGCAGGTAGAGGCAAAAAGCTTCCTGACCTGGAGACAGAGATGGAGGCACGGAAACCAGAATGCCCCATCCAACAGCTGGTCCGTCAAATGGTTAGCACAATGGGCAAATGCTTGGCAAGAGGGGCAAATGGTAAGTAAGAGGGGCCAAAATACTTGCTGAATGGGGCAAACAATTAGCAGGAGGGACAACCCTGAGGATTAGCTGGAGGAGCAAATGTCTTCATTAGCAAACCCAATCAGGCGGAGAATCCCAGGGCACACACCACAACACGGAGACAGGGGTTTGGTTAGTTTGAAAACACAGCTTTATTAATTATGATGTACTCCCCCCCCCCCACCCCCCCTATGGCATTAGTGTCAGTCAGCAGCCCACCATTTGGTATCCAGCACGGGCCAGGAAAACATAGAATTGGGCCACAGCAAAACACGCAGCATATAGGGCCACACCACAAAGCACAGCGAGTCTCCCTAATAGTCACGGCAAGTCCCCATCTGCACATGTGCACAGTAAAAGGCCAGCAAGCCTGGCTGGTCACTCCCGTGGGGCCCGCCCCTCAACTAACCCACCCAAAGGAGAGAGCACAACGTTAAAAGTCCAACTAAATCTAAAGTAAAAAGAAAAAAAGAAAATTGTCCGTTCGGTCGGATCCTTCCGACCAAAATAAACAAATAAAAAGTAATCGGCTGCACTGGCACCAGGCTTTTCTGAAGGGCTTCCAAAGAGTCCACTTGTAGCAGCAGTGCTTTAAAGTCTGGATGCCAGAAGTGTTTTTTTTTTTTATTTGTTCATAGACAGCCAGGACTTTTTATTTTGACTCGTTGACCGTTGGCATGGAAACGAGGCTTCCCGTACAGCCCGCTGCCGTCACGACTTAGGGCTCCCAAAGCACCACCTTTGAGACAGGTTGGGAGTGAAGAACCAAGGATCACTCGTCCGATTGGCTCCGAGGCAGCGCAGCAGCAGCGAAGAGGACAGCAACAGTAGAGGCAGGGATGGCGATGAAGGCAGCGGTAGCAGCAGCGGCAGCAGCAGCGGCGGTGCTTCCAACAGCAGTGGTGACAGCAGCGACGACAGCTGCGGCAGCAGCGTGGCGATGACGGCAACAGCAGCGGTGGCAGCACACTTCTATCTCCCAGGAACCCCCTGACCTGCCTGCCAGTCCATCCCTTTATTCCCATTCCACACCCAGCTCAGCCAATGGGTGTTGCAGTCCCGCAATTTCGCCGAATTCCCGCAGCTGCACCTTGATAACCAGTCCACCAGCCGCAACCAAGGAGATCCTGGCTGAGGTAACCAGAAGGCACAGACCCCATACAGGGCGAACAGTTCATCCCTGATACCACCCCCCCCCCCCCCCCCCCACATATACAAACATTATCATTAATAAAACACACAGGACCCACACAACACAAACAGTTAGCAAGAGAGAGAAAGGGTTAGCTTGAAGTGCAAACTGTTAGCAGGAGGGGAAAGCTGTCTGTCTGCAGGCTACATGTACACACACACATACAGCATATCACACATGTAGAAGGAGCATAGAACAGGTACATAAAATAAGAATAAAATTAAAATTATTGGTGTATGGTGAGTATGGTGCATGTCAGGTGTTGAGAGGATTAAAACAAAAGTAAATGGTAAACAGTGCAACGACAGTATTGTATGTTGTTAATATGATGAAATATCGATATAGATAGATAGATAGATAGATAGATAGATAGATAGATAGATAGATAGATAGATAGATAGATAGAGAGATAGATAGATAAATGGTATATAGTATAAATATGAATACAGTGAGAGTATGAGCATGACAAGTATAGTATGGTAGGAAACAGGGCCCAGCTGGTGGTTAACCTGGCAGGGTGAATACCAGAGTGAGCTCAGTTTATTGACTTGTTGTGGTCCACAAACTGTCACTCAGTCCAACACACTGACAGCTGATGGTTTAGTTCTGCATTTCCTGTCGAACCTTTGTTTCGATCGGCCACAGTAAAATCTAACATGAACTACACCTCACAGAATACGAGGTTGATCATTGGCTCGCTTCATTCAGTGCCCCTAAGTTGCAGCCAATCAAGTTGGTCTATGGGTTATAAATTACGTCTTTTAAGTCTGAATCATTCATGAGAGCGAGTACATTTGAATTCAGCTTCACCGGCAAAACTTGACAATGTTTTTTGCTATGATAGTTCTGAGTACGGCAGGTAAGTACATTCCTTTTCAAATTCCATTTCTGTCTATTTCATATAATTCAAATTTAGCCAGTGGTTTGGTGATAATATGATTTGTATTGTAGCATAGGTCTATTTCTTTATAAATGTATTTACAAAACTAAAGCTGCCAAAAAAGTATGATTGTTGAAGACCAATCATTCATAGTTTTTTTTTTCTTTCCTCTTTTAGTGCTGATTCAGGCTCAAGAGAGTCCTCATTTGGTGTCTGTGAAATCAGTAGGACTTGGAGATACTGTTACTCTTCATTGCGCTAATAAAACTGATCTCAATTATTGCTACTGGTACAAGCAATCTTCTGGATATTTTCCCCAAATGGTTGCTTCAAGTCTGTATGATCACAGTACAATCAAGCCCCCCTTTAATTTAAGGTTCACGGTGAAACAAGAGCTTTCTGGCTGTAACCTGATCATTGAAAATGTAATTAAAGATGATGAGGCAAACTATTTATGTCGACAATACTCACTTGACACTTGGAATAATATCACCTTTCTGTCTGTCAAAGGTAAGAAATATCCATTTTTATGCTTATATTTAATATCATGACAAGTATTTTTAGAAAAAAAAAATCCCTCGTGATGAATAAAGTGTCCATCTATCTATCAATAACCTTTTGATGATGATTATGTTGTTTAACTGTGCAGATCACAATGACCGTAGGTTTGTCTCCCAGACTGTGGTCCAACAGCCTGTCTCAGCATTAGTTCAACTGGGAGACCCTGTGGCTCTCAAGTGCTCCATTACCTCCCAGAGGACAAACCACAGTAATCAGTGCCAAGGGGAACCCAGAGTGTACTGGTTCAGATCTGCATCAGGACCATCTCACCCTGCTGCCATATACATTAATGGAAACAGGAGTGGTGAATGTCAGAATACTTCTGTGCCTCCATCTGCTCCAGAGAGTTGTGTCTACACTCTCCCCAAGAACAATGTAGACACCTCTGATGCTGGGACTTACTACTGTGCCCTTGCAGCATGTGGAGAAGTTGTGTTTGGAAATGGAACCAAGCTAGACATAACAGGTCAACATGAAGTTTTTTTTTTTTCTACATAGTGTTGATTCACTCAATACACATGCTTTTCATTACACATGATTTACATTGAATGCAACTTTCACCCTTAAGGCCAAACAGTATCGTAAAACCATCTTATTTTCTACATCATTATGTCATCATTTATTTCAGATGAGAAAGTAAAAAAGCCAGAACTGATGCAAATGCTTTTACATTTACATTTAGGACATTTAGTAGACACTTTTGTCCAAAGTGACTTACAATTAGTACATAACACAAATCACGTGTGGTTTTCCGATTAGAGGAATTTGTGGTTGGATATATTTGTAACTAAAGATGATTCTAGCCACTTTAAACTGATGACCTAATGTTGATTATCTGATTCTAGAACCCAACTGGCATCTAATTACTGTGGTGCTTGGAATACTGTTGGCTTGCTGTCTGGTTGTGGTTATAATACTCTTTCTAACCAGAAATAAAAAGCAAGTTTGTGAGCATTGCAAAGGTACAGTACATTCTCCAGAATTAATTTTGAAGGACTTTTTTACAGACACATATCATAGTGTGACATGTCTTGTATTTTTTAATGAAGACCATCAATATAATTCTGTTCTTATTCTCAG
The DNA here is from genome assembly GCA_036785325.1 of Urophycis tenuis. NCBI lineage: Eukaryota > Metazoa > Chordata > Actinopteri > Gadiformes > Phycidae > Urophycis > Urophycis tenuis. Next base: position 203,751 of record JAXIVH010000120.1, on the reverse strand, counting down.
GAATTCTTAGAACTTCCTACCATGTTCAACATGACTCAGTGATTCAGGGACAAGAGGTACATCTTTTTCAACATGTGGCATTCGGTAGACATTTTAAATTATTTTCAAGTCACAGAGAGCACAAACACAAGTCTCATGTGTTGTTTGAGTGATTTCTTGAATCTTAACTCACTCTTTACCAAGCATAAATGTAGTTGGCCTATTGAATCGCTTGGAAATCAAAAATGAGAATGCATGAGCGGGGGATCAACAATTAGGTATTGCTAATGACTTTTTATATTTCATGTATCTTTTGGAACAGCCAACCTTCCTCCAGGAAGTTTGCCTTCATTGTAAAATTAACAGGTATATTGTTTGGTTATGGTAACAAACCAGCATGTTCTAGGCCTCAGTGTATGATTAGACACCAGTAGGGTTATATATTTGGGGCGGCATAGCTCAGTGGGTAGAGCAGGTTGATCACAAACCGGAGAGTTGGCAGTTTGATCCCCACCTCCAACTATCCACATGTTGAACCCCTCAAATGTACTGATTGGAAGTGGCTTTGGACAAATGTGTCTGCTAAATGCCCTTTTTGGTCTTCTTCATTAAACCTTTGACTTTTACTCCAGAAGAAGTGGTCTCTAATACAACTGTGAATGCGCTTAGATGTTTGTTTGTAATACACAGTTCTCTGTTGTAGGTCGGGGAAACGGATACCTTGAACTATGCAGCGTTGGAGTTCTCTGGCAGGAGAACCAAAGCAAGGAAAAAGAACATTGAGAGGACTCGGGAGGGTCTATATTCTGCTGTGAGAGAAACTGGCCACTGAAGTCCATCAATCTGGGAGTTTTGTCACCTCATGAGTCTGAAGCGGGTGATAATGGTGGTCTTGATAAGCACTTGTTTATCGTCACGAGTATGTGTATATTGTTTATTATGTTTCATGATGTTGCTTTGTTTGGATCATAAACATTTAATTGCTCACAATTTGTGATGTTGTCATTTGTGGTTTCTGGTTGATGTACAGTATTGCTTGGTGCTGCAGATAAGAATAAGCACTCATATATTGATGCCAAAAGTTTAATTTTATAAAAAAAATAAACCTGTAGAAGAGGGTGAAAGAGGAGAATTGACGGACTGACATTGAAAAACCAATATATCAAATAAGATTCCAACAAACAATGTCCAAAAAACCATGTAATACTGGAAAGGGATATTGTGAGAGATATTTCCGTAAATCTGCATTTTCATCAGTCTGCTTTTAAAACCACTGTACTGACACAGCGAGCACAGGGTGAGCACTCCTAACAAGGTCATCGATGCTTTGAAGCCAAAACCACAGACCTAACAGTAACAGCACACGGTCATGTGACTAGTCACTGTATAAGCTGCACTTTTTCATGCCTTAGAAGTCATAAATGTATCAGTTGTGTTAATCATGCACCCATACAAAGTCTTACTCATGCAGGCATCTGTGTTACCACACAAAGACTTACACACACACTCACGGACAACTCTAGTCATGTGTGTGTGTTATAAGTCATCCTTTTTTGTGACTTTCTCTGGTTCTTGGTGAATATTTACAATAATTCTAGCAAGTATCACAGTTAAGGGAACAAGGGGGAAGGAAAAGGTCTGAAGTTGGTGTTGAACCGTGAACATAAAGGACAACTATGTCACCACAGGATGCCATGTGGATGAGCCATTTCAGAATATATCCCTTTGTAACATCACAATGTGGGAGTGTCCATGAGGCTGAGAGGAGGTGACTTGGTGACTCCATCGAATTGTAGGCGTGAGTTGATCTATCTGTCACACATCAGGGTAGACACTCCCATGTACATGATTTTAAAAAGAGCTCCAGTTTGAACTGGCTCATCAACTCGAAACCGGGTGGTAACATAGGGACCCGATAATAGAACCTAACTATGCTAACTGTGGATAAGGTATTTATCTAAAAGATAACTGACAGATATAAAAAATGTAAATAAACAAAACACACATGCTCTGCACATAAAAATTGTATGTGTCTCTGTAATGGACTGATGTTGTATTTGCTGGACTCTGCAGCCCAATACGAATCAGACGGAATAGTGATATTAAGATATTAGTGAATCTGAATTAAATGGAATCAACCATTGTATTAACATTGGAACACTTGCTCAAGTACTGACTTCATTAACTTTACTCTTTAAAAAAAAAATTATAGGATATATGTATAAAACAATGGAATCAAATAAACAATAATTTCCTGTTTACAAACATATCCCCCTTCACGTTCGTACGTGATGGGAAAAGTGTGTCCATCTCATGGTTGGTGTCTGAAGAACGTCAGCAACACAATATGTTGAATCCTACAGTCAGCTCTACTGATGCTTACGAGTTTTGGTGGTATGTGTAATGCAGAGACATGGCCAGCCACAGCCCTCATCTCTCAGCTCATCTTCTACTTGGGGCCCACTCTGTTTCCAACCCACTGGTAAAAACAAAGAAGCAAAAAAGTGACATAATAAGTTGACGTTGTATCTTAGAAAGATAAGGACACTCATATCTTCATCATTATTTCCTCTATCTTCCTCAAAAGGTTAGCAAGAGGGGCAAATGGTTAACAAGACGGGCAAATGAGCAGCAGGAACGGCAAATGGCTAGCAATAGGGGCTAGCAGGAGGGCCAAACGGTTAGCTTGAAGGGCAAACTGTTAGCTGGAGGGGCAAGCTGTCTGTCTGCATGCTGTTGGCATGCACCAATACCTGTCTGTCAGCTGGTAGGAAACGGGTCCCAGCTGGTGGTTAACCTGGCAGGGTGAAGACCAGAGTGAGCTCAGTTTATTGACTCGTTGTGGTCCCCAAACTCTCACCCAGTCCAACACTCTGCTAGCTGATGGCTTGGTTCTGTATTTCCTGTCGAACCTTTGTTTCGATCGGCCACAATAACATCTAACATGAACTACACCTCACAGAAAACAAGGCGGATCATTGGCTCGCCTCACTCAGTGTCTCCAAGTTGCAGCCAATCACAGTTTGTCTATGGTTTATAAATTACGTTTTTTAAGTCCAAATCATTCATTAGAGCGAGGACATTTGAAATCAGCTTCAGCAGCAAAACTTGACAATGTTTTTTGCTATGATAGTTCTGAGTACGGCAGGTAAGTACATTCCTTTTCAAATTACATTTCTGTCTATTTTATGTCTTCAAATTTAGCCAGTGGTTTGGTGATAATATGACTTGCATTGTAGCACAGGTTGAATTCTTTATCAATGTATTAAAAAAACTAAAGCTGCTAAAAAAAAATGAAAGTTGACAACCAATTATTTATAGTTCTTATTTGTCTTTCCTTTTTTAGTGCTGATTCAGGCCCAAGAGAGTCCTCGGTTGGTGTCTGTGAAATTAGTAGGACTTGGAGATACTGTTGCTCTTCATTGTGAAGGTGATAACACAAAACTAAAACAATTCTACTGGTACAAGCAATCTTTTGGATATTTTCCCGAAATGGTCGCTACAAATGTGTATGATCCAAAAAGAACCAAGCTTCCCTTGAATTACACGTTGACAGAGGAACAAGGGATTTATTACTTTAAGCTGATCATTGAAAACATAACTAAAGACGATGAAGCAAACTATTTATGTCGCCAATATGGATTTGACACTTGGAATAATATCACCTTTCTGTCTGTCAAAGGTAAGATATATAAGATATATGGTGTTTATATTCAAAATTATGACGAATATTTTTTTGAAATTTTGATGATGATTATGTTGAACTGTGCAGATAACAATGACCATAGGATGGTCTACCTGACTGTGGTCCAACAGCCTTTGTCGGCATCAGTTCAGCTGGGAGACCCTGTGGCTCTCCAGTGCTCTGTTACCTCCCAGAGGACGGACCACAGTAACCAGTGCCAAGGGGAACCCAGTGTGTACTGGTTCAGATCTGGATCAGGACCATCTCTCCCTGCTTCCATATACATGAATGGAAAAAGGAGTGGTGAATGTCAAGATAGTTCTGGTCCTCCATCTGCTGCACAGAGCTGTGTCTACACTCTCCCCAAGAACAATGTAGATACCTCTGATGCTGGGACTTACTACTGTGCCCTGGCAGCATGTGGAGAAATTGTGTTTGGAAATGGAACCAAGCTCGACATAACAGGTCAATATAAAGTTGTGTTTCTACCTAGTGTTGATTCACTCAAAACACATTTACATTTAGGACATTTATCACTTTTGTCCAAAGCGACTTATAATAAGTATAAAATAAATCACATATGCTTTTTCAATTAAAGGAATTTGTGGTTGGATATTTTCTATAACTAAAGAGAACTCTTTAGACACTTTAAACTGATGACCCAATGTTTATTATCTGATTCTAGAACCCAACAGGCATCTACTTACCAAGGTACTCGGAATACTGTTGGCTTGCTGTCTGGTTGTGATTATAATCCTTTCTTACCAGAAAAAAAAAGCGAGTTTGTGAGCATTACCAAGGTACACTACATTCTCCAGAATTAATTTTGTGGGAAAGACCCATATAGTCTAGTGAAATGTCTTATATTTTTTAATGCAAACCATTATTTGGTTCTTATTCTCAGGAATTCTGAGCACTTCCTACTAAGTTCAGCATGACTCAGTGGCCACAAAGAGCACAAAACCAAGTCTCATCATGTGTCGTTTTAGTGATTTGTTGAATCTTAACTCATTCTTTACCGAGCAGAAATGTAGTTGGCGTATTGAATGGCTTGGAGATCAAAAATGAGAATGTATGAGCGGGGGATCGACAATTAAGTATTGCTAATGAAGATTCATATTTCATATATGTTTTGCAACATCCAACCTTCCTGCTCAAAGTTTGCCTAGATGGTAAAATTAACAGGTCTATTGTTTGGTTATGGTAACAAACCAGCACGTGCTAGGCCTCAGTGTATCATTAGACACCAGTGCACCAGTAGGATTATAGCTTTGGGGCGACATAGCTCAGTGGGTAGAACGGGGTGATCACAAAACTGGAGGGTTGGCAGTTTGATCCCCACTTCTGACTATCCACATGTTGAACCCCACAAATGTAGTGATTGTAAGTCGCTTTGGACAAAATGCCCTTGCTACATGCCATTTTTGTTGTTCTTCATTACAGCTCGACCTTCCCTCAAGAAGAAGTGGTTCTTACTACAACTGTGTAGAGTTAATCAATTTCCCAAACAAGGACGGAGAGGGAGTTGGTGGAAGGTCTGACGTGGGGATTCTGGCAACGACTAGAATAACAATAACAATAAAATAAACTTTTATCTGAGTACATATTTTGGTACATTACCACTGTGTGCGGTCAAAGCACACAGTGACCGATTACCTCATGAGGCAGGCTAACCCCGGATGACTGTAGGTATTTGAAATTTCTTTCACCATTTTTTTCAGTCCCCCCGCAGAGATGAATACAATGTGCCATGGGCTTTAATCATAAACGTTTAAAGCCCATGGTACAGGTTATCTTTTTTTTTCTATTCTGGCTATTTTTTTCTAATAATCATTTTAACAGTTATCCATTGTATTTGATGTTGTAGGGTATCACAAAAAGGAAATATAATAAGGAAAAGTAGGTGAAATGTTAGTCTTTGGCTAACAGGTTATTGATGATTCTTATTTTTCCCACAATGCATTGTATGAAGTCACATGGGGGACTCCGGGCGAAAGCCCAGCTTGATACCATTGAGAGAGACGAGTAGTGAGACAGTGACAGTGTCAGATATATAAGTAAATATATAGATAGAGATAGCCTAGATAGATTGAAAGATAGCATAGAGTAACATAAACTCGTCTGCGTTGTTTCTCAATGAAATGCAGGAGACGTGGGGCCAGTTCATCAATTAACCTCTGACAAAACACAATACGTTGGATTCCGTAGCAAGGCGGCATGGATCAACACAGTATGCTAATATGAAAAGGAGATGAAATACTAGCTATTCATATGTGTAATTATAAACTTAGATAAATAAATACTTTGATCGTTTTACACGGTGTCCTTACCCCAAGTGAAGGAGTTTAATACCTCGGGGTCTTGTTCACGAGTGAGGGGAGGATGGAGCAGGAGATGGGCAGGAGAATCGGAGCAGCGGGGGCGGTTTTGCATTCGCTCTACCGCACCGTTGTGACGAAGAGGGAGCTGAGCCAGAAGGCGAAGCTCTCGATCTTCCGGTCTATCTTTGTTCCTACTCTCACCTATGGTCATGAAGGTTGGGTCATGACCGAAAGAACGAGATCGCGGGTACAAGCGGCCGAAATGGGTTTTCTCAGGAGGGTGGCGGGCGTCTCCCTTAGAGATAGGGTGAGGAGCTCAGTCATCCGGGAGAGACTCGGAGTAGAGCCGCTGCTCCTTTGCGTGGAAAGGAGCCAGTTGAGGTGGTTCGGGCATCTGATAAGGATGCCCCCCGGGCGCCTCCCTATGGAGGTGTTCCGGGCACAACCAGCTGGGAAGAGACCACGGGGAAGACCCAGAACGAGGTGGAGAGATTATATCTCCACACTGGCCTGGGAACGCCTCGGGATCCCCCAGTCAGAGCTGGCTGATGTGGCCCGGGAAAGGGAAGTGTGGGGTTCCTTGCTCGAACTGTTGCCCCCGCGACCCGACCCCGGATAAGCGGTAGAAAGTGAGAAAGTGAGTGAGTGAGTGAGTGAGTGAGTTTTACACGGGATGATCGAGTCAGTACAGAAATTAACAGTCAGCGCCAGTCCGCTGGCTATGTTTTAAAACCTCATTGGCGCATGTGCCAAAGCCTGTTCTTCCCCCTGTTGATTCTGCCTGTCTCTGTGCGATTGCCGTACTCGCTTGCTCTTCAGTAAAGTTATCGTCAACTACTTGTACACTCTCGGTTGTGAGTTATTCCTAACCACTAGCGTGGTGGCAGCGCAAATTCACCGAATCCAGCCTCAATTATAAAGCAACAAGTCAAGAACAAGTCGTCAACCGAGAAGGTAGTTTGAGATACACTCTCCATCTGCGTAATGGCGACTAACAACCGCACACCTAAAAAGTGTTGCTTATCCAAACAAGAGACTCTGAATTATTTTGAAAACTGGAAGCAAAACTCACTTTAAATACTCTCTTTGAACCCATTGTTTGCTCCATTTCTCGTCGAGGGGGTGACGTGGGCTAAGAAGAGTAGAACTGCCGTTCTCAGAGGATTCCGGAACGATGGTGAGCCAATTCCTGAAGCTTACAGGCGAACTGCCCAACAGAAAGTGAGCCATTTAGAACTGATGCTAAGTCAGATTGCTAACTATTGCCCTGTGATTTCACGTAACACCATTGTCCGGAATTCCACATCGATAGATAGTATCTGGCGAGCCATTCGACTACATAACGGTTTCCAGAAAACTGGCGCTCAGCTCATTGATTTTGTGGACACTCACTTAGAAACTAATGAGCGACCTGAAGATTTATATCAGCGCCTTATGGCATTTACAGAGGATAGTCTCCTCAAAGCTTGTGTATTAACCCACCATGGCGAAACTCTAGCTGAGGATGAAGAGCTGTCTCCATCCCTTGAGAACTTTATAGTTGTGACATGGCTACGCTTAATTCACAATGACTTACCCAAACTTGTCAAACAATGCTACGGCACTGAATTACGCACACGTACATTGGCATCTATTAAACCAGAGATTTCCTAAGCTCTTGATTCCCTCCTAGTGAAATCCACACAGCTGACAATGCCAAAATCATGGGTTCGGCTGCCACTAACCGTACATACAGTAGCTCATTGCCACGCAAGCCCCCATTCGGTGCCTCTCCTAGAGTGCCGATGAGAATGAGACCCCATGATAAATTGGGCCTTCTCTGCAAACAAGCAGGCCGCCAGAGCAACACACACTTCATCAGCACGTGCAAGTACTTGCCCGAACAGGACCATAAATTCATGTTGAAGGCAAGACAGATTGTCTCTGTCCTTGACGAAGATCCTGACGACACAGCCATGTACCATGAATATCCTGATGAGCCACTTCCACAGGAGTGCCCTGAGCCGACAGCCCCACACTGCTCGCGCTGTACAAGTTCGGCAATCTCCATACATCGACACCTTTTACACACACCACCATGCACAGATTATTCTTGACACTGGTGCTACGTGCAACATGATAAGACTGTCAGCCGCTCAGTGCCTTGGTGCTCACGTGACCCCAAGCTCCCAGTCAGCTCACCAGGCCGACAGTTTCTTTCCCATGAAGGTGGTAGGAGAGACCCTCACGTTCTGTCGTGACACAAATAAATGTCAATTTGACGGCCTCGTAGTTGAAAACTTGGATGTGGATATACTAGCAGGCACCCCTTTTATGTCCTCAAATGAAATTTATGTGCGTCCTGCTAAAAGACTGGCCACCGCGTGCTGTTGTGTGCCCCTCCCACATCAACCACCATTTGGCCGGATGATATGCCTCCCACCTGATGCTCCTTCCGATTTGGCATATGTCATGGAACCCCGCCTGGATACACACAGTGTGCGCAAGTTTGAGATTGCACATGCCTGGCCCCACCCTGGAGTGATATCCAGCGTTGCAGGGAGGGTCCGCATCCCAAACCTCTCAAGTGAGCCTCATGTCTTGAAGCGCAACCAGCACTTCTGCCAAGTGGACCCCCTCTTACCACCATCCACAACACACCCAACACCAGAATCTTACACCATCATGCCCATAGTCAGACACATCCCAGTGCTGAATACAGGTGTTAAACACTCCCGGGGCATCCAAGTGGATCCAAACAACCTACTCCCTCCCGGCTTTAAAGATAGGTTTCATACTTTGCTGGACAAATATGATGAGGATTTCAACCCTGCTATCTCTGGCTACAATGGCGCGGTAGGCCCATTCAAATCCAAAGTGAACATGGGTCCAGTTGAGCCACCTCAACACAAAGGCCGCTTACCCTTGTGTAGGAGACATATAGGTGGAAGATTAGCAGCACTGTGTGTGTGTGTTTGTGTGTGTGGCAGAGGGCGTGGTTCACATGGGAGTGGGCGTGCGTGCGTGACGACGTGTGTGTGCGTAAAGGTGTGCACTCACCGGTGACACAGGATAGAGAGAATCCGGGTATGGAGTAGCCGTAATTTTTGTTGACCACTACGCTAGACTACGATAAGCTACTCACTCATTCATTCACCCATTCACCCTATTTACCTGTTTAATCCGCTGGTCTCAGTTTTCTCTCATCCATCTTTGCTACGCTGTAATAGTTCTGTTTACTTACAATAAATTCACCAAGAGCAATGGATCTCATCGTATCTGTCTCCATAACTTAATATAGCGCGTCACAAATCTACCCAAACTCTCAGCGGCTAAAAGGAAAATGTTGGAAGCCGCGACATTTTGTCAACAAAAATTACGGCTTGTTGCAGCAATCAGTTCCATTCTTGGAATTGTAACTGTCTTCAGTGGGGCGACACAAGCCTTTCCCATAATGAAAGCACTGTGCTTTTGGAGGTCCTCATTCTGTAACAAGACCTTCATATTTCTACCCTGCTGCTGAGAAATATACATCAAGAGGTAGGACACAGCGGCCGCAACCACATGTTGTCCAAGCTCAGGGAGAAATACTGGATGACAGGAGTAAGCACTGCCATTAGGAGGGTTCTCTCCAAATGCACCATCTGCAGAAGACTTAATGCCACTCCAGTTTACCAACAGATGGCAGACTTGCCCACAGACCGACTCAAGCCTGATGAACCCCCATTCACCTGTGTGGGAGTCGATTATTTTGGACCCATCGAAGTGAGGAGTAGGAGGAGTACAGTGAAGAGGTATGGTGTCCTATTTACCTGTCTTGTATTGAGAGCTATTCACATCGAAGTGGCACCTTCTCTGGATACTGACTCCTTCATAAATGCACTAAGGCGTTTCATATCCGAAGAGGACAGGTCCGCGAGCTGGGGACAAATGGGACAAATTTTGTGGGAGCAGAACGTGAGCTAAAAACAGCAATTGCGCAGTGGAACCAGGCACAGGTGCATGATGTGTTACTCCAAAAGGGCATTAAGTGGACATTCAACCCCCCTGCTGGATCACATCATGGAGGAGTGTGGGAAAGGTTGATTCGATCGGTGAGGAAAGTTTTGAACTCGACTCTCAAGGTACAACGCTTGGATGAGGAGGGACTCCACACAGTTCTCTGTGAAGTGGAAGCCATTATTAACAGCAGGCCCATCACCAAGGCCTCCACGGATCCTAACGACCTGGAAGCACTGACACCGAACCATCTGTTACTGCTTAAAAACCAGCCTTCATTATCACCTGGAGTGTTCCAAGCAGCAGACCTGTACGCACAGAGAAGATGGAGACAAGTCCAGTACATATCTGATCTGTTCTGGAAACGCTGGACAAAGGAGTACCTGCCTCTTTTACAGGAACGACAGAGATGGACTGGGGTCCAGAGAAACCTTGTAGCAGGAGATTTAGTTTTGCTTATAGTGTCACGGATTGCTGTGGGGTAGGACCCAAGTGCAGAGAGGCGAGGCAGACAGGAATACTTCTTGCTCTTTTAATTGTAAATAAAGCAGGAACACAGATGATAACTCACATGACCGGCAACAACGACGTACGACGACACCAAACACGACGTACAACGACAAGACTCGGACAAACACTGAACAGAGGACAGGACTTAAATACACAGACTAATTACCAACCCAAGACAGGTGAGGGAACAAGACACAGGTGAACACAATGGGGCAATCAACCAGGAGGGAATCAGGACACAGGGGGAAACACAGAGTAAACCAATGAAAACAAGACACAGACACAGAACATGACAGGGGAAACAGAAAGCAAACCAATCACAACGACAGAACAGACACAGATCATGACATATAGACAGTACCGCACCTCGAAATTCCTGGATTATGGGACGTGTCTTGCAAACCTTTCCAGATCGCAAGGGATTTGTGCGTCAAATTTGGATCAAAACAAGAACCAGTTGCTTGGACAGACCCATATCCAAGGTGTGTTTGTTGCTGGAGAAGGAGGAGGCAGCATGAGGACGTTGCTGACCTCTATATGGACTTTGTGGTTTTCATGGACTTGAGCTGAACTCTGCACTAATCGGTCATGAAGATGACCAGAAGAAGGAATATTTTGTGTGATGGCTCATTCATGGACTTGAGCAATTTGTTGGACATTTTTGCATTGTTTTGAAATTGATGTGATGATTTATTATGTCCCCTATTGTGTTTTGAAATGTGAATTATTATGTGAGACCTAATAATTCAGGGGCTGGTGTGTAGGAGACATATAGGTGGAAGATGAGCAGCACGGTGTGTGTGTGTGTGTGTGTGTGTGTGTGTGTGTGGCAGAGGGCGTGGTTCACATGGGAGTGGGCGTGCGTGCGTGACGACGTGTGTGTGCGTAAAGATGTGCACTCACCGGTGACACAGGATAGAGAGAGTCCGGGTATGGAGTAGCCGTAATTTTTGTTGACCGCTACGCTACGCTACGATAGGCTACTCACTCATTCATTCACCCATTCACCCTATTTACCTGTTTAATCCGCTGGTCTCAGTTTTCTCTCATCCATCTTTGCTACGCTGTAATAGTTCTGTTTACTTACAATAAATTCACCAAGCGCAATGGATCTCATCATATCTGTCTCCATAACTTAATATAGCGCATCACAAATCTACGAAACCTGAGGACCCAACCCAAACTCTCAGCGGCTAAAAGGAAAATGTTGGAAGCCGCGACACCCTTGTATGGCAGAGACAAACTTACTGAGTTGCAACAGAAATTCGATGAGCTGGAGAGTCTGGAGGTCTTCCGACGCCCAGAGGATGTGGGTGTGTCAGTGGAATATCGCAACCCTTCCTTCCTAGTCAGAAAACAGAGTGGCGGTTATCGTCTGGTGACTGCCTTTGCTGATGTTGGCCGATACTCAAAACCCCCAGCCATGTTTAATGCCTCATGTTGAAAGCACCATATGTCAAATTGCTCAGTGGAGACACCTAATAGCAACTGATTTGACAAACGCCTTCTACCAAATACCACTGTTACACGAATCCATGAAATACTGTGGCGTTGTCACTCCCTTTCGAGGAGTCTGTGTCTATGCGCGCTCGGCTATGGGCATGCCTGGATCAGAGACGGCTCTCGAAGAACTTACGTGCCGTGTGCTGGGTGATCTACTTCAAGCAGGTGTGGTGGCAAAGCTTTCTGATGATTTGTATTGTGGCGGCAACTCCCCAGAGGAGCTGCTGAATAACTGGTCCTCAGTCCTACATGCTCTGAGACGCTTCAACCTGTGCCTGTCGGCATCAAAGACTGTCATTAACCCTCACTCCACAAAGGTACTGGGGTGGGTGTGGTCCCAGGGTAAGCTTCAGCCAAGCCCCCATCCAGTGTCCACACTAGCTGCTTGTGAGCCTCCGAAGACAGTAGGAGGCATGAAGTCTTTCATTGGAGCAGTTAAGGTAATGGCCCGTGTAATCCAACACTGTTCTACCCTCCTTGCTCCTCTAGACGATGCCATCGCAGGGAAGACGTCACAGGAGTACATTACGTGGACTGAAGAAGTACACTGTGCCTTCAATAAAACGAAGGAGTGCCTCTCCTCCAGCCGCTCAGTCACTCTGCCACGTCCAGATGATCAGCTATGGATTGTGTCTGATGGCTCCGATAGGAGACCTGGCATAGTTGCTACCCTGTACATAATGCGGAACAAAAAGCTTGCCCCTGCTGGCTTTTTCAGCGCTAAATTACGTAACCATCAGTCAACATGGCATCCCTGTGAGGTGGAAGGTCTTTTGCTGCGGCTGTCAAACACGTTGGCCCCTACATCATTCAGTCTTCACACAGGGTGTGTGTCCTGATCGACAGCAAACCATGTGTGCAAGCCTATGAGAAGCTGTGCAGGGATGAGTTCTCTGCTAGTCCCCGTGTGTCTACATTCCTCTCCATGGCAAGCAGATTCCAAGTATCGATCCGATATGTGGCTGGCGCGGCCATTCTCCCATCTGACTTTGCCAGCCGTAACCCTCCTGACTGCACTGACATGGCGTGCCAAGTGTGCAGCTTTGTACAACAAACTCAGAACTCAGTCGTGTGCTTGTGTAGCAGGGTAGCTTCTACTTTCCCTGTTTCCCTCTGGCAGCTACCAGAGGGAGCCGTAGGCACGTTAATGAGGGGGGCGTCTCCCGCTCGGAGTATATTTACGGCCAGGTATCAGCTGACTGCGCATCTTCCGTTCTCCCATGGTCGCTGGAGGAGCTAGCTTCTGTTCGTTTCGTAGCTGGCAGGCAGCTTGGTTGGGCCTTGCTGTAGCTTGGTTTATGTTCGGGTCTCTTGCATCATTCGACTGCAAGGTAAGCGCTCTCTCTTTAACTCACTCAGGGTTTGATGTGGTCGCGACACTGAATCATGCTTTTGTGCGATCGCGTTATTAGTTTATGCTTCCTTGTTTTGGAACGGGTCTTCGCTTGGCAGTGGACTGTTTGTACGTCCAGCTCGAGTGTGTGCTCAGTGGAAACGTGCTATTAAGGTATTGGGGGTTTTCGTCATTAACGTTGAAATGCATGCTATACCCCGTTGTTTACCTCCGGTGGGTTTAATCTGCTCTGTTTGCCTGTCGTCCGGTTTAGCACGGTTCGGTAGCTCTCCTGTTGCTGCGTCGGATCAGCTGTGCTTCCAGGTAGGTACTCGTAACTCTCTAGCTTTTACATACAGAGATATTTGGCGTATACTAATTCTCCTCTGTGCTTCCAGACAGTTAAATCTACTTGAAGCCTGTGCAGTGCTCCAGATCGTGGCTGTACATAGGCCTCGCCGCTGCTGCTTTGTTTCTACTGCCGTATTACCGTCTATATATTCTCTGCTGTTCAGTCAGGTGGCTAATTCCCCTCTCCGGTTGTGTTACCTGGGAGACCACTGGTCGTGTCTACCGCTTATGCTGGGGACTGTTTGTACGGTACTGCACTGACGTCCACTGTGTGCTAAACCGTGTCGGTACTTGTGTACCTGTGGGTGTACTTGTGCATGTGCTTGCGTATGTGTGTGTGTGTGTGTGGGTGCTTGTATTGAGTGCATGTGATTGTGTACGTGTTTGTGGTTGAGGTGCATGTAGGCTACTTGTGAGTTTGCGTGGCCTATTGTATCTATTGTTTATTGATTGGATTTTACCGTGGACTATTGGGGCAGACTGCAGAGGCCGCCCGCCTAGCACCGAGCCCTAGGGCCTTGCCTGTTTAAAGATAAGTTTCCTACACATTATCATATGTCTAGCTAGCTTCTTTGATCTCATTGATCGGGAGCGTGTCTATGTTCCCACGGCCCACTGGTCCCACAGCCCACTGGTCCCACGGCCCACTGGTCCCACAGCCCATTGGTCCCACGTTGCTTTTTTATTTAAATTTAAACCATTAAAACAATTAAATTAAACAATTAATGGAATAATTAAACAATTATTTAATTATTTATTTAATTATTATTAATTATTATTATTTAATTATTTATTATTTATTTAATTATTTAATTATTTAATGGAATAATTAAACAATTAACAATTAAATAATTAAACCAATGGGCCTAAAAAATAATGTTAAAAGTCTTTATGATGTGGGACCAATGGGCTGTGGGACCAATGGGCCTAAAAATGAATACAAAAGTCTTAGCGATGTGGGACCAATTGGCTGTGGGACCATTGGGCCTAATTTTGAAAAAACAAAAAATTCTTAGCAATGTGGGACCAATGGGCTGTGGGACCAATGGGCCGTGGGAACATAGAGCTGACCCCCATTGATCCTACTAATCATTGTGCCTTTTCTCTCTTCTCTCTCTGCGTGTGGAAGTCAGGAGCTGTGTGACCTAGAGCAGTGGGTCGGTGGTGGAACCCTTCCCTCAATGGTCCTTTCCTTTGTGCACATTTAGTGGTTTGCTTTCTTTGTTTTCTTGTATTTCGATCTTGCCGTGTTCACGCGGCTTTGGACCCTTCCCCCTCCTCGTCCGCCTCCCCCTTGCCGTGGTTAAGCTACAGCCCTGCTTTCCCCACACCCAAATTTGAGTAATCTCTCTGGGCCCTGTGCCCCCATGGTCCACATATTAGCGCTGTGTATTACTACTCACAACTGCTTGTGTTTTACGGAGTGACCACTCCATTGCTACTTTGTCAACCTACCAATAAAAGCTTTTGTATATTTTTGGAAACACGTCTTCGGTCCTCTTGATGTATATAAATCTGTGTCCTTGACCGATTGAGTCTTACTTTAAAACTAAACTTTTTGGGGCGCAATCCCCTAGATGGTGTAGTCGTCTATCACCAATAACCCCTCCCCTCGGCTACACTTGCTGGCCAGTGATGATATCCTGGCTGGTTGCGCAAGACTTCCGTTCACAAGCAGGACAGCATGGGGGTCCCTACAGTCTGAATGCCCTGATCTGCGTCGCACCCATGCTCATCTCACTCATGGGACACGACCATCTAAGAAAATGACCAACATCAAAGATATCAAAAGATACCTTAACATAGCGTCCATAGCCAGTGATGGCGTGCTCATCGTGAAACGTGATGAGCAGTGATCCAGCCGCTACTGAAAAAAACAAACCTAGACTCCACCCAGCTCAGTAATTATAGGCCAATTTCTAAACTCCCATTCATGTCTTACACAGAACAACATCCTGGATAAATTCCAGTCAGGGTTTAGGGCATTGCACAGCACCGAATCAGCCCTGCTGAAAGTGTCTAATGACCTGCTCCTCGCCGCAGATGATCATCACTGTGCTGTCCTCGTGCTGCTTGACCTCAGTGCAGTGTTTGACACTATTGACCATACGATCCTACTTGGTCGTCTCCAACATGGTGTCGGTCTTAGAGGCACTGCTCTATCCTGGTTCACCTCCCACCTCGACAATATATCCTTTTCTGTTAATGTCACCAACCGTTTCTCCCCCTCAGCCCCCCTGTCCTGCGGGGTCCCACAAGGCTCCATTCTGGGCCCCATTTTATTTTCTCTGTATATGCTCCCCCTTGGTTTAATTATTCAGAAGTACAATGTCTCCTTCCATAGTTACGCAGATGACACACAGCTTTATCTCCCTCTGAAACCGAACGACCAGTCCAAGATCGACACTCTCATGTCCTGCCTTGCTGAATTTAAGTCCTGGATGGCACGCAACTTTCTGCAACTTAATGAAAGCAAGTGTGAGATTGTCCTCTTTGGTCCCCCAAACTCAGTCAGTACCATCTCCAGCAGCCTAGGCACCCTCTCCACTCTCACTAGGCCCCATGCTAGGAACCTGGGTGTCATTTTTGACTCAGAGGTCCGGTTTGACAGGCAGTGGTGAAAGCCAGCTTTTTTCAACTCAGAATCATTGCAAAGATAAGACCCTTCTCAACCCCCCAGATCTTGAAAGGGTAATTCATGCTCTCATCACATCTTGACTAGACTACTGCAACTCCTTCTATACCGGCATCACTCAATCATCCCTGTCCCGCCTGCAGCTAGTCCTAAATAAAGCTGCTAGACTGTTAATAGGCACAAGGAAACGAGACCACATCTACCCCGTCCTCCACTGGCTTCCGGTCCGTTATATAATTGATTTTAAAGTCCTTCTTTTGACTTTCAAAGCCATTAATGGAAAAGCCTAGCCTGGGAATTCCCATGCTGCTTTGCGCGCAATTTCATTCTCACTGCAAAGACAGCCTGGAAACCACCGCCCTTATTTTTGCCTGAGTTAGGGAACCAATCACAGAACGGGGGGGCAGCAAGACGATGACGACGTCTATGCGCGACACCGAAGCTTGTAGCGTGTTAATCCAACATGGCAGCGGACATGTTACCGTTCGATGCAGCCTTGCTTTTGTAGCAATTAATTTAATTTTAGTAGGTAATTTTTAGTAGCAATTGGCTATGAATCGCGCAAAGCAGCATGGGAAGAACCAGACGCCATTTGATAGACATTCGTAGCACCCAATAAACGGCTCTAGGCATTCGTAAACCACGCCTCAAATACGAGAAAATGCACACCTAGTTCCCAGACCACCATCTCATCGAGATGTGGACGCGTCAGCCAGGCTAGATAAAGCCCCCCCCCCCCCCACATCTCAAACCTCCTCTCCCCCTACTTTAATGTTAGAACCATTAGATCGGCCACGCAGGGGTTACTGACGGAGCCGAAGGCCAATCTCAAGCACAGGGGCTACCGTGCCTTTGCTGTCGCAGCCCCCAAACTGTGGAACAGCATCCTACCTCCATCAAATTCTCCCCTTCAGTTGACTCTTTTAAATCCCAGCTCAAAACATACTTTTTTTCTCTAGCGTTTCCCGATTTATCTTGACCTGAGCCTTGCTTGTACTGTTGTCTCTATTGTGTATTTGTATGGTCTGCTTTTTGAAGTGTTTTTGTATGGCCTGCCTCTGTTTTATTTGTTATATTTTATATGTTTGCTTCCCACCAGTCTCTGTAAAGCACTTTGGTTGATGCAAGTCATGTTTAAATGTGCTATATAAATAAATCTGAATCTGAGCCTCTCTCCCCATCAAAGGAGTGCATAATTGTCCATAGGCAGGTTCTGGACGGCCTGGTGACTGCTTTGCACTTACAGCTTAGTCACCCAACAGCGAAGCAGCTCAGCAAGACAGTAGATAGTTTTTTGCCCTTGACCTGGAAAAGTCCGTCAGTAGGATTACTGATGGCTGTCATTCCTGTGCGGCCCTTCGTCACACCCCCCAGGTAATTGTAGAACAGCCATTAGCTGATCCCCCAGCTGCTGTTGGCATCACCTTTGCCGCTGACGTCATGAAACGAGCATGCCAATTAGTGCTAGTGGTACGTGAGTGTGTGACATCCTTTACAGTGGCCATGCTCGTGGAAGATGAGGGTAGCCAGACCCTGCGGGATGGACTCATCAGGCTATGTGTGGAATTACGCCCCCTAGATGATCCATTTGCTGTGATCCGGACGGATCCAGCCGCTGCCTTTAAGGCCCTGGTCACTGACATGCTCCTTGCCCAGCACAGAATTTCACTAGGGCTGGGGCGAGCAAAGAACCTTAATAAAAACCCTGTCACAGAGAAGGCAGTGCAGGAGTTAGAGGAGGAATTTATCCGGCAGCAACCACGGGGTGGCCCCATATCAGCGAGACTCATGGCCATAGCGACTGCTTGCTTGAACTCCAGACTCCGTTCATGTGGCCTGTCTGCCTGGGAAATGTGGACACAGAAAGACCAGTTCACCTGCACTCAGCTGCCCCTAGCTGACGAGGAGCTTATACGCCGACAACACGATGTGCAGATCAAGAATCACGCATACAGTGAGAAATCTAAGGCCCCTCATGGGAGGACCTTGGTCCCCTCATCAGACGAGGTTGGCGATCTTGTCAACCTACACGCAGACCGCAACAAAGCATGCAGCTGCGACCGATATCTCGTCGTTTCAGTCGAGGGTCTCTGGTGTGGGATGCGCAAGTTTGCAGCATCACAACTTAGAGACTTCACCTATGGAGTCAAGTCAACGGACTGTTACAAAGTCCCTGTCACGTGCCCTGATGCCAATCGGTCCACCAGCTACGATGGTGCATCTGACGACGACAGTCCTAGGTCCCTGACAACGCCCCAGGTGGAACCCCCCGTGCCGCCTGCTATTCCCCCTGAAATAGCATCGTGCCCACCCTTTGAGCCCTGTTGGGCCCTGCCTTCTGCCGGTGTGTCAACCCATTGACTCCACTGCCCCAGGGACTTCATGTGCTGACCCTGGCAGTGCGCCCTCCCCCCTCAGTCGTTGCGCCAGGCCGCGCCGCCTGCCATCTCATCTCAGTGACTATGTCGTGGACCTATGATGGACTCGTTGCATATCCTTTTTCACATGTCTTATGACGTTATACTGTGTGTAAGTGATGTTGTTATATTCTTAACGTATTCTCATGTGTTGAGTTGTAAAGCTGCGTAATGTGTAGTTTACCTAGATGGGTAGTCTATTTGAATGTTTGTTCGCCATGGGTTCAGCATGTGGTTTCTGCTGTTGTGATGTATTGCACTGATGTCTCCCACTGGTTAGGGGAGGGTGTGGGGAAGAAAGATGATCACACCAGTCCGCTGGCTAGTTTGTGTTAAAACCTCATCGGCGCATGTGCCAAGGCCTCTTCTTGCCCCTGTTGATTCTGCCTGTCTCCGTGCGATTGCCGTACTCTCTTGCTCTTCAGTAAAGTTATCATCAACTACTAATACACTCTCGCTATTGGCGCAGTAAAACGATCAGCCACAACATCAGCCCCATTGGGGTCTTCCTCATAAAACACAGACCAGTGCGTACACTCCAAACACTCATGTAAGTCCTTGCATGCCTCCTTAGACCATACATGCACTAACTTTGTTGATATAGGCTGTTGACGGACCAAGGTGGTGTATTTTGATGAAAGGAGCACCAGGTTATGGTCCGACCTGCCGAATGGAGGCAGGGCAGTGGACGTGTAACTGTCCTTAATATTGGCATAAAATAAGTCAATAGTCTTGCCACATCTCATGGGGCAGTTGACAAACTGCCTGAACAATGGAAGTGAGGCAGAGAGAGTACAATGCTAATGCCAGTTTGGCATTGGCAGATGGTGGAATATACACCACAATGACAATGACATTGGATTATTCATGAGGGAGATAGTAAGGTCTGCAACTCACCGCCAGCAATTCAATGATTGACCAAACACTCTGCTTTTCGGTGATGTGTCCAGGGTGACACCATTGTTTGTTCATGTAGGCCTACAGGCAAACACCTCCCCCTAATTTATTGCCTGAATTCACCGGGTCTCTGTCCTGTCGGATCATGGTGAAGCCATCAATTTCTATGTATGCCGTCGTAACGCTGTCCGTAAACCACGACTCCGTAAAACAGAGAAGGCTGCACTGTCGGTACAGCCGATCATACTTCACAAGCGCTGCAAGTTCATTAACTTTGTTGACTATGGAGTGCACATTGCCCATAATCACAGATGGTAGGACAGGCTTGTGCTTTCTGAGCCTGTTGCTCACAATCGGCCTCTTTTCCTTCGCTTTAACTCTGGAGGTAAATCCAAGCGCGGATGGCCACAGTTTGCCATTGTATCCCAAATGCTGTAGCGTTCACCGATGCTGTAGGAGACGACTGCTGCTGGGTCAGACGCTCCAAAGCCTTGTAGCTTCATGCGAATAAATTCACTCCATATAACTAACCACATACTGTAAGTCCAAACGTGTGCACTTTAAATCCCAACATATTGCGTGTGATTCTTGCGTTCGAAACAGTGACACGACAGTAAAACAAAACACGGACAAAAACTTTGTGGTAGCGAGTCGTCTAACCGGTTCGAAATTATATGGCCATCATAAATGTTAATTGTGGGTCTTGCCACCTCTTCCTCATCCCAGTTAGACGCCATAGTTCTAGTACAAGGCTGGGGCTACCTTCCACCATGTCTCCCCAATGTGATGTCAAGTGGTGTTTAACCTACACCACAGCCTTTAATTGCTCGTAATTTACTTCATGGTGCTGAAGACAAGATTAAACAATCATATATTGATGCCTACAGTTAAATTTCACAAAAAAAGACACCTGTAGAAGGTGAAAGAGGAGAATTGACAGACTGACATAGAAAAAACAATAAATCAAGTAATATTCCAACAAACAACATAATACTGGATCAGGACATTGTGAGAGAGATAGAGACCTCTTCAGTAAATGTCTGCTTTTCAAACCACTGTACTGACACACCTTGCACAGGGTGGGCACTCCTAACAACGCCTTTGATGCATTGCCTTTAAAACGACATACCTAACGGTCACAGCACAAGATCATGTGATTAGTCACTGTATAAGCTGCACTTGTTCATACCTTAGAAGTATGGGCCAGAGGCATGGCAACCACAATGCCTCATCCAACAGCTGGTCCATCAAATGGTTAGCTTAATAGGCAAATGGTTAGCAAGAGGGGCAAATGGTTAGCGGGCAAATGGTTAGTAAGAGGGGCAAATGCTTAGCAAGAAGGACAACATTTGTCCTTCATGCTTGCTGCCTTCTAACCATTTAATGGTTAGCAAGAGGAGTAAATGGTTAGCAAGTTGGGAAAATGGTTGGCAGGAGGGGAAAATCATTTTGGATGTTGTCTTTTGGGTAGCCTATCCGGTTGATGTACAGCATTGCTTGGCCCTGAAGACAAAATCAATCATACCTAAAGTTGAATTTCCCATGTAGGGTTGTAAAATTCCTAGACGGGAACTTGTGGTTAATCTTTGATGTGGGGATGGATGTGTGGGGCCTTTTGTTGACTGCAGAGGAACAATTTACTGCATTTCCTCTCCATTGCTCTTCAGACCCACTCCCAGCCATCGGGGGGTCAAAAAGTCACACCTCTCCAGGGGTGAAAGTAGTTTTTATTTCTTGCCGGTACTATCATATTGATAGTTCCCCCCCCCCCCCCCCCGGAAGAGCTGGACGAAGTGGCTGGGGAGAGGGAAGTCTGGGCTTCCCTCCTCAGGCTGCTGCCCCCGCGACCCGACTACCCGGATAAGCGGCAGAGATGGATGGATGGATGGATGGACTATCATATTGACCATATTGACATATTGCGCCAAAAAATACACTTAATTATTTATTATAGTCTACTTATCAAGCATTCAGAGGGACTTTTCACTCGATAACTTTTATCACACTAGTATATCTCTCTTTCAGCCACCTGTATCAGTTTTTGATTGCAAATAAATTAAACACATCATTTCAGCAACACAATCATTTTAATAACTTTTTTTAGCTGAACAGTTGAAAACAATCTTGACTTTTCCTTTTGGACAGTGGGACAGAACAGAAAAGTTTAGGTAAAACACTTAAAATAAATACCAAAGAGGCTTGAAGTAGCCATCCTCATCTGTTTGACGGCAAGCCATTCTGCTTGATGAGTGAGCAGCTCTTCTTCCTTTGCCCAGCCAAGTCTTTACGCAACATGGAACGTGAAACACTGCACGGAAGGTTCAGACACAATTCAGAGACATTTCAGAATGAGTTATATGCAATGTATATTGGGGAAAACATGTTGCTTCTGGTAATTTGATGTTAGCAGGTGTGTTGTCATGCTGAAAGTGCAATTCTTTTCAGAGACAGTATATTTTTCTTTCCGGTATCCCCTCCAAATATTTTTGTGGTACGCCGTACCAGCTTTCTTTCATCCCTGCACCACTCACACTGAAGATACAGACGTGGGGGTGGAAGGGAGAAAGTATGTGGACATGATTGTTACTTGACGATGTAATTCTTCTATCATGTTTGGTATCATTTTGATTAAATCCACAAGTGTAGTAAAATGGTCTTGGTCTCATAAGAGAATTAGGTGGGTATCATACAAAACCTAGAGGTCAGGATTCCCAATACAAAATAAATTAGGCAATGCCCAGTCAGCTCTGCTGAGAATCAACCATATGTGTGGACCTTGGGAACCAACAGCAAATAGTCCATCAATAATCCATGCGTGTAGCCACATTTCTACAACCCAGGTATTTTTATTCCCTGATTATTGTCTTGTATTCTTTTTATGGTTTTTGTAAACTTTCGTAGTGTTTTAAATATTCATTCCTTGCTACTTTTATTTTTTGTTTCGTTAGCAACTTGTATGTACCACCTGTCCAATAAAATATTACTCTTAAATGAATATTATGGTCCAACCAAATTTGATTTCAAATAGAACCGTGAGATGTTCCGCAATGGACATATTTATCTAGCGAGCAGTACGTCCTGTGACAACAGTCAAAGTAGGTCATCAAACAGAACCGCGGTAGAACGAGTGAACCTGTAGGCTGACAATGGTCACTCTTGTCTATCCGGTCTCATTGATGTTGCTAAATAATTATGACGAAGCCCACCTAGGATTCGGTATGAAGTACTCTACCTAAGATCCGGTAGGGGGTGAAGGTATTCATATATGAGGGGGGACTCAAAGGATCGGGAAAGACATTTCAATTACATACAATCATCCGGAATTAGCCGGCCTTGTGAGGCAACCGGTCATAGTTAATGCTTTAACCGCACACGGTGGTAGTGTGTCAAGATATGGAGTCAGATCAAGGTATGTTTAATTGTTTTATTGTCATTCAAGTCGTCGCCAGAATCCTCACGCCAGACCTATCGCCAAATCCCTTTCCATCCTTGGTTGGGAAATTGAGGAATTCTAAACACAAAATACAACAAAAATAAGAAACCTGTAAAAGAGGGTGGAAGAGGAGAATTGACGGAGAGATATCGAAAAACCAATAAATCAATTAAAATTCCAAAAAAGAATATCCAAAAAATAACGTATTACTGGAAAGGGACATTGTGATAGATATTTAGAGACCTCTGGTTAAGTAAAAAAAGAAAAATTGAACCACTGTACTGACACAGCGAGCACAGGGTGGGCACTCCTAACAAGGTCATTGATGCTTTGAAGCCAAAACCACAGACCTAACAGTCACAGCACAAGATCAAGATTCAAGATTCAAGATTCAAGTAAACTTTATTGTCAGTTTTCATGAATGTACAGGCCATACACAAGAACCGAAATGCCGTTTCCCTCAATCCCTGGTGCAAGACAGCATGCAATATAAATATAAATATATAAAAATATAAGTATAAAAAATAAGAATAAAAATAAAAAATACTAAGGTGGTCGCGAGTGCAATAAACAGTAAATAGAAAAATGTGCAAATTGAGAACAGTAACAGTAAACGGTAACAGTAAACAGTAAGAGGTGCATTATGGGGGTAATGATAGTACTAGTAACGAATAAATGAACAGTATGGATGTTATGAACAGTATGGACAGTATAAACAGTTTTAAACAGTGTATAAAAAGTATAAACAGTACTATGAACAATAAACAATAAACAGTACTATGAACAAGTTATTTAACAGTATATAAAAAGTATAAACAGTACTATGAACAGTTATTTAAGACTGTATAAACGGACTAAAGTGCATAGTGTAAAGTAAAGTGTTAAGTGGCTGTGCATGGTGGAGGAGGGAGGTGGGGCTGTACCTGGTGGAAGGGGGTGATGGGGCTGTGCATGGTGGTAGGGGGTGGAGGTGGAGAGGGCTGTGCATGATGGTAGGGGGTGGTGGGGCTGTGCATGATGGTAGGTGGTAGGGGTGGTGGGGCTGTGCATGGAGGTGAGCAGGGTGTGGTGGTAGATGGGTGGGGGGTTAAAGTCCAGGGGGAGAGAGGTTGTGTGCAGGTGTCCGGGGTTGAATGAGTGTGTGTGTGTGTGTGTGTGTGGGGGGGGGGGGGGGCTGGGAATGGGAGTGGTGGGAGGGGGAGAATGGGTGGAGGTTGATGTCAGCGTCCAATGTTTGTGCGGGCAGAGAGCAGAGAGAGAAGGGGGGTCAGTGCTGAGTGGGAGTTCAGCATCCTGACCGCCTGGTGGATGAAGCTGTCCTTCAGTCTGCTGGTCCTTGCCTTGAGACTCCTCATCCTCCTACCAGAGGGCAGGAGGTTGAAGAGGCAGTGAGAGGGGTGGGTGGAGTCACCCGCAATGCTGAGTGCTTTGCGGGACAGGCGTGTGTTGTAGATGTCCTGCAGGGAGGGGAGGGGAGCACCGACGATCTTCTCAGCTGCTCTCACTATGCGCTGCAGGGTCTTCCTACAGGATGCGGTGCAGCCGCCGTACCACACAGTGATGCAGCTGGTCAGGATGCTCTCGGTGGTTCCCCGGTAGAAGGAGTACATGACTGGGGCAGATGCTCTCGCTCTCCGAAGTTTGCGGAGAAAGTAGAGGCGCTGCTGAGCTTTGCCAGCCAGTGTTGTGGTGTTGCAGTTCCAGGAGAGGTCCTCAGTGAGATGCACCCCCAGGAACTTGGTGCTGCTCACTCTCTCCACAGCAGCACCGTCGATGGTCAGTGGGGGGTGCTGGACGGAGGCTCTACGGAAGTCGACAACAATCTCCTTCGTCTTCTGCACGTTCAGAGAGAGATTGTTGTCCCTGCACCACACGGCCAGCTGGCTCACCTCTTCCCTGTAGTTTGACTCATCGTTGTGGTTGATGAGTCCCACCACAGTTGTGTCATCCGCAAACTTGACGAAGAGGTTGTTGTTGAAGGATGGAGTGCAGTCGTGGGTCAGCAGGGTGAAGAGAAGGGGGCTCAGCACGCATCCTTGGGGAGCCCCTGTGTTCAGCATGATTGTGTTGGATGCGTTCCTGCCGACCCTGACTGCCTGCGGTCTTCCAGTCAGGAAGTCCAACAACCAGTTACACAGTGAGGTCTGTAGTCCTAGACAGTCCAGCTTCCTGATCAGCTGCTGAGGGATGATCGTGTTGAAGGCTGAACTAAAGTCAAGGAACAGCATCCTCACATACGAGTCCTTGGTCTCCAGGTGGGTGAGGGCTGAGTGGAGGACGGTGGAGATTGCATCATCGGTCGACCTGTTGGCCCGATATGCAAACTGGTATGGGTCCAGTGAAGGTGGGAGGATGGATTTGATGTGTTGCATGACCAGCCGCTCGAAGCACTTCATGATGATGGGGGTCAGTGCAACGGGGCGGTAGTCGTTGAAGCAGGATGGAGAGGCCTTCTTCGGGACCGGGATGATGGTGGTGCTCTTGAAGCAAGAAGGGACAACAGCTTGGCTCAGGGAGGTGTTGAATATGTCTGTGAGGACATCCGTGAGCTCCTCTGCACATTCCTTCAGCACACGACCAGGAATGTTGTCAGGTCCTGCAGCCTTGCGAGCGTTGATCCTGGAGAGGGATCTCCTCACACTGGCTGGCGAGAGGCACAACACCTGGTCATCTGCAGGGGGTGGTGACTTCTGTGCAGGGGTGCTGTTGTCTGCTTCAAACCGTCCGAAGAAGTTGTTTAGATCGTTCAGCAGAGTGGTGTCACTGTCACAGGTCTGTGGTCGGGGTTTATAGTCCGTGATGGTCTGTATCCCCTGCCACAGGCTCCTAGTGTCTCTGCTGTCACTGAAGTGTTCGGATATCCTGGCACTGTACTGCCTCTTAGCTAGCTTGATGCCCCGGATCAGGTTGGCTCTCGCTGATCTCAGGCCAGCCTCATCACCTGCTCTAAAAGCAGCATCCCGGGCTCTCAGTAAACCACGGACTTCCCCCGTCAGCCATGGTTTCTGGTTGGCCCGTACTGTGATGGTCTTGGTGTCTGTGACATCATCAATGCATTTGCTGATGTAGGCAGTAACAGTGTCCGAATACTCCTGGATATTGGTGTGTTCGTTGTAGGTGGCTGCCTGCTTAAACATGGCCCAGTCAGTGGTGTTAAAGCAGTCCTGTAGTGCTGAGGAAGCACCCTCTGGCCACACCCTTACCTGCTTCTGGACTGGTCTGGTGACTTTGACCTTAGGCCTGTATGCTGGCATTAGCATAACAGTACTGTGGTCTGAAGCGCCAAGGTGGGGGAGGGGTGAGGCCTTGTATGCTCCTCGCTGTGTGGTGTAGACCAGGTCTAGAGTGTGTTTTCCTCGTGTAGGAAAGTCTATGTGCTGGTACACAGGAGGAAACACTGTCTTAAGGTTGGCATGGTTGAAATCTCCAGCTGCAATGAGGAATCCGTCCGGGTGCGCTGTCTGCTGATCACAGATGGCGCTATACAGTTAACTCAGTGCTTTGTCTCGATCGTTGTTGTTGCCGCTGGGAGGGATGTAAACAGCCACTAGCAGAATGGCAGAAAGCTCCCTCGGTAGATAGAAAGGCCGGCACTTAATGATCATAAACTCCGCAAGGGGTGAACAGTGTCTACAAACTACCACAGCGTCCTGGCACCAAGCATCCCTGATATAAACACAGACACCGCCGCCGCGGGTCTTACCGTAGTTGAGTGCTCTGTCCGCTCGGTAGCATGTTAGCTGGTCGAGATGAATGGCGGAGTCCGGTATGTTGTTGTTTAGCCATGTTTCCATGAATACGAAAACACAGCACTCTCTCACAGTCCGCTGGGATGATCTAAGAAGGTGTAGCTCATCCAGTTTGTTGTCCAAGGAGCGTACATTGGCGAGTACGATGGATGGTATAGCCGGCTTGTTTGGATTAGCCGCTAGCCTCGCCCGGATACCTCCGCGCTTCCCCCGCTTCTGCCTCCTCTCGCACCGCCTGCGGCGCTTCCTCTGCGGGTGCGCTGCAGTAGTGGGGGTCGGTGTCGAGGTGGGCCGCCGGAGTAGTCCGAGATCGTGTAGCTCCTTGGCGAGTGCCGGGTTTAGTCCGTGAATAGCGTGGTTTCTGATGTTGAAAAGAGTCCCACGGCTGTATGTCTGCCTTGGGACGGGCAAACGCGACGAAAATACAAAATCACTCGGGCACACCGATGAAGACAAACATGTATGCACCACATTTTCGGGACAGAGAGGGGCCGCTGCGTCCGTACGCGCCGCCATCCGGAAGTAGCTCTTTTTCATGCCTTAGAAGTCATAAATGTATCAGTTGTGTTAATCCTGCACCCATACAAAGTCTTACTCATGCAGGCATCTGTGTTACCACAAAAAGACTTACACACACACTCTAGTCAATAAGTCGCCCTAAGTCATCCTTTTATGTGACTTTCTCTGGTTCTTGGTGAATATTTACAAGAATCTAGAAAGTATCACAGTTAAGGAAACAAGGGGGAAGAAAAAGGTCTGAAGTTGTTGCTGAACCATGAACATAAAGGACAACTATGTGACCACAGAATACCATGTGGATGAGCCATTTCAGAATCTATCCCTTTGTAACATCACAATGTGGGAGTGTTTACAAGGCTGTGAGGAGGTGATTTGGTGACTGGATCGACTTGTAGGCGTGAGTTTATCTGTCTGTCAGGGCAGACACTCCCACGTACATGATCTTACAAAGAGCTCCAGTTTGAACTGGCTCGTCAACTCAAAATCGGGTGGGAACATAGATAGATATAATATATATCTATAATAGAACCAAACTATGCTAACTCTGGAGAAGGTATTTATCTGAAAGATGACCAACAGATCTAAAAATTGTAAATAAACAAAACGCACATGCTCTGCACATAACAATTGTATGTGTCTCTGTAATGGACTGATGTTGTATTTGCTGGACTCTGCAGCCCAATACGAACCAGAGGGAATAGTGATATTAAGATATTGTGAATCTGAATTAAACAGAATCAACCATTGTATTAACATTGGAACACTTGCTCAAGTACTGACTTCATTAACTTTACTCCTTAAAAAATACATTATAGGATATATGTATAACAAAAGGGAATCAAATAAACAATAATTTCCTGTTCACAAACATTTCCCCCTTCATGTTCGTACGTGATGGGAAATGTGTGTCCATCTCATGGTTGGTGTCTGAAGAACGTCAGCAACACAATATGTTGAATCCTACAGTCAGCTCTACTGATGCTTACGAGTTTTGGTGGTATGTGTAATGCAGAGACATGGCCAGCCACAGCCCTCATCTCTCAGCTCATCTTCTACTTGGGGCCCACTCTGTTTCCAACCCACTGGTAAAAACAAAGAAGCAAAAAAGTGACATAATAAGTTGACGTTGTATCTTAGAAAGATAAGGACACTCAATTAATTCAGGCTTGAACATATTTTCATCATTATTTCCTCTATCTTCCTCAAAAGGTTAGCAAGAGGGGCAAATGGTTAACAAGACGGGCAAATGAGCAGCAGGAACGGCAAATGGCTAGCAATGGGGGCTAGCAGGAGGGCCAAACGGTTAGCTTGAAGGGCAAACTGTTAGCTGGAGGGGCAAGCTGTCTGTCTGCATGCTGTTGGCATGCACCAAGACCTGTCTGTCAGCTGGTAGGAAACGGGGCCCAGCTGGTGGTTAACCTGGCAGGGTGAAGACCAGAGTGAGCTCAGTTTATTGACTCGTTGTGGTCCCCAAACTCTCACCCAGTCCAACACTCTGCTAGCTGATTGCTTGGTTCTGTATTTCCTGTCGAACCTTTGTTTCGATCGGCCACAATAACATCTAACATGAACTACACCTCACAGAAAACAAGGCGGATCATTGGCTCGCCTCACTCAGTGTCTCCAAGTTGCAGCCAATCACAATTTGTCTATGGTTTATAAATTACGTTTTTTAAATCCAAATCATTCATTAGAGCGAGGACATTTGAAATCAGCTTCAGCAGCAAAACTTGACAATGTTTTTTGCTATGATAGTTCTGAGTACGGCAGGTAAGTACATTCCTTTTCAAATTACATTTCTGTCTATTTTATGTCTTCAAATTTAGCCAGTGGTTTGGTGATAATATGACTTGCATTGTGGCACAGATTGAATTATTTTTCAATGTATTACAAAAACTGAAGCTGCTAAAAAATATGAAAGTTGACAACCAATTATTCATAGTTCTTATTTGTCTTTCCTTTTTTAGTGCTGATTCAGGCCCAAGAGAGTCCTCGTTTGGTGTCTGTGAAATTAGTTGGACTTGGAGATACTGTTACTCTTCATTGTGAAGGTGATAACACAAAACTAAAACAATTCTACTGGTACAAGCAATCTTTTGGATATTTTCCTGAAATGGTCGCTACAAATGTGTATGATCCAAAAAGAACCAAGCTTCCCTTGAATTACACGTTGACAGAGGAACAAGGGATTTATTACTTTAAGCTGATCATTGAAAACATAACTAAAGATGATGAAGCAAACTATTTATGTCGCCAATACGGATTTGACACTTGGAATAATATCACCTTTCTGTCTGTCAAAGGTAAGATATATAAGATATATGGTGTTTATATTCAAAATTATGACGAATATTTTTTTGAAATTTTGATGATGATTATGTTGAACTGTGCAGATAACAATGACCATAGGATGGTCTACCTGACTGTGGTCCAACAGCCTTTGTCGGCATCAGTTCAGCTGGGAGACCCTGTGGCTCTCCAGTGCTCTGTTACCTCCCAGAGGACGGACCACAGTAACCAGTGCCAAGGGGAACCCAGTGTGTACTGGTTCAGATCTGGATCAGGACCATCTCTCCCTGCTTCCATATACATGAATGGAAAAAGGAGTGGTGAATGTCAAGATAGTTCTGGTCCTCCATCTGCTGCACAGAGCTGTGTCTACACTCTCCCCAAGAACAATGTAGATACCTCTGATGCTGGGACTTACTACTGTGCCCTGGCAGCATGTGGAGAAATTGTGTTTGGAAATGGAACCAAGCTCGACATAACAGGTCAATATAAAGTTGTGTTTCTACCTAGTGTTGATTCACTCAAAACACATGGTTTTCATGGAATGTAACTTTCACCCTGTATGCCAAACAAAATGGTATCTTAAAACCATCTTATTTTTTACATCATTATTTCAGTTGAGAAAGTAAATTGTCAGTATTGATTTGAGTAAAAAGTACATCCAAAATCAAAAAGTATGATGTAAATACATTTACATTTAAGACATTCATCAGACACTTTTGACCAAAGCGACTTACAATAAGTATATAAAAAATATAAAAAAATCACATATGCTTTTTCAATTATAGGAATTTGTGGTTGGATATTGTTATAACTAAGGAGGACTCGTTAGACACTTTACACTGATGACCTAATATTGATTATCTGATTTTAGAACCCATCTGGCGTCAAGTTACCATGGCGCTTGGAATACTGTTGCCTTGCTGTCTGGTTGTGATCCTCTTTCTTACCAGAAATAAAAAGCGAGTTTGTCAGCATTGCAAAGGTACAGTACATTCTTCAGAATTAATTGTGTGGGACGTTTTTTTACATACATATATAATAGTGTGACATGTTTCCTATTTTTTTTTTATTTTTTTTTTAATGAAGACCATAAATACTATGTGGTTCTTTTTCTCAGGAATTGTGAGCGCTTCCCACCATGTTCCACATGACTTAGTGATTCAGGAACAACAGGTACATCTACATCTGATTGATCATATGGCACTGGGTATACATATTCAATCATTTTTTAAGTCAAAGAGAACACAAAACCATCTCATCATGTGTTGTTTTAGGGATTTTTTTTAATCTTTACTCAATCTCTACTGAGGAGAAATGTAGTTGGCCTATTGAATGGTTTGGAGATCAAACATGAGAATGATGAGCGGGAGATCGACAATGATGTATTGCTAATGAAGATTAATATTTCATAAATATTTTGCAATATCCGACCTTCCTGCACAAAGTTTGGCTAGATGGTAAAATGAACAGGTCTATTGTTGGGTCATGGTAACAAACCAGCATGTTCTAGACCTCAGTGTATGATTAGATTCCAATGCACCTGTAGGATTATAGCTTTCATTTTCACTCCAGAAGAAGTGGCCTCAACTCCAACTGTGAATGCTCACAGATGTCTGGTGGTAATACACAGTTATCTGTTGTAGGATGGGGAAACGGATACCTTGAACTATGCAGCATTGGAGTTCTCAGGCAGGAGAACCAAAGCAAGGAAAAAGAACAGTGAAAGGACTGATGAGAGTCTGTATTCTGCTGTGAGAGAAACTGGCCATTGAAGTCCATCAATCTGGGAGTTTGTGTCACCTCATGAGGCTGCAGGAGATGATAACAGTGGTCTTGATAAGCAGTTATTTTGTGTCATGAGTATGTGTATATTGTTTCCTATCTCTATGGATGTTTTGCTTTGTTTTGCTTATGGATGCTTTGTTTGGATCATACACATTTAATTGCTCATAATTTGGGATGTTGTCATTTGTGTAGCCTTGGTTGATGTGCATCAGTGCTTTGCACTGGATACAAAATCAAACAATCATATAGTTATGCCTAAAATAAAATTTCATGAAAGCAAAACAAAAGAAACCTTGAGTAGAGGGTGGAAGAGGAGAATTGCCAGACTGAGATAGAAAAACCAATAAATCATATAAGATTCCAAAAAACAGTGTAATACTGGATAGGGACGTTGTTGGAAATATTTCGAGGCCTCTCATTGTATGCGTAATGCAGAAACATGGCCAATGATAGACCAGTCAGCTCATCTTCTTCTTCTTCTTCAGCTCAATTTGACTTCCGGTGGCGCTTGAGGGCTGCTGCTGTCACTGTTCTTTTAATAATTAGGGACCGAGCCTGTGAAACAGGACCGAGGTCCCTATTGTTTTTGATGCGTTTTTTTTTTTTCTTCTTCTTCTTCTTCTTCTTCTTATTATTATTTCAGGGATCTTTGACGTTGATTTGCACTATCTGAACATATACGAAAACTCAATTTTTTTGGGCAAAGTTGTCAGGCCTGGTGAAACATTTTATATTCAATGCGTCACGTTCATGTCGCACACTGGAAAGACCTCTAGGTGGCGCTGTTTATGCGCAACCTCTGTAACGCCTATAACTTCCGCATAGATTGTCGCACATTCAAAATCTTTATATCTCCGCATGCGGGCAATCATGCTGCACCTCCTGATGTAGGCCACGCCCACTTCCGCCTGCCTTTTTTTTGCTACAACGCAAAAATGCAAAAAAAGTGCTGCAACGGGCTCAAAATAGGGCTTTCTCTGATTCGCACGAAACTCGACATGTAGCATCCCCAGACTGAACGATGACAAATTATCATGTGAAGTATTTTGAAATTATTTATACTAAGCGCGTCATAACAAATTTTACATGTGTCAATTTTACGTTAAAAAGGGAAGTGGACCATATCTCCACAATGCTTTGTCCGTTCAACACCAAACTTTAGTCCCTACTTCGGTATATATCCCTCATGCATCCTACAAAATTTCTGCTAATTGCCACTATGTGGCGCTCTTTAAAATAAAGAAGTTTATAACTCCACATTGGCAAGTGCAATTAACACAACACTTGGTTTCCACATAGCCCATGGTGCCCTGAGGAGTGCTTCAAAAGGGGAAAAAAATTCTGCCAGTGGATAGTGCTCTAAAAGCAGCGTAAATCACTGTGCAAACAGCGTAATAGTTATGAATATGAAATTCACTGTACACGTGTAAAGTGCTGCTCAAAGCTCACATACCAAAAATCGTGCTTGTCGTCGTAGTAGCGCCCCCTACAGGCTTTAAAAACAACAGCCCCAACACCACGTGTCACTTACATGTATGAAACTCGGTATGCACGTTGAACAGCACCAGCCCTACAAAAAAGCCTCTTGGACCCATACCCCTTAACCCACCGGAAGTCAGATATTTGCCTTCAAAGTTGCGAAATTTTGCGATTTTCGCATCCTATTTGAACGAACTCCTCCCAGGGGATTTGTTGCTTGGGCTCCAAATTTTTTGAGTAGATTCAGAAAATCGTTCTTACCAAAAGTTGTGCTATTTGGGACTCTACGTCAAAGGGCGTGGCCACGGCGTTCCGTCAAAATCGGCCATAATCATTTTTTTGGCTTTTTCCGCGACACCGACTTTAACCGATATGTTTGAAACTCGGTATGGATGTTAATCTGGCCTAGCCCTACAAAAAAGCCTCTTGGACCGATACCAAAAAACCCACCGGAAGTCAGATATTCTCATTTTAATTTTTGCCATTTTCGATTTCCGCGTCCTATTTGAACGAACTCCTCCCAGGGGATTTGTCGCTTGGCCTCCAAATTTTTGGGGTAGATTCAGAAGATGGTTGTCACCAAAAGTTGTGCTCTAGGTCGAAGGGCGTGGCCAGGGCGTGCCGTCAAAGTCGGCCATATTCAATTTTGTCATTTTTATACCCATGTTTGTGAACGAACTCCTCCCAAGGCAATTATCTGTTCTGCTTCAAAATTGGTCACTACAGCTAAAACGTGGTTCTTAAGCAAAGTTGTGCTATTTACGACTCTACCTCGAAGGGCGTGGCCAGGGCGTGCCGTCAAAGTCGGCCATATTCAATTATGTCGTCTTTTATACCCATGTTTGTGAACGAACTCCTCCCAAGGGATTTATCTGTTCTGGTTCAAAATTGGTCAGTACAGCTATAACGTGGTTCTTAACCAAACTTGTGCTATTTGCGACTCTACCTCGAAGGGCGTGGCCAGGGCGTGCCGTCAAAGTCGGCCATACCGCACAGTGCGTGGACAGTCGCAAACGAGAACCTGTCACGACGCCATCCATGTGCAAACGGCAACCAGTCACGATACCGTCCACGTGAACGACGACCTATCACGACACCGTCCACGTGAACGACGACCTGTCACGACTTCATCCACGTGAACGACGACCTGTCAGGACGCCATCCACGTGCCGACGAGTCGCGTGACGGTCCCGCCCAATGTCCCGCGGGGCATTAACCTTAGTTTGTTATTGTTTTTAACAGAGTTTTATACCTCTTCGCATTTTGTCTGTCATGGTTGAGTGAAATATGTTGTGTTGTTGTTGGACAAATGTGCAACTTCACTTCACTTTTTCTCTTTTTAAATATGGTGACAGCTTGTCTCAGAACTTGGACGCCAAGACAAATTAAGCTTTAGGGACAATGAAGTGTATATTGATTAATTAATTGATCGATCTTCTAGTATGTGCCTTGCTCTGTTTCCAACCCAGTGGTAAAAAAAACTCTCTAAAAGTTGTCGTTGTATCTAAGAAGTATGAGGACGCTCAATTAATTGAGGCTCGAACACGTCTTTATTTTTTCTAACATGATTCTCCTAACAGTGGTGCAAATGTGACTGGCGAACTATAGATAGCAGTTGCAGACAAGGCCACAATGGGAGTTTCGCCCAAAGAATATGTATTGGTGTTTTACGAGGACACTCAGGTTCGTTAACTGAATCAGCCAGAGACAAGGAACCAGTATAGAAAAATACTATTTTATTAATAAAAGATGGAGGGGCACGCTAAGACAGCACACAAGTATGGCGAAATGAAACCAAAGGAATTCAAAACAACAAACATAAGAAAGAGAGTAAACCAAAAATCACAGCAAACGAGTTTGGCAAATAAATCAAAAGGAATTCAAAATAAACAAACACACAAAAAGAGTAGAGCAATAATCACAGTAACAAGTATGACAAAATAAATCAAAATGGGTTCAAAATAAACGGACACACCAAGAAAGAAAGTAAACCAAGGATCAAATCATTAAAGACCAATCCTCTTGCCTATCCACGGTATGGGAAAAGACCTCCAGGCAAGAGTCTAAATAAATAAAGCCTGAATCAATGGGAAACAAAATAAACGCAACAATTAAGTAAAGACCACGCCTCAAACACCCTCCTCTCGTGCACACAATTATCAAGGCAAGTAGTTCTATCAACAAAATCGAATGGCCGAAAAACAGGACTGTAGTCAGCCAGCCGGTTAACCGGCGCGAGGCGAGCCCACTCGTGAAACGAGACGTACGGGAAGGGGTAAGCAAAGCAGCAGTTGTTGATCAACACCGGGTCGTCAGCTGATGGCCGGACCCCCAGCCCAGGTGGTTGATAGCAGGGCGAGTACTCCGCTGATGTCAGGGTACGCAGTGTAAGGGGTTCTATAACACGAGAACATTCCTTATAAGCCCAAGTTAAGAAATCGAAAGAGTGGAAAGAGAGACGGAGCTCGCCATACCTGCAGCGCTATGATGGAAAGGTTCAGCAGGATGGACGCCGGGTTGCTGGACAGGTAACGAGACAGGTGTCGCATGCCGGTGACGTCACTTGTCAAATGGCAACTTCTGGCTTAAGAAGGGGCTTGGCAGCCGCGATTGGCTGGCCGTGGAGTAAGCAGAGCCAATCACTGCACCGCAAGTTAAATAACTACCCCGACGGCTTCAGCCTTCTACACAAACTTCAAGTGTGGTAGGAAGCCTCAAAGTACTATAGGAGCCCAGGGTGAATAGGGGCCCTAGCAGGCAGAGGCCAAAAGCTTCCTGAGCTGGAGCCAAATGTAGAGGCACGGTAACCAAAATGCCTCATCCAACGGCCAGTCCGTCAAATGAGAGGCAAACGGTTAGCAAGAGGGGCAAATGGTTACCAAGAAGGACAAATGGTTAGCAAGAGGGACAAATGGTTAGCAAGTTGGGAAAATGGTGAGCAGGAGGGGGTAAATGACTTGCTGGAGGGGCAAACAATTAGCAGGAGGGGCAACTGTGAGGAGGCCCTTAGCTGGAGGGGCAAATGGTTAGCAGGAGGGGCAAATGACTAGCTGGAGGGGCAAACAGTTACTAGAGAGCTAGAAACGGTTAGTTTGGAAGGGCAAACTGTTAGCAGGAGGGGAAAGCCGTCTGTCTGCAACCTGCTGGCATGCACCAAGACCTGTCTGTCAGCTGGTAAAAAACGGGCCCAGATGGTGGTTAACCTGGCAGGGTGAAGACCAGGGTGAGCTCAGTTTATTCACTTGTGGTCCACAAACCGTCACTCAGTCCAACACTCTGACGGCTTAGTTCTGTATTTCCTGTTGAACCATTGTTTTGATCGGCCACAGTAAAATCTAATATGAACTACACCTCAAAGAATACGAGGTGGATCATTGGCTCGCTTCATTCAGTGCCCCTAAGTTGCAGCCAATCAAGTTGGTTTATGGGTTATAAATGACGTCGTTTAAGTCTGAATCATTCATGAGAGCGAGTACATTTGAATTTAGCTTCACCAGCAAAACTTGACAATGTGTTTTGCTATGATAGTTCTGAGTATGGTATTGTATGTAATTCAAATTTAGCCAGTGGTTTGGTGATAATATGATTTGCATTGAAGCATAGGTCTTTTTCTTTAGAAATGTATTTACATATTCAAATATTGATGCATGAAATTAAACTTCTCAAAATGAAAATAGGTCTGAAGGTGTTGCCAAACCGTGAACATAAAGGACCCCTGTTTTACTCCAAATTGTCTTGTTGAAGCACCATTTTTTGATCTAGCAATTTAGAGCACAATGTGGGAGTGTCCACCCGGCTGGTAGGAGTGGACTGGTGGACTGCATAGACCGGTAGGTGTGAGTTGATTTGTGATGAGCCACAGTTTGAACTGGCTCTTCAACGTGACACCGGGTGGTAAAATAGGGATTAAAAGGTGAAGGGGGCATTTAGCAGACGATTTTGTAGAAAGGGACATACAATCAGTAAATTTGTGGGGTTCGACATGTCGACAGTTGGAGGAGGGGGATCAAGGGGATCTAACGGTCGACCCTACGGTTAGCGGATGACCTGCTCTGTCCACCCGCTCTACCTACTGCCGCTCTACCTACTCTATAATAGGGACTCTATAATAGACCCAAAGTAGGATAACTTTGAATCAGGGATTCCTCTAAAAGATAAATGACTTATCTACAAAAACAAAAGTTGCATGGGCTGCACGTAACAATGGACAAGACATCATTGGTTTTGTGTGAATGGTTGGTACGTGTCTCTAGCTGTTGCTTCTGCTGCTCTCCGAAGCACAATATGATCCCAACTGAATCATGATATTAAGATGTACATTTTTTATTTATATTATTTATATTACATTGATATTGTAGCAATTGTACTGTACTGAAAGTGACTTATTGTAAGTACTGAATTCACTAACTTTACACTTTGAAGAAAACAAATTCAAGATTCAAAGTGTTTATTGTCATGTACAGCAGGGAAAACAAGTTTATCTGTGCAATGAAATTATTTCATTGCTGTCTACACTGATGCTGGGTTAAATATAAAAGAGACAAATACGTACAATATATATACAGTATATACAGTACAATAAAAACAGTGGCAATGTATCAACGTATGGACAAAAAGTGTTGGATGTGCATGTGTAAAGCTGTAAAACTTGTATCACTTGTATCAACCTGTATCACTTCAGGTTCAGTCAGTAATGGGAAATGGGAAATTAGTGGTAGATGCGATTTCTTGATTATGCTCACGCACAGCTGTAAAGCTGTCAAACTTTCCATGTGAAAATATATATAGATGAATCAAGTGAACCATAATGTTCCGTTCACAAACACAAAGATCACTTCAGGTTCAGTCAGTAATGGTAAATTGGTGGTAGATGCGATTTCTTGACTATGCTCATGCACAGAGCTGTAAAACTTTCCATTGAATAATGTGATTTAGATAGATGCAGTGCATGGGCGTGTCTACCTGCTGAATGTAACCACTGTGAAACAAGCAGAGAGGCTCTCATCAGAATCAGAATACTTTATTGCCATTTTTGCTAACATAATAGGAATTTGTCTCAGCGTTCCAATGTGTGCATTTCAACAAATATAGTGCAACAGGACAGGACAGTGCTAACAAGACAATAACAGGACAATTATAGAAATCATGGCAATGGGTGATGAGATATATACAAGATAAAGAGTGAAGTGCAAGTGCAGAATTAAGTCCAATGTGATTTCTAGTCCTGGACAAGTATCCCGGGGAGGAGGGAAGGAGGGGGGGGGGGGGGGGGGGGGGGGGTTGGTAGCCAGAGTCGTTTACCAGCCTGACGGCTGAGGGGAAAAAACTAAGTCTATGACAGGTCCTTGCAGTTCCAGGCAGCTGCAACCTTCTACCAGAAGGAAGCGGGTGAAGAGGCTGTGACCTGGGTGCGAGGGGTCGGCCATGATCTTTTTTGCCCTTCTCAGAGCCCTGGTGTCATGTAGGAATTTGAGGGAGGGCAAGGGAACGCCGATCACCCTCTCCGCTGATCGAATCACCCGCTGCACCCTGGCCTTGTCCTTTGCCACTGCAGCTGGGAACCAGGTGATGATGGAGTGGGTGAGGATGGACTCAATGATGGCGGTGTAGAACTGAGTCATCATCGTCCTCGGCAGCCTAAATTTTTTAAGCTGCCGAAGGAAGGACATCCTCGTGTGGGCCTTTTTCAAAAGGGCCGTGATATTCGGCCCCCACTTCAAGTCCCGGGAGAGTGTCAGGCCTAGGAAGAGGCAAGACTCCACGGAGGCAACCGGGGTTTCACCCAGCATGATGGGAGTGGGCGGGGCTGCGCTCCTCCTGAATTCCACCACCATCTCCACTGTCTTCCGCGCCTTGAGCTCCAGGTTGTTGCAGCTGCACCAGCTCTGTAGCCGCTCGATCTCCCTCCTGTATGCAGACTCGTCCCCCCTAGAGATGAGGCCCACCAGGGTGGTGTCGTCTGCAAACTTCAGGGGCTTGACCGACGGTTGGAGGGAGGTGCAGCTGTTGGTGTACAGGGAAAACAGGGCGGGAGACAGGACGCAGCCCTGCTGAGAGCCAGTGCTGGTGGACCTGGAGCTGGAAATGCTCTTCCCCAGCTTCACCCGCTGAGACCTGTTGGTCAGGAAGTCGGTAATCCACTTACAGGTAGAGAACGGCACCTGCAGCAGGGATAGCTGGCGCTCCAGAGTGTGAGGAATTATGGTGTTGAAGGCCGAGCTGAAGTCCACAAATAGAATCCTGGCGTAGTTCAGTGCAGTGTCCAGATGTTCCAGTATGTAGTGCAGAGCCATGTTCAACGCGTCGTCCGTGGATCTGTTGGCTCTGTACGCGAACTGCAGGGGGTCCAATACAGGATCCGTAATGGACTTCAGATGGGCCAGGACAAGGCGCTCCAGCACCTTCATGACAACAGAGGTCAGGGCGACCGGTCTGTAGTGATTTAGGCCTGTGACCTTGGCCTTCTTGTATATGGGGATGATGGTTGAGGCCTTGAAGCATGCTGGGATGTGACACAGCTCCAGTGAGCTGTTGAAGATGTTGGTAAATACCGGGGCCAGCTGGTCGGCGCAATGCCTCAGGGCTGAGGGAGAGACGGAATCCGGACCGGCCGCCTTCCGGGGATTCTGAGTCTTGAACAGTTTTTTCACCTCCCTCTCTGTGACAGAGAGGGGGGTTGAGGAGGAGGGAGAGAGGGGAGTGAGGGGAGGGGGCGGGGGAGGAGTAGCAGGGGGGTTGATGACCCTACTGGGGTGCAGGGGTGGTTGTGGCCCGGGGGTGTGGAGGGAGGGGGCCGGGGGGAAATCCTTCTCGAACCTGCAGTAGAACTCATTGAGCTCGTTGGCAAGGGGGAAGCTATCGGGCTGCCTTCTTGAGGCCTTTCCAGATGGAGGAGGGATTCCCTTCAGATAGCTGTTGCTGCAGTCTCTCTGTGTAATGATGTTTTCCCTCCTTCACTGCTTTGGCGAAGCTGTACTTGGCCCGCTTGAACAGATCACCGTCCCCGCTGCGCCTGGCCGCCTCCTTCTCCTGCCTCAGCCGCTTGAGTTTAACTGAGAACCAGGGCTTGTCATTGTTATAAGACTTCCTGGAGCGGAGGGGGACACACACCTCCCCACAGAAGCCGATGAATGATGACACAGTATCTGTGTATTCATCCAGGTTGTTTCCAGCCTCTGGCCCCGCCCACTCAAAGTCCTGGTCACAGCCTGCCCACTCCAACCAGGCACGTAGTCTCTCACATTCTTCACTGGACCACACTCTGAGCCAACTCACTACAGGTTTAGAGAGTTTCAATCTCTGCCTATAGCGAGGGATCAGGTGAATGATATCGTGGTCACTGTTGCCCAGCGCAGCACGTCGGACCGAATGGTAGGGCTGTCGGATTGTGCAGTAGCAGTGATCAAGGGTGTTCTCGCCACGGGTGGTGCATGTGACTTGCTGCCTGTATTTGGGAAGAGCCCGGCTAAGGTTAGCCTTGTTGAAGTCTCCCAAGACTACAGCAAAACTGTCCGGGTGCTGGCGTTCCACACTCATTATCTGCTCGGCCAGTGTGTCTACTGCTGCGGTGACGTCAGCAGCCGGCGGAATGTAAACACACCCGAGAATGAATGAGCTGAACTCGCGTGGGGAGTATAGTGGCCGACAGAGGATGAAGAGGGATTCTATATTAATGGAACAGTGTTGGAGAATCACTGTTACATCCGAACACCAGCGATCGTTCTCAAAAAAAAGTAATCCACCTCCACGCGACTTGTTCACTGCCTCGAAGTCCCTGTCCGCCCGGAACATAGTGAAGCCTTCCAACTCCACAGCCCCGTCAGGTATAGATAGCGACAGATGGGTCTCTACAAACACAAACACAGCCGAGGAATGAAAGTCCTTGCTCCATGCTACTAGACACTGGAGTTCGTCCATTTTATTGCAAATAGAGTTCACGTTGGCAAGGAAAATACCTGGAATAGGTGGACGCTTTCCCCTCCGACGCAGGCGAGCCAGAGAGCCAGCTCTCCTTCCCCGCTGTCTTCTGGTCCACTTAACCGCACGGGCGAAAAACGCAGTACCCCTCACAAGTAATGTAAGGGGTACTGCGTTTAATAACAAGTCTGTTATTGTTACTCTGTCTCTCTACCAAAGTGCTCTCTCTCTCTCTCTCTCTCTCTCTCGTCATCGGACACAAATCAAATTACATTTATTTGTGTTTCTATTTTGCGGCGTAAATTGCGAGTCGGATTTAGAAGCTGGTACATGAAATAAACAAAGTGACAACACACACACAGGTAGATCTCCCTCCTGTATGCAGACTCGTCCCCCCTAGAGATGAGGCCCATCAGGGTGGTGTCGTCTGCAAACTTCAGGGGCTTGACCGACGGTTGGAGGGAGGTGCAGCTGTTGGTGTACAGGGAAAACAGGGCGGGAGACAGGACGCAGCCCTGCGGAGAGCCAGTGCTGGTGGACCTGGAGCTGGAAATGCTCTTCCCCAGCTTCACCCGCTGAGACCTGTTGGTCAGGAAGTCGGTAATCCACTTACAGGTAGAGAACGGCACCTGCAGCAGGGATAGCTGGCGCTCCAGAGTGTGAGGAATTATGGTGTTGAAGGCCGAGCTGAAGTCCACAAATAGAATCCTGGCGTAGTTCAGTGCAGTGTCCAGATGTTCCAGTATGTAGTGCAGAGCCATGTTCAACGCGTCGTCCGTGGATCTGTTGGCTCTGTACGCGAGCTGCAGGGGGTCCAATACAGGATCCGTAATGGACTTCAGGTGGGCCAGGACAAGGCGCTCCAGCACCTTCATGACAACAGAGGTCAGGGCGACCGGTCTGTAGTGATTTAGGCCTGTGACCTTGGCCTTCTTGTGTATGGGGATGATGGTTGAGGCCTTGAAGCATGCTGGGATGTGACACAGCTCCAGTGAGCTGTTGAAGATGTTGGTAAATACCGGGGCCAGCTGGTCGGCGCAATGCCTCAGGGCTGAGGGAGAGACGGAATCCGGACCGGCCGCCTTCCGGGGATTCTGAGTCTTGAACAGTTTTTTCACCTCCCTCTCTGTGACAGAGAGGGGGGTTGAGGAGGAGGGAGATAATCTACACAGGTAGATTATCAGAGTTTAGTCCACCTGGATAGTTTCAGAGACATTTCAGGCTGTCTGTGGCGGTTTGATCGATCTGAGTGTCTGATTGGTTTGCGGAGCATGACGTGGGGCTCCGGTTTCCCAAAAGTTGGATCTGGCTCAACTTCTCTCCCGGGCGCCGGGAAAACCTGCGTTTCGGACTGCCAGCACGGAAACGCGCAACCCTCCACTGAAATTAATTGAAAAACGTTGCCGGAATCCGGCTTCCCTGTCCCTGTCTGAACACGTGCTTATTGATTTCTTTTTTTTATGGCTATCCCCCACTCCACAGGATCGGCGCCTATGGCTACAAATACACTGTAAATACTCACACATCCCCCTCCCTGTTTCTCCCTCCTCTCTCTCTTTTTCTCTCTTGCTGCAGGCTGAGCAGGCGCTGTGCCTGAAAATCCTCAGGATCCTGTTTTATTTTTGTTTTTTTAATCTGTTCCTGAGCCATACTCTTCGTTTTTTATGTTGTGCAACTTTATTGCAATTTAATTCAAATTACTGCTGTTCTAATTTTATTTCCATAACCTGTGTTATGATGACGGGGTTGTGTTAGCTCCACGGTCATTTAAATTTGCTGCAACTTTTGTTCAACACGGCTCAAAATATTATAACATTTTCCCCACCTTATCTGCTTTCTGTCTCTGATCCTGAGCCTGTCATCCATCCTCTGTTCTTAAAAGTGGAAGCTTGCGCATAACTTTGTTTCATTATATTGAAACCGTGTTACAGTGTTTCAGATCAATTCAAATGCGAGAGTGCATTGTTGTGATCGTGATTATTTTATTATATTTGTTCTGGTCATTTGAGCTTGATTAAACATGCCACCTTTGATATGGCAATGATAAAAGCTTGTTGCATTTTGTTTTTGGTGTGGGGGATTGGGGGTGCGTCAACCTGGTTGGGACATAGAAGGGGGTGCACGGCAAGAAAGTTTGGGAACCGCTGCATTACAACGAGGACATTTGAATTCAGCTTCACCGGCAAAACTTGACAATGTTTTTTTTACTACGTTAATTCTGAGGCGCGTAAGTACATTCCTTTTCAAATTTCATTTGTTTATTTTATGTAATTCAAATTTAGCCAGTGGTGATAATATGATTTGCATTATAGCATAGGTCTATTTCTTCATAAATGGAATTACAAAACTAAAGCTACCAAAAAAGTAGGAATGTTGAAGACCAATTATTCATAATTCTTATTTTTTCCTTCCTATATTAGTTCTGATTCAGGCCCAAGAGAGTCCTCGTTTGGTGTGGGAGTACGACTGTAGACTGTAAGACTTGGAGATACTGGTATTCTTTATTGTGATCATTGCTAATCAAAATTATCTCAATTATTTCTAGTGCACAATCAATCTTCTGGATATTTTGCCCAAATGTTCGCTTCAAGTGTGTTTGATTAAATTACAATCAAGCATCACTTTAATTTAAGGTTCACAGTGGAAAAAGGGCTTTCAGACTGTAAGCTGATTATTGAAAAGGTAATAAAATATTTTTGATCCCGTGAGGGAAATTTGGTCTCTGCACTTAACCCAATCGTGAATTAGTGGAATACACTCAGCACACAGTGATGGTGAGGCACACAGTGAGATGAAACAAACACTAATCCCGAGGCAGTGAGCTGCCAACAGCGGCACTCGGGTAGCAGTGAGGGGTTAGCTGCCTTGCTCAAGGGCACTTCAGCCGTTCGTACTGGTCGGGGTTCGAACCAAAAACCCTCCGGTTACAAGTCAGAAGCCCTAACCAGTAGGCCACGGATATGTTAACATATCCTGAAGTTCCTCTGCCGCCTGTCTCAGAGGGGGCAAATCCCCACATACTGTACATCACAACATCAAAGAGCAAACCAAAAGAGTTAGGGCTAGGGATTTTCTATCTCTGCATATAGTAGTGTGACATGTGTCTTATTTTTTAAAGTGATGGTTCGGAGTAAAATTCACCGTGAGGTAATTTCCACCAATAATCCAGCCAAATACCCCTTAAGATGCATTTTTAGCGACAGTCAATATTGGTAAAGTTCAGGGGTATAAGCCGAATGGCTTAGTACTGGAGTGAATGGTACAGTGTGTATATCTCGTAAATTACCCC
The DNA here is from genome assembly GCA_036785325.1 of Urophycis tenuis. Lineage (NCBI taxonomy): Eukaryota > Metazoa > Chordata > Actinopteri > Gadiformes > Phycidae > Urophycis > Urophycis tenuis. The sequence continues at coordinate 159,679 of JAXIVH010000120.1, read as the reverse complement.
ACTAATAATGAATGGATTGTTACCCAACTTCTGTAGTAGTACATATAGGGTCTGTACTCACAAAACGAGGCATTTGAAAGTTTGTAAGTACACCAGGAGTTTATTTCAAAGAGCACTTTCCTGATAGCTTCAACTATCTGCTGCTAACGCTACCGCTGCTTCAACGTCACTTCCGCCTTTCCGGAAAAGTTTGTAAAAGTCCTCTTCAACTATATACAAATAAATGGGAATATAACATCTAAACTATGGATTTGGGGACTGTCGTACACAACAAACAATATACATAATATCAAGTATTCAATTATTTCAGTTGTCAATACATTTCGATGGAGTGTTGAATTCACTAACTTTTTCCTTACTCTTGTGAGTTTTGAAGAGGACTTTTACGAACTTTTCCAGAAAGACGGAAGTGACGTCGATGCAGCGGTAGCCTTAGCAACAGAGAGTTGAAGCTATCAGGAAAGTGCTATTTTAAATAAACTCCTGGTATACTTACACACTTTAAAATGCCTTGTTTTGTGAGTACAGACCATATATGTACTACTACAGAAGTTGGGTAACAATCCATGCATTATTAGTGGGTTAATTTACGAGATGTACACACTGTACCATTCACTCCAGTAATAAGCCATTCGGCTGATACCCCTAAACTTGATAAATATTGACATCGCTAAAAATGCATCTGAGGGGGTATTTGGCTGGATTATTGGTGGAAATTACCTCAGGGTGAATTTTACTCCGAACCATCACTTTAATGCTGACCATTAATTGCCCTCTGAATAGTATTCATGTTCAAATTTAAATGCACTTAAATGATTGAATGAATGTAGTTATTAAAACTTATATGTGTTATATGTTTAATGTGTGAAAGAAAACACACACAATATTTGCATGCTGAGAGCTGGACTTTTATTTTGAAGTGTCAAAGTAGGTTACGTGAGGTTACGTCTATACTTGTTAACCGTAGCGGGCCAGTAGTAAAGACAATCGGTCACTCGGTGAATCTTCTTTTCCTTTCTCACACTCAAGAAAGCAATGGCTGTAAGTTTATAATGTAGTCCTTTGTATGAATGAAGATGTATAACACTCTGGGGATGTGATGTTAAGTTAACTGGGTAGTGAGCTGATGTAAAGTGTGCGCCTACGTTGGCAATTACGGTGTTTTAGCCTATTGTATTTTATGAGCGGACTCACTTTTGACCCGTAGTCCTAGCTATTCTTTGATAGCTTTATTCAATTCTGTTTATTAGCAACTTGTGCTGTAAGGGTTGTGTTTTTGTGTTGTTTCTGTTACAGTTACACTCTTGGTATTCCACAATATAAAAAGGGAAATAAAGGGAGCAAGACGCTCCGATCCTGGCTCAAGTGTGTACCTGAGTTTGGCTTGCTGTTAAACTGCGATAACGTAGGAGAGCTACATAACGCGCAGGGAGAACAGTATAATTAATATTAATTGATTATTATTCTCAGGAATGTTGAGGACTTCCTACCATGTTCCACATGACTCATTGATTCAGGAATTAATCAATTTTCCAAACAAGGACGGAGAGGGAGTTGGCGGAAGGTCTGATATGAGGATTCTGGCAATGACTAGAATTACAATTAAACAAACCTTTATCTGACTCCATATTTTGGCATATTACCACGGTGTGCGGATAAAGCACTAACTATGACCGATTACCTTATGAGGCAGGCTAAACCCGGATGATTGTAGGTAATTGAAATGTCTTTCCCGGTCCTTTGAGTCCCCCCGCAGAGATGAATGCCATGCCCCTTCACCCCTACTAACCCTAACCTCAATGAGGGTGCATAGATACGGGCAACCACGATTACCAGCGTACTGGTTCACTCGTTCCACCGCGGCTCTGTTCGATGAGCTACTTCGACTGTCGTCACAGGAAGTACTACTTCCTAGATAACCATGTCCATCACGGAACATCTTGCTGTTCTATTTGGACTCAAATTGAATTTCATTGTATTGTGTATAATGACAAAATAAAGCTTTCTATTCTATTATATTCTAAATTTGGTAGGATCAGGACTGGCTTCACCATGCTCACACTTTCCAATGCACCCCCTTTTGTCCAAACAGGGGGGGAGTCTGGAGTAGCCCAATGTTCTGCCACAGATGCCTTCCCAACCAGGGGGCCTGCCAAACTCAAGGCCCTCCAACAACTAGACCCATCTATTGGCGAATTCTTGACATTTTGGAAGAGAAGCGAACCGTCAACATATGGCGAATGGCAGATAGTGTTACACCGACTAGTTTATCCTCCAAATGTGGGTGCTGGTGTCCAACAATAGCTATTGCCCCAGTCCCTCCAGAGCGAAGTGTTTAGAGCCCTGCATGATGACCAGGGCCACCAGGGTTGTGAGAGGACCCTGAGTTTGGTCCGAAAGAGGTGTAATTGGCCCCATGTGCAACCCACCGTAGAAAAATGGTGCAGAGACTGTCCCCACTGTGCAGTGGCAAAGGCAGTGGTGCCAAAAATCCGAACCTTTCCTGGGACCCTTCTTGCCTCAAAGTCCTTAGAGATTGCGGCCATCTTGAGGTTCTGGAGCATGCTAGCGACAGCCGTGAGAACGTTCTAGTGGTGACTGATGTCTTTTCAAGGTTCACCCAGGCCTACCCAGCCCCGTAGCAGAAGGCCCATACGCTCGCTTACTCACAGAAAGATGGTTCCACCTCTATGGTATCCCCAAGCATATCCACTCCGATCAGGGCCGTTGCTTTGAGGGAAGTTGCTGCGAAATCTTTGCAAGTTGTATGGAGTAGAAAACAGCCACACCACACCGTATCACCCTGCTGGAAACGGGCAGTGTGAACGGTTCAATCGCACTTTACACAACCTCCTCAGAACTCTTCCAACGGAGCGAAAAAGGAAATGGCCACAACATCTCCCTCGCCTACTCTTTGCGTATAACACCACTGCACACGCCTCCTCCAGGTATTCGCCATATGAGTTGATGTTTGGCCAGAAGCCTAATTTGCCCATAGACTCTCTGCTAGGGGCTCCAGAAGAAGAGGAGGGTATAGGCTCTCTGGATGACTGGCTGCAAAGACACCAAGCCCAGCTCCAGTCAACCTATCGCTCAACCAGACAACATCTTGAGAACGCTGCCGCCCAAAGGCTCCGTCAACAGCCAAAAGGTAATACAGCCCCTCTCCCCGTGGGATCCATAGTGTACCACTTGAACCATGTCAAGGGGCGCAACAAAATACAGGATGTGTGGGAGTCTAATCCCTATCGGGTGATCCACTGTTTAGATGATGCAGGAAGGGTGTATTCCATCTGCCCAGTTGATGGGAGTGGTCCAGAGAAGAGGGTCAATCGGACAGAGCTGCATCTGGCCCCAGTAACCACGACACACCCTGCCCCTACGATCCCCCCGCTGGGCGACCAGGAATCACAAACTCCCACAGCCTTGGGGCAGCCTGAAGAAGAGGATGAGGATAGCCCATCCGTATGCATCATGTCACCACCTGAACCGGGACAGGGAAAAAACACCCCTGCTCCTGGTCTTGAGCCATCACCTCCTCAAGATGTAGCGGCAACACGCATGACCCGATCAACAGGACCCCAGGGATTGCAGCTTAGGATCGCATGGTCAGATCAACCAGGAAGACCCCCTGAAACAGCGCAGTTGCTTCCTGCTCAGCCGGCAGGCCCCATGCCCACTTTGTCAGAGGTCAACACTGCCCCACTTAGTACAGCTGCTCAAATACCAATTCATTTTGTTGTACACATAAACACACACATAAATCACAATCCAATACCAATTTTCCATCTTTATTCAAAATAAATGGCCCTGGATGGCATCAGAAGGGCACCAGACATAATATAGTAGAAGTATGAATGGAAACGCTCTTGACTAAATCTCTGCGCCTCCATCGCCACAGCATTGCAGAGGTGGGGGTTGAGATCATTTAGGGCCGTCTCCGTGCACGGAGAGAGGGGGATGGTTCATCAGAGTATTGTAAATCCTCCACATGTTCGCCTTGATGTTCTTCTCGGTGGCTGCGACATCGAATTTCATGAGCCCTTCTGCACAAGCAGAAAAAGGCAAACTGCAGTCATACACCCAAACAAGAATTGTGTGTTGCTAAAGCATGCTTGGGGAGTTTAAGACAAGTTACCAGCGATGCAGGCTGAAAAGCTGTGCCACTTTTTTCAATGTTTGGAACACAAATCGCACAGGTGTGTTGCCTCGGCCAATCAGAATGGCGTTTACTGGTTGGTGCTTTAGGCAATCAAAGTGACGTTGACTGGTTGTTGATTCTTTGGTTTCAATCCAAAGCCCTTAATAGACAGCTATCCTCGGCTTAAAATAAATAAACCAGTTAAAAAAACAGGCTATTCATTTATTATTACATTCCTTCATTACATTCAAACAATATATTTAAAAAAATAGGCTAGTCATACATATGAATGTTGATAACAATATTGATATAAATTTGTAACTAAAAAAATATTACTGTAGCCCGTCCCACAGCTGTAAATATTAGACGTGCGGTAGATGTCGAAAAAAGACGTTGCCTGGTGTTACAAAACAACCCCTTCAGTGGACCAAAATCGGATGACCAAAAATGACATTGAAAAGACTTCACTCTGACGTGACGTTACACAGTGGGTACTGCACCTGGCATAGACCTCCAAATGACGTCCAAAAAAATTACCAGGTTCAAAGGTCAAATGTTGAACGTAAATATGACGTACAAATAGTGGACGTAGTTTTGACGTTAAATCGATGTCCAGAATTGGTCATGGACTGACGGACCCAATATAGACTTGATCTGCACGTCTATCCAACATACAATGTTTAGTGGGAAACATTTAATTGCTCGTAATTTGGGATGTTGTCTTTTGTGTAGCCTGGTTGAGTAGATGAGAATTGATAGACTGACATAGAAAAAACAATAAATCCAATAAGATTCCAATAAACAATATCCAAAAAACCACGAAAGACTGGAAAGAGCCATTGTGGGAGATTTTTAGATACCTCTGGTTCAGTAAATGTCTGCCTTAAATGTCTGTACTGACACAGTTATCAGAGGATGAGCCTTCATAACAATGTCATTGATGCATTGCAGCTAAAACCACAGACCTAACGGTCACAGCACAAGATCATGTCACTAGTCACTGTAGAAGCTGCAGTTCTTCATGCCTTAGAAGTCAGAAATGTATCAGTTGTGTTAATTCTGCATACACACAAAGTCTTACTTATGCATGCATGTGTATTACCGCACACAGACTTATACACACACCTCGAGTCATCCTAAGCTTTTGTGTGACTTTTTCTGGTGCTTGGTGGCTATTTACAAGAATCACAAGTGTCCACAAGGCTTGGAGGATGTGACTTGGTAACTGCATCGACTTGTAGGTGTGAAGTGATTTGTCTGTCACAGAGCAGAGTATATACTCCCAATTACATCTCCGGTTTCAATTGGCTCCTGCACTCGAAACCAGATGGTAACAACACGATAATAGAACCAGACTATGCTTACTATGGAGACGGTATTTATCTAAAATATGACAAATCTAAAAAATGTTATAAACAAAATGCACATGCACTGCACGTAACAATTGTATGTGTCTCTGTAATGGACTGATTTTGTATTTGCTGGTCTCTGCAGCCCAATATGATCCAAAGGGAATAGTTATATTAAGATATTAGTGTATCTGAATTAAACAAAATCATTGCATTAAGATTGGAACTGTTCTTCCAAAAGTTTTTGAAAAAGAAATGTTTAAGAACTGACTTCAATAACTTAAAAAAAAATGTATACAGTATATAACAAATTAATCAAATTAACATACAATTTCTGTTCACAAACATGAAAACCACTCTTCAAGTACAGTCAGTGATGGGACAAGTTTGAGGCATGGCAACCACAATGCCTCGGCCAATGGCCGGTCCGGCAAATAGTTAGCTTGAGAGGCAAATGGTTAGCAATAGGGGCTAATGGTTAGCAAGAGGGGCTAATGTTTAGCAGAAAGGACAAATGGTTAGCAAGAAGTTCAACCTTGAGGAGGGGCAAATGACTAGCTGGATGGGCAAACGGTTATCAGTAGGGGCAAATGGTTAGCTTGAAGGGCAGGCGGTTAGCAGGAGGGGCAAATTATATCAGGATTGGCAAATGACTAGCTGGAAGGGCAAACGGTCAGCGGGAGGGGCAAATTGTTAGCTTGAGGGGCAAATCATTTGTTACGGCTCCCGCTACAACACCACCTTCGCAGCGCACACTCAGAGGCGCGCCGGCGCGCGGACGCGCCTCCGCAGCTGCGCGGCGCGCTCTCCGAGGCACGCCGTTGCGCGTCTCCGTGGCGACGGATCATCGCGGCTGCACTCGATCAGCAATCGACGCACTTGCAGCTGATGACGGAGGAGACAAAGACCGGCGTGCCCTTCGATCTGGGGCCAGAACGCCTGGCTCCCGAGTATAGTGAGTAGATCTCTGCAGCACCTCTCGCCGTACTTATGTTACTTTTCTCCTGTTCCCAGAGAACTCCTGCGCCTCGACAACTCGGACCCGGATGTTCTTCCCCACCCCTGACCTGTCGCTGGAACCCCGTTGCTTACTTGGACCCCCTCTTCTAGTTTTCCCCTGTTGCTCGGTTAAATAAACCTGCCTTTGATTTCCCATTGACTCTGCCTCATTTTCCCCTGCCTTGGTTACAGTACGTTCTGGCCATGACAGACCGCAGCCGCACTGGCAGGACGAGCCCCCCTCCACCGGCGGGGTCGGACATGAATGTGGCTGAGATCCTCCAGGAGCATGAGACCCGCTTCTCCACCCTGGAGAACAAGCTGGATGCTGCCTTCGCGAACGTCTTGGCCCGCTTGGATGTCCTTGGGGTTGTTTCCATACCACCACCACCACCTTCGTCGGCGGAGAGCGCGGGTGCACAGAACGTCCCCAGTCCCACCGTGCCCCAGGTCCGCCTCCCCCGTGACACCCGTGAACCCAACCTGGCAAGTCCGAAGCCCTTCGAGGGTGATTTTGTGTTATGTAGAGGGTTTTTAGCCCAATGTGAACTTATTTTTAAACTCCAGCCTTCCTGCTATGCCTCAGATGGGGCGAAGATCGCCTTCATTATGTCCCTGCTGTCTGGGAGGGCCCTCAGGTGGGCGACTGCGGTGTTGGGACAGAGTGACCGGCTCGCCATGGATTATTCGGCTTTTCGCTCTGAGTTCCGTTCAGTTTTTGACCATTCAGTGGACGGCGCGGATGCTGCCTCCCGCCTCCACTCCATTCAACAGGGTTCCCGATCTGTGGCAGACTACACCTTGGAATTCCGCATCCTCGCTGCCGACAGCGGGTGGGGGAACAAGGCATTGCTGAGCGCCTACAGACGGGGCCTCAGTGAGCCGGTCAAAGACGGGTTGCTCCGGGACAGGCCGGAGAATTTCCATGAACTCATTGAGTTAGCGCTCCTGATGGACCAACGACTAAGGGAACGTCGTGCAGAGCGTGAGCTCCGTCCCCCAGTTTCACAGGCCCGCTTGCGTCCTTATGAACCCCGAGCTCCTGAGGCCGGGCCCGTCTCACCCAGGGTCCAACCGGCGGTCGCACCATCACCTGCCTCTCCCTTTTCCACAGTAGGAGCCGAGGAACCCATGCAGCTGGGCAGGTCCCGCCTGACAGCCGGGGAACGTGACAGAAGGCTCCAACAGCGCCTGTGTTTGTACTGCGGACAAGCCGGGCACTATCTTCGGGAGTGCGTGAGCCGGCCAAAAGATGGGGCTCTCTAGTCAGGGGGATGCTAGTGAGCCGGACTTCCGTCCCCCATTGTGAGGGTACAGCTGCCATTCTTTTTCCAGCCACCCTCAAGTGGAAGCAAGGATCCGTCACTGTGGGTGCGTATCTGGATTCTGGGGCTGACGACAGCTTTATTGACTTTGATTTTTCGGTTCAAGCAGGCATTCCTCTAGTCCCGTTGGAGGACCCCCTCTCTGTGCAGGCCCTGGACGGGCACTCTCTCGGCCCTGTAACCCACCGGACACAGCTGCTGCAATTGACCCTCTCTGGAAATCACACGGAGTCCATCAGTCTCTTGGTTCTCCATGCCCCCATCGCCCCCTTGGTCCTCGGGCGGACTTGGCTGAGGAGGCATGACCCCCACATCACTTGGAGAACAGGTCAGATCCTGGGTTGGAGCACCGCATGTCACGCCAACTGCCTCAGGTCAGCCACCCCACCTTCCGTGAGCGCCCTGACCACCCAGTCACCCTCCCCTGACCTCACCGGGGTTCCCCCAGCCTACCACGACCTGGCTAGGGTCTTCAGTCAGGATGAGGCTGTCTCTCTCCCTCCACACCGGCCTTATGATTGCACAATTGACCTTGTCCCTGACCCCATTCTCCCCTCGAGCAGGCTCTACAACCTCTCCCTCCCTGAGAAACAGGCCATGCAAGACTACATCTCCGCCTCCCTCGCCAGCGGCATCATTCGCCCCTCCAAGTCTCCGGTGGCAGCGGGATTCTTCTTCGTGGGTAAGAAGGATGGTACCCTACGTCCGTGCATCGATTACCGACCCCTCAATAACATAACCATCAAGAACAAATACCCCCTGCCATTGTTGAGCTCCTCCTTTGAGCCCCTAGCTTCCGCCTCCATCTTCACTAAATTGGACCTTAGAAATGCCTACTACCTGGTACGCATGAGGGAGGGAGACGAGTGGAAGACCGCCTTTAATACTCACTTGGGACAGTTTGAGTACCTGGTAATGCCATTTGGCCTGGCCAACGCCCCTGCGGTCTTCCAAGCCCTCATAAATGACGTACTTCGGGATATGTTGAACATTTTTGTTGTTGTTTACCTGGATGATATCCTGATTTTTTCTAGGACACGGCAGGAGCACCAGCAGCACGTTCGGCTGGTGCTGCAACGCCTGCTGGAAAACCGCCTGTTCGTAAAGGGGGAGAAGTGTGACTTTCATGCCACGTCAGTCGGTTTCCTCGGTTTCATCATTGAAAAGGGGCAGTTGAGAGCCGACCCTGCCAAGGTCAAGGCGGTGGCGGAGTGGGCACCACCCACCAACCGGACTGAGCTCAGACAGTTCCTCGGCTTCGCTGGGTTCTACCGTCGTTTTGTCAGGGGCTTCAGTAAGATTGCAGCCCCCTTGCATGCTCTAACCTCTACCCTCCGACCCTTCCAGTGGACACCTGAGGCTGATGGGGCGTTCAAGACCCTCAAGGCTAGCCTGGTTTCTGCACCAGTGCTTATCCACGCAGACCCTGACCAGCCCTTCACGGTAGAGGTGGACGCCTCCGATTCCGGCATCGGAGCCGTGCTCTCTCAGCGCTGTGGGGCTGACGACCGCCTCCACCCCTGTGCCTTCTTTTCGCGGAGACTCACACCAGCGGAAAGAAATTATGACGCTGGTAACCGCGAACTGCTGGCAGTGCACGAAGCTCTGGGTGAGTGGAGGCAATGGCTCGAGGGGGCTAGACACCCGTTCGTCGTCTGGACCGACCATCGCAATCTCACCCACATCCGGGCAACCAAAAGACTGAATGACCGCCAAGCCCGTTGGACTCAGTTTTTTAGCCGGTTTAATTTCACCCTCACCTACCGCCCCGGGTCAGCTAACACCAAGGCAGACTCCCTCTCCCGACGCTTCTCTGGTGAGCCCCGTCCTGTCCCGAATAATGAATCTGTTCTGCCCCCAGCTCGAGTGGTGGGGATGGTCACCTGGGACGTCGAGACGCTGGTCAAGGAGGCCCAGCAGGTCGACCCCGGACCCGGAGGTGGTCCTCTCAACAGGTTGTATGTCCCCAGGGAGCTACGCCCGCGAGTGCTGGGGTGGGGCCACTCCAGCATTTTCTCCTGCCATCCGGGGGTGTATCGCACACTCACTTTCATCCGGCGGCGTTTCTGGTGGCCATCCGTGGAGGCAGATGTCAAGGAGTTCGTCAGCGCATGTACCACTTGTGCCCGGAGTAAGACCCCCCGCAGCCCTCCGGCTGGTCTTCTGCATCCTCTCCCCACACCTGCGCGCCCCTGGTCCCATATAGCAATGGACTTCGTGACAGGGCTTCCCCCGTCCTTGGGACACACCGTAGTTTTGACCATAGTCGACCGGTTTTCCAAGGCTGCACACTTTGTGCCTCTCCCCCAGCTTCCCTCCTCCTCTGAGACTGCTAGCCTCCTGGTCAAACATGTGGTCAGGTTGCATGGGATACCTCTCGACATTGTCTCTGACCGGGGTCCCCAGTTCACCTCACGTGTGTGGCAGGCGTTCTGCAAGGGGTTGGGGGCCAGCGTCAGTCTATCGTCCGGGTACCATCCTCAAAGCAACGGCCAGGCAGAAAGGGCTAACCAGTGCCTGGGCACCATGCTGCGCTGTGTTACAGCACATCGGCCTTCTTCGTGGGCTAAATACCTGCCCTGGATTGAATATGCGCACAACTCCATGACCAGCTCAGCCACAGGTATGTCCCCGTTCGAATGCTCCCTTGGGTATCAACCGCCTATGTTCCCCGAACAGGAGTTGGAGGTGGCAGTACCAACTACGAAGGCCCACCTCAAGCGGTGCCGCCGCATCTGGAGCCTAGCCCGGACCTCCCTGCTACGGGCTACGGAGAAGATGCGCAGCAGTACTAACAGGCACAGAGTCCCTGCCCCCGCATACCAGCCAGGCCAACAGGTCATGTTGAGGGCCCGGGACCTCCCCCTCCAGGTACCTTCTCGCAAGCTTGCTCCTCGTTACGTGGGCCCCTTCACTATAGAAGCCGTTGTCAACCCGGCTGCGGTGCGCCTTGCACTCCCACCCTCCATGAAGGTCCACCCCGTGTTCCATGTTTCTCTGCTTAAACCTGTGGTTACCAGCCGTCTGTCCCCGCCAGTTCCCACTCCTCCTTCCCCACAGCGTCTAGCCGATGGCGATTTGGTGTGGTCGGTGAAAAAGATTCTGAGGGTCCGCCGTCGGGGCAAGGGTTTCCAGTTTTTGGTCGACTGGGAGGGTTATGGCCCGGAGGAACGTTCGTGGGTCCCTCGCTCTTACCTGGCGGGCCCCACCCTGTTGGACGATTTCTATCGGGCCCACCCCGATGCTCCAGGACGCTCGTCGGGGGCCTCGCATAGGGTGGGGGGTACTGTTACGGCTCCCGCTACAACACCACCTTCGCAGCGCACACTCAGAGGCGCGCCGGCGCGCGGACGCGCCTCCGCAGCTGCGCGGCGCGCTCTCCGAGGCACGCCGTTGCGCGTCTCCGTGGCGACGGATCATCGCGGCTGCACTCGATCAGCAATCGACGCACCTGCAGCTGATGACGGAGGAGACAAAGACCGGCGTGCCCTTCGATCTGGGGCCAGAACGTAAACCACTGTTACGGTCCGTAGCCTGGCTCCCGAGTATAGTGAGTAGATCTCTGCAGCACCTCTCGCCGTACTTATCTGTTACTTTTCTCCTGTTCCCAGAGAACTCCTGCGCCTCGACAACTCGGACCCGGATGTTCTTCCCCACCCCTGACCTGTCGCTGGAACCCCGTTGCTTACTTGGACCCCCTCTTCTAGTTTTCCCCTGTTGCTCGGTTAAATAAACCTGCATTTGATTTCCCATTGACTCTGCCTCATTTTCCCCTGCCTTGGTTACATCATTAGCTTGAAGGGCAAACTCTTAGCAGCCTTCTGTCTGCAGGCTGCTGGCATGCACCAAGACCTGTCTGTCAGCTGGTAGGATCGGATCCAGCTGTGGTAAACCAGGCAGGGGGAAGACCAGAACAAACTTAATTGATTTGCTGTGATCCACAAGCTCTCACCCAGTCCAACACTCTGACAGCTTGGTTCTGCGTTTCCTGTGGAACCTTTGTTTCCATCGGCTACAATATGATCTACCATGAACTACACCTCACAGAAAACTAGGTGGATCATTGGCTTGCTCAATTCAGTGTCTCTAAATTGCAACCAATCACAGAGGGTCTATGGGTTATAAATGTTGTCTTTTAAGTCCAAATCTGTCATTACACCTCAGTACACTTGAGTTCAGCTTCAGTGCCAGAACTTGACAATGTTTTTTGCTATGATAGTTCTGAGTATGGCACGTAAGTAAATTCCTTGGCAAATTACATTTCTTTCTAATTTATGCAATAAATGTAGCCATTTTTTTGTGACTTGCATTGTAACATAGGTGTTTCTTTGTTAACATATTTACAAAACTAAAGTTGCCGAAAAAGTATGAATGTTGATGGCAAAATATTCATAATTAATTTGTAATTAATTAGTTCTTTTTTCTTTTCTTTGTTAGCGCACATGCATGCCCAAGAGAGTCCTCGTTTGTTATCTTTGAAATCAGTAGGTCTTGGAGATACTGTTACTCTTCATTGTGAAACTGATCAAAATGATCACGATAATTTATACTGGTAAAAGCAACCTTCTGGATATTTTCCCCAAATGGTCGCTTTGAGTCTGTATAGTTCAATTACAATCATGCACCCATATAATTTAAGGTTCACAGTAAAAAGAGGGCTTTCTGAATTTAGTCTGATCATTCAAAACGTAACTAAAGGTGATGAAGCAAACTATTTCTGTCGAAAATACTCGGTTGACAACTGGAATAATTGCACATTTCTGTCCGTCAAAGGTAAGATACATCCCTTTTGATCGTTATATTCAACATCATTACGAGTATTTTTTATAACCTTTTAATGATGATTATGTTATTTAACTGCAGATCACAATGACCATAGGTTTGTCTACCAGACTTTGGTCAGACAGCCTGTGTCAACATCAGTTCAGCTGGGAGACCCTGTGGATCTCCAGTGCTCTATTACCTCCCAGAGGATGGACCACAGTAACCAGTGCCAAGAGGAACCCAGTGTGTACTGGTTCAGATCTGGATCAGGACTATCTTACCCTGCTGCCATTTACATGAATGGAAAAAGGAGTGGTGAATGTCACTGGTTTAATATACACCCTCTGGTGCAACCTAGACACATCATCAGTGATGTAACCTGAAGTCATAGGGTGTTTCGGGTCTCTCAACATCAGACACCCTCGCCCAGGCGACCCAGCCGGGGGTGATCAGACCCCGGCTTGTGTCTAGGTAGCTTGTGTGGCCCACGGATCACCCCTCCTGATCCACAGCCATCTTGATGCCTTCTCAGCAGCATCAGTGGTGTTCTTGATGGCTTTCTTGCTGTGCAGTCCCCTTATTCCCAACAACTTGAGGGCCCTGCAGAGTGACTGGCCTGCGAAACCTCGGCATCCAACCTCAATGGGACTAATAATAACAATAATAATAATAGATTTTATTTATAATGCACTTCATATCAAATAAATGATCTCAAAGTGCTACAATGCACACATACACACACAAAAAAGGATAAAAGTGACGTCATAGAAAAATGTAAAACTAGCATATAAAAATAAGCTAAAACCAGCATATAAAAACAGATGAAAGTATTTTAGCTAAAAGCTTTTCTAAAAAGATGTGTTTTTAGGCCTTTTTTTAAAAGAGTCCACAGTCTGTGGTGCCCTTAGATGGTCAGGGAGAGCATTCCACAGACTGGGTGCAGCAGCGCTGAAGGCTCGGTCGCCCATAGTCCTGAGTTTTGTCCTGGTTTGTGTGATGTGGTTTGCATGCTCAGACCGGAGATGACGTGAAGATGAGTGGGGGGGGATGAGTTCTTTGAGGTAGGGGGGGGCAGAGCCATGGAGACACTGGTGGGATAAAAGGGAAACCTTGAATTGAATTCTGAACTGAACCGGAAGCCAATGGAGGGATTTGAGGATGGGTGTGATGTGCTGGTACTTCCGCACCCTCATCAGGATCCTGGCAGCGCAGTTTTGAATGTACTGGAGCTGCTGGATGTTCTTGCTGGGGATCCCGATGAGGAGTGCATTGCAGTAGTCCAGCCTGGAGGAGATGAAGGCGTGGACAAGTTTCTCGGCGTCGGGGAGAGTGAGTGAGGGGCGGAGTTTAGAGATGTTTCTCAGGTGGAAAAAGGAAGTTTTGGACAGATGTTTGATGTGGGCCTCAAAAGTCATGTGAGGGTCCATTTTGACACCAAGATTTGTGACTGAGGGTGAAAAGTGGATGTCGTGACCGGAGAAGGTGATGCTGGTGATAGTGGATGACCGGATCTGGTGTGGGGTGCCAACAAGAATGGCTTCTTACATGAAACAGTCTGTATGTAATCATATTAGAATATTTTATTTTCTGTGTGGAGGTTTTCCTTCATGCAGCCTTCCAGTATACATGTTATGTCCTTTTTTTTCCAAGTTTTCTTCTTCTGCACAGACGAGTCTTCCATCCGTTGCGCCGGCATTCGCCTGCCAGTTCCTCATACTTGGCCCTCTTCCTCTCAAATGCCTGCTCCATCCGGTCTTCCCAGGGCACAGTCAACTCCAGCAGTATCACCTGCCTTGTTGATTCTGACATAAGAACCAAGTCCGGCCTAAGTGTGGTCACTGCGATGGTCTCTGGGAATTTAAGCTGTTTCCCCAAGTCCACCTTCAGCTGCCAGTGCCTAGCTGTTGTCAGGAGCCCCCCTGTTTGGCCTGGGCGGTGTTGAGGCTTCTCACCAGATTTAACAAAGGTGATTGAATGCCTAGCTGGCTGTTGCTGCTTGCTGAGTGAGATCCCCGAGCAGATGGTATCTGCTATCACCTTCAGCACCTGGTCGTGGCGCCAACGATAGCGCCCCTCGCCCAGGGCTTTCGGGCAACAGCTTAGGATGTGCTCGGGTCTCCTCCAGCCCTGCTCGAACCTCTTCCTGGATAAGCTGCCGCCTCTCCTTCCCCCGGGCCTTGTTGTACCGAGGTCCTGGGTTGCTCCCAAGCCCTGCCCGGCCTGTCGCCATTGTTCCCACCAGAACACCGTGGCGCAGCCGCGCCTCAGCTTGCTCAACCGTCTCCTGGGCTCTCCACTTCCGCCCAGTCCGCACTTCAATCCCCGCTAAGGAGACTTTGGTGTCACTCGAGTCTCTGTACAGCAGCACCTCTCTCGCACGGGTAACCATGAACTCCTCCGACAGACTACTGAAGGGAAGTCGCAGCTTGTTCTTATGCCCATACAAGGCTATGCTGCTGAGGCTTCTTGGTAGGCCCAACCACCTGCGAAGGAAGCTACTTACCTTACGCTCGAAGCCCTCAACGGTCGTTAGTGGGACATCGTAGACCAGTAGTGGCCAGAGGAGGCGTGGCAGGATGCCATGCTGATATATCCATGCTTTATACTTACCTGGCAGCCCTGACTTATCCACCGCCACTAGCCAGTTACCCAGTTCTCTGCTGGTCGCCTTGAGCGCTGCTTTGTCCCTCAGGGTGCCATCAAAGATCTTCCCCAGGCTCTTCACTGGCTCCTTTGAATTCCGATGGAATCTGGACACCTCCCAGCGAGAACCGGAACTTGTCTGTGACCTTCCCCTTCTTCACCACCAGGGAACGGGACTTAGCAGGCTTAAAGCCCATATGCGCCCAGTTAATGAGCCGCTCAAGGCCTTGGAGAACCCACCTACAGCCTGGAACTGATGTTGTAGTAACTGTCAGGTCATCCATAAAAGCTCTGATGGGAGGCTGCCGCACACCTGACTTGGTGAGCGGTCCTCTGCACTCCACCTCCGCTGACTTAACAAGCATGTCCATGGCCAAGGCAAACAAAATCACTGAGACTGTACACCCAGTGATTATGCCTTTCTTCAGCCGATGTGATGCTGATGTTACTGTTCCCGAGGTGACTCTCAAACTGAAAGAGTTGTAATAGTCCAGTACGAGGTCCCTGATCTTGCCTGGAACATGATGCCGGTCAAGCGAGGTCTCCACCAGTTTGTGAGGAATTGACCCGTAAGCATTAGACAGGTCAAGCCACAAAACTGCCAGGTTCCCATTGCCCTCCCGGGCCTCCCGGATGAGCTGAGTAACAACTCCCGTGTGCTCAATGCACCCTGGTACCCTTGGGACCCCCCCCCCCCCCCTTCTGCACAGAGGTGTCGATGTATGCATTCTTCAGGAAGAACTCTGTCATGCGCCGGGCAACAATGCTGAAGAACACCTTGCCCTCCACACTCAAGAGTGAGATGTTTCTAAACTGCTCGATGATGCGAGAGTTCTCTTCCTTCGGAATCCATACACCCTCTGCATGCCTTCACTGCTGAGCCACCTTCCCCCTCCTCCAGATGACCCTAAGGATCTTCCAGAGTCGCTGCACGAGCCTGGGGCACCTCTTGTAGACAACATAAGGTACTCCACTGGGACCTGGAGCTGAGTTGGATCTAGCTGCTCTGACTATGTCCTCAACTTCTCTCAGGGTTGGCTCCTCGGTGTTAAATGCTGAAGTGGGTTCTGGTGGTGTAATCAGAAAGCTGCAGGGTCCAAGATCCTGCTCCCTTGCGCTGTCGCTGTAAGTTGCCCTGAGGTACTTGTCAACCTCTTTTTGAGAGCAGGCCAATTGTCCACCTCGCTTCTGCCCAAGGATCTTCTTGGTGAAGTTGAAAGGGCCTGAAATGAAGGCGGCACGCTTCTTGGCTCTCTCCTTCCCCCTCTTCCTGTGCCATTTCGCACGACGGAGTGTCGTGAGATTCCTCCTTACAATGTTGCGGAGCTCTGCTATACTTACCTTCTCTTCCTCTCTTGCCTGCTTGTACTGCCGTCCTAGCAGTCTAAGCTCTTGCCGCAGCTGGCTGATCTTCTTCTGCCGTCGGTTTGGCTCCCCTGCACCGCTGATCGGGTGGTGCTCCTTGGTGCCAAACCTTTCGGCGGCGATGCTGACAATCATTGCAGCATCTCCTCTGGCTGTGGCTTCGAGAATCTGATCAACATCCGCATCGAACTGGCACCACTCCTTCACCATGTTGGCCGAAGGCCACTTAACCCGACGGTGTTCTGACTGCATGACTTGGGGTAGGGCTTGTGGGGCGTGGAGGGTCTGGGCACTGTGGGGTGACTCCGGGCCGGGCTCCTCCTGCGTCCCATCAGGCACTGGTCCTGTGCGTTGCACCACTTGCCTCCCAGTCAAGCATTTCATCTTGGTCTGGTGGATCTTAAGACCACGCGGGTTTTTGCAGACTTTACCACATAAGCAAACTGCACTCATAGTCATAATTCCGTTAGCTTGGGTCAAAACCTGTACGTCCGTCCTGTTGGGATGCTCATCCTCCCCCCCTCTCGGGCACCCCCGGGGGTATAACTCTTTAGGGTTTTCCGTAGCTTATTGTGGGTACTCCCTCACGGGAGCTGCAGTTTGGGGTGCTAGCCCTCCCTGCCCCGGTTGCTGTCTCTCCAGCTGTCTGCTGCCTCTCCAGCTGTCAACACTCTATCCGTGGTAGTCATCCGGTCTTTCCCGGAGGTCACTGGCTCTGCCAGAATTAACTGGTTTAATATACACCCTCTGGTGCAACCTAGACACATCATCAGTGATGTAACCAGTGACCACAGTAACCAGTGCCAAGAGGAACCCAGTGTGTACTGGTTCAGATCTGGATCAGGACTATCTTACCCTGCTGCCATTTACATGAATGGAAAAAGGAGTGGTGAATGTCAGAATAGTTCTGTGACTATGTCTGCTTCACAGAGCTGTGTCTACACCCTCCCCAAGAACAATGTGGATATATCTGATGCTGGGACTTACTACTGTGCCCTGGCAGCATGTGGGGAAGTTATGTTTGGAAATGGAATGAAACTGCACATAACAGGTTAATATGTGTGTTATTTTTTCCACATCGCGTTTATTCACTTAAAAAATATGCTTTTCATTTAACTCAACATTGCTCTGTATGCCAAACAGAATATCGCCAAAAAAATAAGTCAGTTTGGTTGGTATCGTAAATCTACAGAACTTGTTTTCATGTCAACCATAGTTTCAGATGAGAAAGTATAAAGCCTGTTCTAATTTTAGCCCAGAATTGCAGTCAGTCTTTTTTTCCTTAATCCGCAAAATACTAGCATTCTGGAATGCAGGAAGTACAACAAATATCAAAAAGTATGGATTTACAAGAACTTGTATTTATATTTTTAATGGGCCCATGCCAGTGGATGTGGTTTGGATAAAAAGTTGACAAAGCTATCTAATGGTCCAATGTTGATTATCCTCTATAATCCTCTTTCTAACCAGAAATAAAATGCACTTTTGTGAGCATCACTAAGGTACAGTACATTCTCCAGAATTGATCTTGGGGGACTTTTTCCCCCCCAGATATATACAGTTGTGTGACAGTTTTCTGTCTTACATTTTAATCATACCTATAAATATTGTATGGTTTTTATTCTCAGGAACTCTGAGCACTTTGTACAATGGTCCACATGACTCAGGGATGCAGGAACAGGCGTGTCTGTTTCAACATGTTGCATTGTTTAGTCATTATATTAACAGTTACTTTAAGTCACATAGAGCACAAAAACAAGTTTGATCATGTGACTTTTTATCGTTTTTTTATTCTTAAAATGTATAATAGGCAGAAAAGTAAATGTACCTATTGAACTGTTTGAAGAAAAATTATAAAAACTTTTAAAAATACATTTGTACATTTGAAAAACCAAGAGAGGTGTAAATATTTTTTAATGTTATCTGAACGATTAAAGGAATGTTTTCCAAAGAAATATTTAAAATAAAGATTAATATTACTTTATTGTTTTCAATAGATAACCATCTGCTTGCACATACTGTAGCTTCCTGGTTGAATAAACCGGTGTATTGTATGGTTAAAGTGACAAACCAGCAGGTTCTAGACCTCAGTGTATGTTTAGACTGCAATGCACCTGTAGGATTGTAGCTTTCACTTTCACTCCAGAGGAACTGCTCTCTACTACAACTGTGAATGCTCTCAGATGTTTGGTTGTAATATACATTTCTCTGTTGTAGGACGGGGAAACAGATTCCTTGAACTAAATAGCGTTGAAGTTCTCTGGTAGGAAAGCCAAAGCTGAGAAGAAAAACAGTGAAAGGACTCGGGAGAGTCTGTATTCCGCTGTCAGTACGTTTACATGCAGCAAGAAATTTGAATTTCTAATCGTATAAGACATCGTTCGGACTTTTTAAGTGCATGTAAACATCTTAATCCGACCTACTTCGGACCTACTTCGGACCTATTTCGGACATCTAAAATCGGATAACTACACCTGGATAATTGGATCATAGTCAGACTTTTAACGGCATGTATACTCAGCAATCGGATCTGAATCGCATTTTGCATTCTGCGCACGCGCAGTGCCATTCTGCACATGCGCAGCGCCACATAGCCTCCAGAGTCAGCCCATGCTCCGGCTGTTAATCCGATTCTCTGAACGGCATGTATACTCGGACAAGTGATCCGGTCTTACGCATGTCATTATCTGATCCGATCAGAAATTCGAATTTCTTGCTGCATGTAAACGTACTGTGTGAGAGAAACCGGCCACTGAAGTCCATCAATCTCAGAGTTTTTGTCACCTCATGAGGCTGAAGGAGGTGATAATGGTGGTCTTGATAAAGTGATGGTTCGGAGTAAAATTCACCCTGAGGTAATTTCCACCAATAATCCAGCCAAATACCCCCTCAGATGCATTTTTAGCGACAGTCAATATTTATCAAGTTTAGGGGTATCAGCCGAATGGCTTAGTATTGGAGTGTCCGATACAATGTGTATATCTCGTAAATTACCCCACTAATAATGCATGGATTGTTACCTAACTTCTGTAGTAGTACATATATGGTCTGTACTCACAAAACGAGGCATTTTAAAGTTTGTAAGTACACCAGGGGCCTCATGTACTAACAATTGCGTGGATTTTCTACTGAAACATGGCGTACGCACAAAGCCAGAAACCGCCGCACGCACAAAAAAATTCAGATGTATCAATCTGAGCGTACGCCTGAACCCAAGCACATTTCCTTTGTACATACCAAATCAACGTGGAATTGAGCGCACGTGCACGAGTATCAGACTTCTCCCTGTCCACGCCCCTATTCAATTATGTTAATCATATTTAAATGAGCCCTGCATCAGGGATTCCCCTCTGTACGATCATAGAAAGAGAATGAGCACATCTAAAAAGCGAAAATTTACCGAGTGCGAACTGGAGACTCTCCTGACTGAGGTGGAGGCACGGAGGGTGGTTTTATTTGGCAGTTTGTCCTCCGGGATTAACAGCAAGCGGAAGAGGAGTGAGTGGGACAGCGTGTGTGAGGCGGTCAACGCTGTGGGTTCAGAGAGCCGCACACACGCTGAACTTAAAAAGAAGTGGTCAGATATAAAAATGGAAGTGAAAAGGAGGACTGCTGCCCACCGTCCCTTCAGGAGACCTATTGCCCTCTCAACGACTGACCGAGTGCGGGTATGGAGGTCATTGTACCTCCGCTCTCGGTCAGTCTGAGGGTTGGTCAGAGGGGTCATAAGCCACATCCTCAGTGGGTAGCCACGGTCATGTGTACCCAACATGAGTACTTTGCACACAGAGACAGAGGCTTGAACGAAAGATCCGAAGCTGTTGCTTAACCAGCGAATCAATCACACAAACAAGTAATGCTGTGAAGACAGGATAGTATTTGGGGACGTACACTCAATGCGCATCACGGGGATTAATATTAGGACAATTAAAAGAATACAATTACTCACCAAGAAGCCACCCATCGCGCACAATGCCAGCCTGCAGTCTGTTCCCAACTATGCTGTTACTCAGAATATATGAGTCGTGCGTTGAACCAGGGCACCTCGCCACAATGTTGGTTAATAACATTTGCGCATCACATATAATTTGTAGCCTACATTTATTGAATGGAAATGTTTCCTGTTCACATACAAATTCGTCATGTGATGGCGCTTTTATGGCAATGTGAGTGCAGTCGACAGCTCCGATTATATTAGGAAAACCGGCTCTCGCTGCAAATTGCTTTAATGTTGACCTGTTCAGCTGCATTGTATGGGAATGTTATATACCTGGCTGACAGGCGGATGAGTCCGGCCCACACGGCTGGCATGGCCCGGCTCAGGGTCGACTGGCATATACCCGATCGGTCGGCCAACTCTCTTTGAAACGCCCCGGTTGCCAGGAACCCCAAGGTACTAAGTACCTGTACGTGGACCGGCAGGGCATGGCTCCTTGCGGTGGCGCGCTCCAAGGCCGGCCGCAGCTCTGCACATAACTCAAGCAGGATTGCCCGAGGGAATCGAAAGCGGCTGATGAGCCAATTGTCGACAATTTCGAGAGGATCGTTTCTGTCTCGAAAGACACGCTCTCGCCTAATTGCGCCATTCGCAATGTCCTCTAATTGTTGACGGAATTTTTGGGTGTGCTTTTATACCCAGTCATGTTATTGCAGACTTGTCGGTGTTGATTGTTCATCGGTGTTAATTGTTCACGTGTCTCGAATGTGCACATCACTCAATCAACTACTATTTTACACATTCCTTTATTATGACAATTTCCCCAGCATTTAAATATTTTTATTTCTTATCTCTTATGTCCATCTACTGCGTAGAGGTTGTCTGCCATGTAATAAGAATTTCATTGCTCTGACAAATTAAACATGATGCTTTGATCACCTCTAAGTGTCGCCAAAGGGTCAACTGCTGTAGAAATGTGCGTACGCCAGCTCAAGAGTTGACGTGAGGCACGCAAATTTCTACGGCCATTTCAGTCTTGATACATCTGCACTTTGCCGTGAGAATGAACGTACACCATTTTTTTGTGCGTACGCAACGTTCGTACATGAGGCCCCAGGATTTTATTTAAAAGAGCACTTTTCTGATAGCTTCAACTCGCTGTTGCTAAGGCTACCGCTGCGTCGACGTCTCTTCCGTCTTTCCGGATAAGTTCGTAAAAGTCCTCTTCAAAACTCACAAGTGTAAGGAAAAAGTTAGTGAATTCAACACTCCATCGAAATGTATTGACAACTGGAATAATTGAATACTTGAAATTTGAAAATTGCTCTTTTAAATAAACTCCTGGTGTACTTACAAACTTTAAAATGCCTCCTTTTGTGAGTACAGACCATATATGTACTACTACAGAAGTTGGGTAACAATCCATGCATTATTAGTGGGGTAATTTACGAGATATACACATTGTACTGGACACTCCAATAATAAGCCATTCGGCTGATACCCCTAAACTTGATAAATATTGACGTCGCTAAAAATGCATCTGAGGGGGTATTTGGCTGGATTATTAGTGGAAATTACCTCAGGGTGAATTTTACTCCGAACCATCACTATAAGCACTTGTTTATTGTCATGAGTATGTGTAGATACTATGTAATGTTTGGTCATGTTGCTTTTTTTGGATCATAAACATTAAATGGTCATTTTTGTGATTTCGAGAAACCTATCTGGTAGATTTGCAGCGGTACTTGGCCATGAAGAAAATATTAAACACTATTCAAATATTGATGCATGAAATTAAACTTCACAAATTAAAAAAAGGTCTGAAGATGGTGCCATACTGTGAACATAAAAGACCCCTGTTTTACTAGGGTTCTACCGAGTTGTATTGTTAAAGCGCTATTTTTGAATCTAGCCATCTGTGACAACATAGTGTGGGAGTGTCCACCCGGCTGGTAGGAGTGGACTGGTGGACTGCATAGACCGGTAGGTGTGAGTTGATTTGTGTGGACACTCCCACTAATATGACATCACAAAGAGCTTCAGTTTGAACTGGCTCAATAACGTGACACCTGGTGGTAAAATAGGGAGTGTATAATAGACCCAAACTAGGATAACTATGAAGCAGGGATTTGTCTAAAAGATGAATGACTAATCTACAAGGTAAATGAACAAAAGTTGTATGTGCTGCACGTAACAATGGACAAGACATAATTGGTTGTGTGTGAATGGTTGGGACGTGTCTCTAGAATGGCTTGATGTTGCTTCTGCCGCTTTCTGAAGCCCAGTAGGATCCCAGCTGAATCATAATATTAAGATGTACACATTTTTTTATGCAATGTAATCAACTGTTGTATTGATATTGTAGCAATAAAAGTGCTGAATTCACTAACTATAGACTTTGAAGAAAAAACAAATATATATGATATATGAATCAAGTGAACCATCATTTTCTGTTCACTAACACAAAAATGTATTTTCAGGTTCAGTCATTGAAGGGAAATGTACGTCCATTTCATGGTTGGTTTCTGCAGAACCTCAGAAACACATCTTGTTTATGTTTGTGAGTGTTGGTGGTGTGTTAAAAACCAAGACATAGCTGACCACAGCCCTTGTGTCTCAGCTCATGTTCTGCTTGGTGTCTCACTCTCTGTTTCCAACCCAGTGGTTGAAAAAAATAGCAAGTAGCAAGAAAGGAAATTCCACTTGTTGTGGTATCTATGAAGCAGGAGGACACTCAACAATAATTTGCACTAGAACACATGGCGTCTTTATTTCCTCTAACACAGTTCTCCTCACAGTGGCCCAACATGGCCAAAAGGGTCACAGCCAGTATTGCAGCACAGAAGAACAAAAAACAGACTGACTCTCTGGGAAGCAGATACAGTGAACACAATATTTCCCCCTCGCCCCTCTCCGAACATTCAAGTGTGGAAGGATGTGTTAAAGTCGCCCAAATGAGCCATGGTCGAATACGAGCCCTAGTCAGCAATTAACTGGAGGGGCAGACTGATACCAGGAGGGGCGAGCCATGTGACTGCCAGGGCACCTTGTGTGACTACAGCAGCAGCGGGCAGGTGGGAAGGAGCAGCCACCTAACACAGGCTGCTGGCATGCACGAGACCTGTCTGTCAGCTGGAAGGATGCGGGGTCCAGCTGTTAACCTGGCAGGGTAAGGACCAGATTGAGCTAAGCTTATTGGCTCGTTTGGGTCGACAAGCTCTGACAGTCCAACACTCTAATGGCTGGTGGCTTGGTTCTGTGTTTCCAGTGAAACCTTTGTTTCGATCGGCCACAATACAATCTAACATGAACTACACTCTTAGAAAAAAGGGTGCTTGTGGGTGCTATATAGAACCATGGGGGTTCTTTGCCAAGCAAATAGAACCTTTTGCCTAAAAAGGGTGCTATTTCTTGCACGTGCGGTTTATTTGAACTTCAACAAACTTTAACGAACCTTTCTGAAGACTTCCATTCTACCCGGCTTCTTAACGGTAAGTGTTTAACATTTTTATCTCCTTAAAATGAAACATCCGTGTTTTAAGACAGCAATTAAAAGCAAAAGTTTCTCTTCAAATAATACATGGGCGTGTTTTTGAATGACGTGGGGCGTTGACATTTATACATCTCGGGGCTTTTTTGTTCTTCGTTCACAATAGTGTTTTGCTAACTCGCTTAATGTCAACTTTCTTCAAGTAACATTTGTTGATGATACACAAGTCACAAATGGCAAACTTACCAACTGCAACAGAGATAAGATTACGTGATCTGTTTATTTTGGGGAGGGTTGGGATGACGGTTACGACGAAGTTGTTTTGTCCAGAGGATGTTGTCAGTGTGTTGCGCCGCTTACTCGATACTTACTAGACTATGCTCGTTAAAACAGCTTGTAGATTAGATATTCTTCACTACACTTCATTATACAAGTATGAATATAAGGCAGCAAAACTCTTCGGTTTTGGCTCCTGGACACTACAGCAATAAATCATAATAATAACTAAATAGGAAGCCTATGTATTGGACTTTGAAGTGCCAGTTTGTTTGGAGATTTGGCGAGCTAGATTCAGTTATCATATCTTTCTGAATCAGGAGTTATTAAGGCCCCATCTACACTAACCCGGGTAAATCCAGAAATGCATAAATATTTATCCGTTTAGCCCTTCCGTCCACATTAGAACGGAGAATTCCGACGCTGAAAACGATGCTTTTCAGAAACGGTCGCTGAGGTGGATGGATGTGAAAACTCCGGGTTCGCGTTGTAGTGTGATCAGGGTAGACGGAGGCTTTTAGAAACAATGACGTTCGGTTGCCATGACAATGCCGCAAGCTTGCGCTCGAGATGCTCAAGTCGCTCGAGTCGCTCGAGACGCACAAACATGGCAGTTGAAATTGAAAGAATGGTCTATCTGAGCAATGAACTTATGTATCTTCAGTTACAATTTGGCATATTATGTAACACCTATTCGCGTGTATTAACGCGTAACCATAACAATCATTGTTTATCAGTCATTTCAGTGTGGAACGTGGATGCAAAACATTCCGTAAACGATATGAAAACGATAGTGTGGACGGAGATCGTTTTCATTGCGAATGTGCGTTTTTATATTTACCCGGGTTGGTGTAGATGGGGCCTTAGACCCCATTCACACGGGGAAAATATCTGGACGTACGACAACGGCGCAGCGGGAGTCCCAGCAGGTGTGTGTGTGTAAAAGGAAAAAAATCTGGACGTACGACAACGCCTTTTCCTTTTCACACACACGGACCTGGGACTCCCTCTCCGCCGTTGTCGTACGTCCCACGTCACCAGCAAACGACGTCCCAGGTCCCTCGAGCAGGAAAGCCGGGGTCGGGGAGCTGCCTAAGACCAGTCCGATTTACACTAGGCTGAAACTGTCGCAGACTCCCCGCTGGGCGGTCGTACGTCCACCCTGGAGGTGGCGTACGACAAAGACGTACGTCCATAAAAATGCCAGACGTACGACACAAGGGGCCGATTTACATGCAGCAAAGATGGCGACGTACGACAATGACGTACATCGTCGACGTACGACAATGACGTACGTCTTCGATGTACGTCATTGTCGTACGTCCAGATATTTTCCCCGTGTGAATTGGGTATTAGTTGCAAGTCTACATATTGTTTTTGGATAGAACATCATCATGTAGGCTATTTAGGCATTGTTCAAATAACAGGAATCTGAAATATGAATTACATGACTGCGTGGGGGGGGGGGCAGGTGCGTAGAATACGGTGGGGATGGTGGGGACGCGTACCTTTGTACCCACCACTTTTTATGAAAGAATCCCCCGTGTGGGATTCGCACCGGCTTCTTTCACCTCTACGTCAGTACGTCAAGCTCGACAAAGAGAGATGAACTCTACTTTTACACGACGCTTTAGTATGATAGCGTCACAAGCGGAATTTTCACGCCATCACGAACGGAGTGGTAGTGGTATAGCAAGATGCCATAGTGCGTTGAGTAATGGTGCTCCCTGACTCATCCCAAAAACAACAGTCAACAAAGTGAACGTAATGAAACAGTGAAATGCAACCCAACATGTCCTGAACAGAATGCCAGAATGTCGCAATGCATTATGGGAAACACTCCCCCAACACGTTACAATATCCACGATTTCCTCAGGCAAGTACAACAAGTTGAACTGATAATACAAGAAAACACAAAAGCATTAACCTAATCTACACAAAATAGAAACAACATTTAATTTGCTTTGTGTCCGATGACGAGAGAGAGACGGAGAGAGAGCTAGCACTTTGGTAGAGAGACATAGAGTAACAATAACAGCGAGCGAGCGCCGGTCTCGATAAAGCCGTTAATCAGAGAAATTAAACGTTATTTCCCGATTGTTTCACAGCGGTTACATTCAGCTTGTAGACACGGCCATGAACTGCACCTATCTGAATCACATTATCCAATGAAAAGTGCTCTGTGCGTGAGCATAGTCAAGACATCGCGTCTGTGTGTGTGTGTGTGTGTGTGTGTGTGTGTGTGTGTGTGTGTGCGCGGGTGTGCGTGTGTGCGCGCATGTGTGTGTGTGTGTCATCATCACATTTTTGTATACATTTTTATTAATTAACATGACCTGCGCGAAAGGGGGAAAAAAATGAATGCGCGTCATTGTACCCAGCACTTCTGAAAATGCACTTCCGAATGCGTCTCTGTCCCCAGCACATTTCAAACCAAACCTACGCCCATGGGGGGGGGGGGGGGGGCTCACAAATATGTTAATCTATAGGCTAATTTTTGTGTTTCTGTATTTATTTATTTTTTAGGAGACATGGTTGACAGTTGGACCATCCATGAGGTCTGTTTGTGGCTGGAACAGAGTACCTTAAGTGAAGCAAAGCAAATCTTCCACGGTAACAGATCTTGCCCTTGCCAATAATGGAACATTTCTTCAGATGTGGGTTTTGCCGTGTAGTTAAGTTCACTATCCAAAAATACCTGAGCCATTTGCTATTGGCACACCAGCACCAACCAAATTTTTCTGCATCATGTGTGGTTGAACAACTGCAGTGCAGGAACAGTGCGGGAAGAAATACAAAAGTGTCGGATCATTAAGAATTCACATTTACAGAAACCATCGTTGTTATTTACAAAACAACCCTGTGCCTCGTGCAGATCATTTTGAACCTGAGTCTGAGTCTGAGTCTGATTCCGATGCAGCTAGAAGAGCCTGTGATTGGTGACAGTTTAGATATTCTTCTGTCTGGATTGAAAAAACATGTTGCTCTCTTCATACTCAATCTCCAGGAAAAACATCTCCTTCCTAAATCAACCCAAGATACCATTGTTACAGATCTAAAATGTATTTTACATTTTTTCCAAGAACATTACTCAGATATTGTGAAATTCCATCTGCATCAATCTGGCTTTGTTATTGAGGAAAATGAAGAATTGGACAGTCTTCTGTCTGACACAACAGTATTTGATCGGACATTTGAGTTTGTGCAGTCTGAATACATGTTACAGCAATATGCATCAACCGATCTTGGGATGGTATCTCCTGTACAGCATGTGTTGGGAGTGAATGAAAGGGGATTGCCTGACACTTTTCAGTATGTTCCCATTGAGGCTCTGTTGAAAGTCATTTTGGGGAAAGATGACATCTTTAATAACATTGCACATGGTAGAATCCATGAAGAAGGCTTTATAAGCTACTTCACCGACGGAAGAGGCTGGCCCGAAATGCTTTCAATTTTAAAAACATCTGTCTCACACTGGCCAAACGTCACCAACTTAGACAGTGCTGGGAGTTAACTTCAGTGGATGTACTCAGGCAGGATGAGTATACTGAGAGGGGATGTTCTTGTCCGGTGAGGTCTCTGTCACATCAAATTCGATTGGGCCTTACACAGAGATTTGGCGCAGAAAATGTTGAATTGGAGGAGGATGTTTTGGTGGTCCAGAAGCTTTGCCTTGACAATGTTTTGTATTCAATCATGGAGGTGAATGGATTATCACCCAACCTGGAAGAGCATGATTATCATTCCCTTGATCTTTATCACCTTGATGATAATACTGCCATTAGCCTTCACCATGCTGTATATAAAAGGTAGACCTACATAACAGGGAATTACATACTATTATCTACAAGACCAATTAAAGCAAAAATGTTGGGTGGCTTAGTTTTTATAATCTTCATTTTGTCTTTGTAGGGCTTATATAAGTTCCTTTTCTTGTTTTCCTTAGATGAAGAAATCGATGGAGAAACACTGTTGGGCTTGACAGAAAATATGGTGGCGCGCCTCTTTCCCCGGTTGAAACAGCAAGTGAAATTTATAGAAGAATTGGAAAAATTAAAAAATAGCCATCCTCCAACACGGTATGTACTATTCACATTCTGAAAGCAATTAGACACTTAAAGAATTATTATTCTTCCATTGCTCATAAAGTGAATTTAGTACTGCTTGTTTTTTGTTTTGTTTTGTATGTTTTTTGTCAAGGTCAATTATTCACTAGGTCTAAAATTTACATTACATTTACATTTACTACATTTACATTTATGCATTTAGCAGACACTTTTGTTCAACGTGACAGTAAATGTTCAGTTTAAAAGGAAATCAAGACTTTAGTGTAAAGTTGGTTTTTGAAGTGTAAAACACGAGTAAAATGGATACCCTGTGCATATCATACCAATGTACTGGTAATTACACCAGTCCGTCTGATTATCTGTCTGTTTGTTTGTGTGTGTGCCTGTGTGTTTTTCTCAGAAATTACAATCTTGCAGTACCCCCACCAACCCAAACTACTCCGACTCCAATCCCCAAAACAACAGCCTGGCCTGCTTTATATACCCTCCCAGTATTCAGCCCAGAGGTCAGAGAGGCACTAGTTAAAAAAGACCCTGCGTTTTACAAGAAAGACAAGTCACATCTTCGCACAGCTCTGATTACCCTCATTTTTGATGACATGACACGTTATACATGGTAAGTTTTTGTGATTGGCTTATATAAAGAGGTGTGTGCCTCACCTAATAATGGCCAGTGAATTAGTTCAGGCACAGGTGGACTCTACTCAAGTTGTAGAAGCATCTCAAGGACCATTGATAGAAGTAGGAGACTCACCAGAGCTCAATTGCAAGTGTCATAACAAAGGGTCTGATACTTATATAAATGGAATATTTCAGTCTTTTATTGTTTTATAAAATCACAAAAGACTCCAAACACCTGCTTTTTGGTGGAGTGTTGGAGTATTTTGTGTAGATTGATGAGGAAAGAAAGACAAATTGAATCCATTTTAAGATTAGTCTGAAACATAACAAAATGTGGAAAACTTGAAAGGGTCTGAATACTTTCCGAACCCACTGTACATATACTGTACATTTTTACAATTCACTTTTTTTTTCATTTTTGTCCGACGTATAAAAAGAGGATTACAATTCCAACTACAATACAATTAAAACATTACTAAGAGTACTACTTACTAACAGGAAAGATGTGATTGATCTTATTTCCTCTCACAATGCAGGTATCCAAGCCATAAAATGTACAGTGATGTCCTGGGAGCACTTATAACCCGGTATCCATTTCTCAGGGATGGAAGCCTCTCTGGATTTGTTAGTATTATTTATCTTTACTATTATTATGTTGGTGTACTTGTTGTTGCTTTGCTTGTTCATTGCAGATGTACTGTGCTGAAAACATTCTGTTATTGTTATCCCCTTTTAACTAAGGAAACCCTTTTGGAGCGCCTAAAAAATAAATTAAAAAAAGAGCGGAGAACCCTTGTACACATGGACAAAGTCCTAGAGATGAAGCAGAAATATGGGCAAAAACATCCATCAACAACAACAGGGGTGACAAGACCAAGCCCCAATAGGAAACGACAAGTAGGGTGTCAACAAGAATTGTCTTTTGTAGAGTATTTAATTTAGTATGTTCCCATTGCAGTTCTTTTTTATGGGCTGATTTTATTTTCTTTCTGTTATTTCTTTCTTTTATTCACTTCTCCCAAGCTCTCAACCGAACCAGTGGAAGCGGAGGATACTCAAAGTATTGCTGAACACTTGAAAGCCATCACTGAAGAGCTACACAAAAGCAGGCCAAATTTTGAGAACATCAAGTGGAGGATGGAAAGGACTCTGCATGCACGAACTCCACTCTATAAGACATCTACAGCTGCATAGCTATTCCAGCAGTGTCCATTCCTAAAAGTCCTTTGTCTGGTAAGCCAATACTTTTAATTGCATTTGCTGATGACCATAGTCAACAGTTGGTCTTAGCATTGAAGATAGGAACAGATGTGAGAATTACGCTACTTTTAGTGGTTAATCAGCAAGTGCACAACTATCTGTGAAAAGAAATATGGTCGAGATTGGCTAATCACTTTTCTTTTGAGATTAAAAATACTCTCATTTTTGTAGCTACTTTACGAAATGAAGCTAATATTTGGCCAGGACTTGGACTTGGTGCTTAGCAGTTACCTGCATAATGCTACTGAGAAGATAGTTTAGACCTGTAAAGGACCACTAAAGAACTCCTTTACTGCTACAATGTCGCAGGCACACCCTCTGCAATCAAAATGTAAGTGAATTGTCTTTTCAGGTAAATTTTAACTATCAACATTGAATTATCAGTTGAAGAGAAAAGTTGGCATTAATTTAATGGCAAGTCATGTTTTGATTGTTGTTTCTGAGGTATGCTGAGCAATGCTGCCGTGATGCTCCTGCTGACACTGATGAAGGAAAACCAAAAATTTCTGTACTGCATCAATGAGGTAAGCCATATTATGATGTCTGTTTCCATTAAATGAAATCTCTCCAGTAGCAGTGGGAGCAATAACTGTACTGTACTGTTGCTGGTGGCTCTGGCCACTCACCAACTGTCCTGTGACCTGTCCCACGTCACTCATCAACTGTCTTGTGCCACATGCCTATTGTCCTGGGCACTGTCCCAAGCCACTGGCTTACTGTCCCGTGTGCTGTTCCGAGCCACTGGCTTATTGTCCTGCACCACTCATACTGTCTTATGACACTTGCCTACTCTCCCGTGGCTCTCACCCACTGTATCATGTGAATACCTACTGTCTTGTGCACTGTTCTGTGTCAGGTTAGGTTTAGGGTTACGCACATGGTTAGGTTTGCATCAATGGCAAGTGTCACAGCACAGTATGCAGGTGGCACAGGACAATAGATGAGTGGCACGGGACAGTACACAAGACAGTAGATGAGTGGCGCGGGACAGTGTACAGGACATTAGACTAGTGGCATGAGCCACCAGCAACAATACAGTAGAGTTTTTGCTCTAACTGCCTCTCATGAAATGTTGGAGTTATTAAACTTGAAGTGCAGTAAAAAAAGGAAGTTACAGTATAATTTATTCTCTTCAGAAACCACCAGCACCGACGCCAACCATGATGATTCGTTGTGAAAATTCTCCTTTGGCGGAAGTAATGGTTTCCATCAAGATTGATGGCGAATTTGTCATTGGCCCCTCCCCTGACATTGATGCCTCCTTAGGCCTTGTCTGTATTTTTTGTCTATATTTTCTTTTTGATGTTCAGTACCCAAAAGAGGCCCACCACACATTACTATTCTTTGAAACACGCCTTAACCTCTCTATATCTAAGCCCTCCACTCCAGTGTTGCGTGTGGAAAAAATGTTATCATAAAGTGTGTTTAATCATTTGAAATTAATTTTTAAAAATGTAACTATTGCTGTTCTGAGCGTATTTATGACACATTTTTTATGCAAGTAATATAGAAGATATGTTTAACCAATGAATATGTAAATTAATGTAAATATGTATCTATTGTCGTTTTGAGTGTCTTATGACACACAATTTTTTGCGAGTTATATAAAAGATATGCCAATGAATATGTAAATTAATGTAGAAATACTGAATACAGTATTTGAATGATATTTGACTGATGTGTCAATTTTTGATTGATGTTGTGTATTTGTATTTAACATTTCGTACACATTATACGCTACTTCTCATTAATTAGCACAATGAGTGAATATGAATAATAATGAATTAATGAAAGTAATACTACTACTACTACTACTACTAATAATAATAATAATAGTAATAATAAGTAGTGGTAGGCCTAGTAGTAATAAAACAGACCAGTAGTTCCATATAGAACCATTTCAATGCAGAAAAATGGCACCCTCTATGGTTCTTCATAAATAACCTTTTTGAAAGGTTCCATTTGGAACCATTTAGGGTGTCTTATTTGTATCAAATGATAGAACCTTTTTAGGTTCCATGTGGAACCTTTTTTTCTTAGAGTGTACACCTCACAGAAAACTGGGTGGATCAAGGGCTTGTGTCATTCTGTGTCTCTAAGTTGCAGCCAATCACAGAGGCTCCATGGGTTTATAAAATGCGTTTTTTAGTCCAAAGTCCAAATCTTTCATCAGAGCGAGTACACCTGAGTTCAGCTTCTGCGCCAAAACTTGACAATGTTTTTTGTTGTGATAGTTCTGAGTATGGCACGTAAGTAAATTCATATTTTATGTAACTCAATAAAAATGATCCACAGGTATTTGGTGATATTATCACTTAGCATAGGTCTAAGTTAAAACAAACAAACTAATAAATGTCGACTCACCAATGATTCATTCTTATGTTTATGTGATTTTTCAGTGCTGATTGAGGGCCAAGAGAGTCCTCGTTTGGTGTCTGTGAAATCAGCAGGACTTGGAGATACTGTTACTCTTCATTGTGCAGCTATAGAAGAGAATGGCAATCATTTTTTCTGGTACAAGCAGTCTCCTGGATATGTTCCCCAAATAATTGTTGCCTTTAATGCATTTGAAATCGAGCCCTTATTTGATTTAAGGTTCAGTGTAGAGAAAGAGGCTTCTGGCTTTATTCTGATCATTCAAAACATAACTAAAGATGATGAAGCAAACTATTTCTGTCGACAAAGTATGTGTAACAACTTCAATAATGGCATCTTTCTATCCGTCAAAGGTAAGCTAACTCCCTTTCAATATTTACATTCAATGTCATGAAAGGCTTTTTAAGGACATGTATGTGATCTTTATTTATCTGTGCAGATCACAATGACCATAGGTTTGTCTCCCAGACTGTGGTCCAACAGCCTGTGTCAGCATCAGTTCAGCTGGGAGACCCTGTGGCTCTCCAGTGCTCTATTACCTCCCAGAGGATGGACCACAGTAACCAGTGCCAAGGGGAACCCAGTGTGTACTGGTTCAGATCTGGATCAGGACTATCTCACCTTGCTGCCATTTACCTGAATGGAGACAGGAGTGGTGAATGCCAGAATAGTTCTGGTCCTCCATCTGCTTCACAGAGCTGTGTCTACACTCTCCCCAAGAACAATGTAGACACCTCTGATGCTGGGACTTACTACTGTGCCCTGGCAGCATGTGGAGAGGTTGTGTTTGGAAATGGAACAAAACTGGACATAACAGGTCAATATTTGTGTTTTGTTTTTTCTACATAGTGTTTATTCACTCAAAACATATGCTTTTCATGTAACTCATATTTGCTCTGTATGCCAAACAGAATATATCTAACGAAATAAGTCAGTTTAGTTGGTATCGTAAATCTACAGGATTTATTTTCATGTCAACCATAGTTTCAGATGAAAAAGTATAAAGCCTGTACTCATTATAGCCCAGAACTGCAGTCTTTTTTTCCTTAATCCACAAAACACAAACATTGTGGAATGCAGCACGTACAACAAATATCAAAAAGGTGTGATACAAACACATAAAGAACTATATATGGATTTACAACAACTTGTAGTTATCTTTTTAATGACTAGAGAGGCCCATGCCAGTGGATGTGGTTTCGATAAAGAGTTGACAAAGCTTTCTAATGGTCCAATGTTGATTATCTGATTCTAGAACCCAACTGGCATCTAGTTACCGTGGTGCTTGGAATACTTTCGGCCTGCTATCCGGCTGTTATTATAATCCTCCTTCTAACCAGAAATAAAATGCACTTTTGTGAGCATCACTAAGGTACAGTACATTCTCCAGAATTGATTTTGGGGAACTTCATTTTTTACAGATATATACAATTGTGTGACATGTGTCTTATGTTTTAATTTGCTATAAATATTGTTTGGTTCTTATTCTAAGGAACTCTGAGTGCTTCGTACCATGTTCCACATGACTCAGTGATTCAGGAACAACAGGTACGTCTCTTTCAACATGGTGTTATTGTTTTTTGTTCTTAAAATGAACAATTAACAGCAATAAATATTGTTGGCCTCTTGAATGGTTTGATGGAAAAATATTTTTTAAAATACATTTGTACATTTAAAAATGTGTGACAGGTACAACAGTTGTGTTGGGTGTTTTCCAAATACTTATTGAAAATGAAGATTAATATTTCATTTCTAATGGTCCAATGTTGGTCCAATGCAAATTAAATGCAAATGAAAACAAAAGACAACACATTTGTACATTTAAAAATGTGCGACAGGTACAACAGTTGTGTTGGGTGTTTTCCAAATACTTATTGAAAATGAAGATTAATATTTCATTATTGTTTTCAGTAAATAAGCACCTTGTTGCACAAAGTGTAGCTTCCTGGTTGAATAAACAGGTCTGTTTTGGTTATGGTAACAAACCAGCATGTTCTAGACCTCAGTCTATGATTAGACTCAAATACATTTGATTTTCTTATCAGAGGAACTGCTCTCTACTCCAACTGTGAATGCTCTCAGTTGTTTGGTAGTAATACATAGTTCTCTGTTGTAGGACGGGGAAACGGATACCTTGAACTACGCAACGTTGGAGTTCTCAGGTAGAAGAACCAAAGCTGGGAATAAGAACAGTGAAAGGACTCGGTAGAGTCTGTATTCTGATGTGAGAGAAACCACCAATCTGGGAGTTTGTGTCACCTCATGCCACTGAAGGAGGTGATAATGGTTGTCTTGATAGGCACAATATTGTTTTTTATGTTTAGTAATGTTGCATTTTTTGGATCATAAACATTGAATTGGTCATATTTGTGATGTTGTCTTTTAAGTAGTCCATCTGGTTCAGAAAGAAAGTTTGTCTAAAAGATTAATCTACAAAGTAAATGAACAAGAGTTGCATGCGCTGCATGCAACAATGGACATCATTGGCAGTACGTGTCTCTAAAATGGCCTGATGTTGCTTCTGCTGCTCTCTGAAGCCCAATATGACCCCACTGAATCATGTAAAAATATCTGAATTCAATGTAATCAATCATTGCTTTGATATTGTAGCAATTGTTAAAGCACTGAATTTACTAACTTTACACTTTGAAGAAAACAAATATATATGATATATAAATCAAGTGACCCATCATTTTTTTTGTTCACAAACACAGAAATCTGTTTTCAGGTTCAGTCAGTGAAGGGAAATGTACGTCCATTTGATTGTTGGTTTCTGCAGACCCTCAGCAACACATCGTTTGAGAGCGTTGGTGGTGTGTGTAAAATCGAGACATGGCCGACCACAGCCCTTGTTTCTCAGCTCATCTTCTGCTTGGGGCCTCACTCTCTGTTTCCAACTCAGTGGTAAAAAAAAATAGCAAGAAAGGAAGTGAAACTTAAAAGAAGCACGAGGACGCTCTCATTTATTTCCTCGAACACGATTCTCCCCACTGTGGCCCAAGACCGCCCAAATGGCCATAACTGGTGTTACAGCACAGAATCACAAACAATATGCTATATGCACAATGACAATAAAATTGTATCTAATCTAATCTAATCTAATATAACGACTC
This sequence comes from Urophycis tenuis, assembly GCA_036785325.1. NCBI lineage: Eukaryota > Metazoa > Chordata > Actinopteri > Gadiformes > Phycidae > Urophycis > Urophycis tenuis. The sequence continues at coordinate 123,953 of JAXIVH010000120.1, read as the reverse complement.
CCTGAGAAGGGTTTACAGTGAACACAACATTTCTCCCTTTATATATATATATATATATATATATATATATATATATATATATATATATATATATATATATATATATATATATGTGTTTTTTTTTGGCGAGCTTCACATTGGTTTACATTTACAATCATATCCACACACAGGTTCTATCACTCTTTTCCTCCTTATTATTATTATTTGAATTATTTGAATGTTGTGTATTTGGGTCTAGCACTTTATATAATTGAGTCTATATGATGGTGTAAGGATCGTGTTTGACCCTGTGACTTATATCCTCTAATAATCACTCCCTATCAATTGCTTAAATATGCTCAGAGTTAGATCTAAACTAGGATCCATTGTGTATTTTCTATTGTATATTTGCATTGCTGTTTAAAGCTATTGAATTTGTTTCAATGCCAAGCATAAACTGTGTTTCGCTCCATAGTGCCCCCAAATTCTCCTCGTTTGTATTTAGTCTGCCTGCTGGTTAAAAAATAAAAAATGTGACCAGTAGAGGGCGATATGTAACCGAGTTTACCGTCATCCCGTCCGGTGTTCGACTACCAGACCTACAGAAGACATGCCCATTAGGCCTATACAAGAGCGGGTTATTCTAAAAACATAAAAAACGCTTAGTGATTGTGCACAGTGACACTCCCCTTAGTACAAAACAGGTATTTGCTCCACATGCCTATTGTTATAATGAATTACTTAGGCCTACTTTTATTGCAATTGTGTTAGGTCAGCACTACACCATGCATGTATTATTTCATTTATGAATTCAGATAGCAGTAGCAGGCAGGTTTGCTCAAGGATGGGTAAAACTGCACTATCCTGCCGTAATATTCATTGCATTCATTGTAAATATTGCATGCAGTGCATACTCAACAAATCACAGATGAAGTTCCACAGGCGGGGAACAGACAGGAACTTGGCAGAAGGCTGTTTACCGCCAAAACACACATTGTGCGTTCCCGTTAACAGTTAGAGGAACAGTGAAGGTTGAAGACATTTCATTCTGAAGGATGCCATTTGTTGTTGGTTCAATCTTGTTGTTGGTTTTAATAGCAGATGTGTTGTATGTCACTGCAGCCCATGCTGTTGGCGTTATGGGTAGGCCTACCTTCAGAGACCCTATGATAATAAAATAAATATAGCCTGAATAAAAATGCTCAGTAAATGCGGCAAACATACACGAAAATCGTTTTTGTTTATTTTACCTAGAATAGCCTATATGCCATAATAAGGTCAACATTTGACACAGATAGGCCTCCAATAACTACTTTTAGCTATTGCTATTTATTTGACACGTTTATCCAAAGCGACTCAAGGTGATTTTAGTGGTGGTGATTATGGTGATGGAGATTGAGATGTGAGTCATGAAGGAGGATGCAGGGGGATCCCGGCGTCTTGGCCTGAGGTGCATACAGGTACGATATACAGCCTACATGTACGATCGACGGTCAGGATCAGGATCAAACCCATGCAGTAATCTAGTAGACCTACCCCCGAAGCAACACTGCTATCCAACATAAGACTCGCAGGACATTTCTTTTTTACCATGAAGCATAAATGGTCGCATGCTTAGTAAGTCACTTACTTACTCAGTAAGTTGTCTACCTCCAGCGCTCCACACGGCGGTCGCCGCTATGCCACGCTACAATCAATACACTGAAGGAGTGTATTCACTTTGCACCGTTGCAACCACAGGTCAAGGCTGCAGGAGATACGCCGTCCAGGCAACATAATGGAACTGAATGATGTGCAACTCTCGCTTGTTCAGAAGGCAAGCCGGATAAAGGCCATCCGATCACATCGCCCCCGTGTTCCATGTTTCCAAAGGACATTATGTGTTATGGGTAGGCTACTGTGATATTCCGCGCCGCTCAGGCTTGCACAACAAAACCGTCGATCGTTCGTTGTTTGCACTGTTCAATGCATTGCCACTCGAATGGCAACGCAAGGAATTGAATGGTAAAGAAATGCGTGGAGTCTGATTGAACACCTGGGGAATTAATCTGTTTGGGTGCGGAGGATTTACAATGCAACTAAAGAGCGTGTAGTAGGTATAATATATAAATGATGGTACACGGCCATATGGTTATCGTTTGTATTTCTTCAAACTCACTACACATCTGATAATATAATAAAGATAAGAGTGAACATTTAGTTCTGGTATTAGTATTAATTGTATGCTTAACAACTGAGCCTATCAACCCTATAAAGCTCAGCGTGTATTTTGAAACCCTGTTATCAAATGACAGCTCGTTCATGTTATCTCTTTGACTCAATGTGACTCAATGTGATATGTCATTACTTGTTGATTGTGCGGCTGTTTAGTTGAAGTGTACTCTAGTGTTTCAGTGGCAGCCTCGGGAGACGCTGAGTGTTGCGTAAACAGGCCACGGCATACGGGCTCCGCATACTATCCACACTGTATTTACATCAGTTTTTTTTTAATTCACTTTCTTTGAAAATCAAGCTCGGTATGCCTCTCTCTCTCTCTCTCTCTCTCTCTCTCTCTCTCTCTCTCTCTCTCTCTCTCTCTCTCTCTCCCCCCCCCCTGGGTGCTGTCCCAGTGTCCAGCAGGGGGTGCTACTCTACATTGTGTGGTGTCTGTTCTTCCCGCTGGCCTTCTGGTTGCTCTCTAGAAAGCAACAGGCTCCCTGCTGCTACAGCCGCAGGACCCCTGCTGCTTTCAAAACAAAGTGCATCTCTGTCGGCCTACATGTGTCTGTGTTGTATACAAACAATCCGATGGTGGTGGAGAGCAGCAGTGGACCAATCGGTCAGGATCTTCAAGGCCTGCTCCTGCCAAGTCCCCCCCCTAGCTTCACCAAATTCTATTCTCTGTGTGTGTGTGTGTGTGTGTGTGTGTGTGTGTGTGTGTGTGTGTGTGTGTGTGATATGAAATGTGATATTGAGTCTGTGTGTATGGTGAACTTTAATGCTGGGAGTGTGTGGTAGGGTCTGCATTATATGTGTGTGTGTGTGTGTGTGTGTGTGTGTATGTGTGTGTGTGTGTGTGTGTGTGTGTGTGTGTTGTATGTGTCAGGTCAAACAGGAACAGGACTCAGCAGAACACAAACTTATTCTGCATGTCAATTCCTGAGGCCTTCCTCCTGCTCTTCCCCACCTCCTCCTACCCCTCCACCACTATATCTGCTCTATTCTTGTCATGTTTACAAAAACATCCACATGGGCCATACAAAGACCAGGGGGCAGGACTGTGTCAATGAAGTGTTTATCAAAAATATTGAGAAAAATATTAAGAAAGCCCTTGAATGGTCTGACAGTGAACCTTGAAAACAGCACTGTAAAGTTGTAAAAAGACTTGCAGATATAAAGTTGAAGAATCCTGTGTTTTAGCAAAAACAAGTGAGAGATTCAGTCATTTTATCGAAAGCAAATGTAGGGAAACAATAACGCTACCATAGTTCATAGGGGCGGTTTCTAGTGTCGGGTTTCTCACCTCAGTGGAATGTATTCACCAGTGTAAGAGTGTGGCGTTCATTCCCGTTTCTGGCTGACAGAGGGGCCGGCGCTCGGGACTCACCCTGTCATCACCGATGCATGCCGTGAATGAATGATGTCGCCCGCCGGAATGCTCTTCGAAGCCCGCCCGCTCGGGTTTTCGCACGGAATTCCAGGCGCATATGCAAAACTTCCCCCCAAAAAAACGTTGAGGAGCGTGCGTAATGAACTCCACGTTTTCCGGGGTGATGTCGCCGCATTATGGCGTCGCCGCCTTGAGAGGGAGGGAGAGGCCTGTCACAAAGGACACATTTTGAGTAGACGGACGATGGGGGGGGAGGGGGTACAACGCCCGGGTTTGGGATGACTCCGGGCTACATTTCCCTTACCCCGTACGCTGCAGACCAGCGACCAGCAGGCCAACCTCAGAATGGTTTTTGACGTCCCCGTTGTATCACGCATTTAGCAAAACACTCAGCCACAATTACGGACGTCCCCCGGAGAACCACTGGTGCCGAGAATCGACGGGGTCCGGGGGGGGCTCTGCGCTCGTTCACGTGCGCACGACCTCAAGACTCAAGACAAACTGAACGTACGTAGCAGAGAACCCCCATAACCACCGCCCCGCACGCTGCCGGACATCTCGGAGGATTCACACGTTCCACAAGGTTCTTGCCGACCGTGCAATCCGGCGCCGACACCCATGCGGTGTGTTCTGCAGCATTGAAATTGCTTTTTCGGCCACGTGTGTTGCTGATGACGGTCGGCCGGCCTCGGGGATTAAACTACTGCCCTGGGCTCGTTTTTTATCTTCCTTCGTCGCCGTCCGCGGGAGGCTCACACACACACACACACACGCTCACATACACACGCTCACACAGACACACTTACACACACACACACGCGCACACACACACACACGCACGCACGCACGCACGCACGCACGCACACACACTCTCACACACACACACACACACACACACACACACACACACAGGGGGGATATAAGGGGAACTTTTATCTGTTCTAGACTGGAGGTGTGCAGAAGTGCGAGCGTGGGCGGCCGTAGGCGTCACAACGTCGACCCGTCGCGGGCGTGAATTGATTTAAATCGACGTAGCGCGTGCGGGCGTCCAAGCTTTCATTACACCACGTTTTATACTGTCGGATTTTATGAGGTCGTAAAAACGCGCCGTGCCGGTGATTCGAAACGCCACCTTTTACGCGGCATTATGCGGCGAGGCGTGGATGGCGTTCTCCTCTTTTTAGCGTGTTAAAAATTGTGCGTTTTGATGACCAGTCAAATGAGCTCCTCCTCTTCGTCGTCCCAGTAACTATGAACCGTGTTCCCGCAATCAATGAGACACAGTCGGACCACACCAGTCCATTAATGGTATTTCTATTGTTGGCCACGATGCATTCACTACACTGCACTATAGACCTTCTCCTATTAGACCTATAGACCTTGACATTAAGCGTCAGTATTTGTTCCTGGTCCACCGCCTTTTTGAGTGAGATGTGGTGTTCACTGTCTTCGATAACAAAGGAAGCGTAAAATCATCTTTCCTGGGCACAGAGAAAATTCGAATAGACACTTCGACACTTCCTTCAGATCGGTCAGTGAGGAACCTTCCTAAGAAAGAAAGACTATCCGACCGCAGCCTCTGGAGTTTCACTTGGTAGACTGGTGCGACATATCGTGTGGCGTTCCATTGTGAAACCTGCAGTGACGTGCCTGCAGTGACTGTTTCACGGTAGGATTCTTTCAAAATGGTCCCAAATCCAAACAGAAAGTTCATGAAGACACGCATCAAAATAAATAAAAGCTGGATTGAATAAGGAGGGGGCCAGTGCTTGACTCCCATTCAAAAGGTACTGGGTTTGATCCATTTACATTTAGGGCCTTTAGCAGACACCTTTATCCAAAGGGACTTACAAAAAAGTAAATTTGTCAGAAGAAGGTGAAACATTTCATTGCTGCTAATGCAGTAAGAAAAGCCACCAGCACAAGTTTCAAGCAAAAGGGGTATTTTGGAGACGCTTTTGTCCAAAGCGACTTACAATCAGTAGATTTTGTGGGGTTTGACATGTGGACAGTTGGAGGAGGGGGATCAAGGGGATTGAACCACCGAGCTACTGCTGATCCCCAATGTCTGCTGCCTAAACTGTAGGCAGCATAGAGCAATGCGAGCAACAATTTGTCTACAATAACTTATAATTAAAAGGGAGGGATGTGTGTGTGTGTGTTTGTTTGTGTGTGTATGTGTGTGTGTCTGTGAGCGCGTGTGTGAGCATACCTACATGGGCACATGCTGGCATTCCTTTGTAGTAAAAGCCGTGCTAATGTGATCTGCGGGAGGAACGTAGCACGATGGAAATTTACCTTAACGCCCACATAGCCCAGCACAAACCACTTACCACGTAGCACAGAGATGGAGAGAAAGTCTGTGTGTGCCTGTGTGTGCTCCTGACACCATTACTTTAATCCACACAAACACTTACTCTGACAGTGTGTTCAGTTCCAAAAAAGTTCAACGCTCCATTAGCACTGGCTGCTAAACATAACCCTAGCTAACACTCAGTACGTTTACATGCCTGACTGCCATAACTGCTGCTTCAATCGGATCAGAGCACGGCTAGCAAACAGAATGACGATAGAGACTAGTAAAATTGAATGTGAAAGATTATGAAATTATCGGAACCACTTGATTTCACACATCACTACATCACTGGGATGGTATTCAGTGCATTATTGTTTGTGATGCAACAGTGCAGTGAATAGCAATCCAATACTTATATATCTGCACTGTAAGCTGTATGTCTGTGTGTGTGTGTGTGTGTGTGTGTGTGTGTGTGTGTGTGTGTGTGTGTGTGTGTGCGTGTGTATGACTGCGATCACAGGGTCAGTCTGAACACAAGAGCTCTGTGTTAACACCACGTGTCACGGTACGCTAACACAATATATCTTTTCCGATATTTCTCTCCTGCTTTAGCCTTGAAGACAAAGGCCCTCTGTCCTGCTCCTATCAGCCTTGAGAAGCATCTGTGCTCATCCCCCCCCACCCAATCAGCACAACTACCTGGCCTTGCAACTGGACACAAGCTCCTGAACCTCCGCAAAACAGTTGTCGCTCTGCAAAAAAGTTGTCAATGGCATGCAGTGCCAGTGATCAGGTTTGCTTTTGTCGGGGTGCTCCTGTGGCGCTCTTCGCTCAGAACCAGCCAGACCAACCAAGAACTCAGTGGCTGGTTGCTCCAGTGTTTGATCGTGAAGCACGACGCCATACCGAATACGTCCCTCGTACACGCCAGCCGGTTCAGCACCACAGCACAAGGGGATCAGAGGATGCTATTATTGATTCGACGTGCTTTAGTATTGCCCAGAAGGGGAATGGGGAGCCACGACCACGTACATGAATTACATATGGACCACAAACATGACAGAGGCAAAAACACACCTCAAAGCAGATGCAGGATATAGGAATGTACGGCCCTATTTTGTGCCCATTTTCAATCAATATGCCAATATTCATTGAAATCAATACGATACGAATGGAGGAGTAGTAGGAGACACCTTTGTGTCTCCGTCTCTGCATTCATGTTCTGTTGTTCCTGTAAACCTGGTCAAGCTGTATTTTCACTTTATCTGTTGCTTCTCCTATCTTGATTGATTGCTTGATTGTGTGAGTGTTCTCAGCAAAAGTCACTTACGGATGAAACGTCAAACATGGCGTACGGCTGTATGCCTGAATGTAATATGTCTAAGTGATGCCCCGGCGATGGTATCTGTGATCTTCATGGTTTTAGTGGTCTGGCTTCCAGCTCAGTCAGAGAACAGGACCGTCAAGGAGGAAATTGTCAACAGGGTGGTGGAGATTGTAATTAGCATGCAAGATATGAAAAGATAACACATTATTAATCCCAAAATAGTGCAGTAAAATCTAACCAAAAAAGGGGCAAACTTAAGAGAATTTGAAATAGTAGCATTATATAGTTTGTTATTGGTATAAAAGCCCTTTGCATCATACATTGAAAGTATACCTTCATGCAAATCTACATTTATGTTTACATTTAGGGCATTTAGCAGACGCTTTTATTCAAAGCGACTTACAAAGAGTACATTTGTCAGAAGAAGGTGAAACATTTCATTGCTGTTAATACAGTAAGAAAGTCCTGGTGACTTTCAAGTTTCGAGCATTCCACATTATTATTTTTTGAAGGGGGCTGGGGGGTTATGCAGTGTTCAGGTGACTTTGATTGATCCCTAGCCTGCTCAGAGTGCAGGTGTGTATGAATATGTCGGCAGAAGGTTTGGATGAGGACATGGAGTAAACGTTACAGGTAGGCCTACAGACAAGGCATGTTTCAAGCTTGGTCTCCTTTAAAGGTGCAGTGTGTAGGATTTGGTGGCATTTAACAGCATGGATGCAGATTGCAACCAACGGAATATACTGTTCTGTGCAACTGTAGAAACATGGCAGTGTAACGTTGAGGGCTCTGTGGAAGAGGACCTTAAAGGGGTCAGCCAGCCAAATAATAAGATCCAGCGTTTGTTGTTAAGGGGTTTCTATAAGTCAGTGTTGACTTTGTCTACTTTCTGTGCAGTGATTCACTGCAGAAGAGCTGTCACTAGCTCAGGAGACATGCCAACAACATACCAATGACTCCTCTGTGATGTGCAACAAGTAGCCCTTGAGCAAGGTATTAACCGCCAAATAATTGAGGGTTGATTTTCTTCCCAGACGTTCCAGTATTGGAACTTCCAGTATTAAAGTATTGGAACTTCTAACCTCCTCACTACTGTTCAGATTCCTGCACTGTGCTAATGGCTTCTAGCTAGCACTAATGGCTTTAGTGAGGGCTAATGGCTTCTAACGAGTGCTAACAGAGAGGCCTTTGTTTTGGGTGAATTGGGTGATTATAGGCAGCTTCAACAAACCCTCCATAATTATAGCTTACTTTGCCAGTGATAAAACATCAGTTTGTCCATCCATCCATCCATTATCGTAACCGCTTATCCTCTACGAGGGTCGCGGGGGGGCTGGAGCCAATCCCAGCTGCAACGGGCGAGAGGCGGGGTACACCCTGGACAGGTCGCCAGCCTATCACAGGGCTAACATACATAGACAAACAACCATTCACACTCACATACACACCTATGGTCAATTTAGAGACACCAATTAACCTAATCCCCAACCTGCATGTTTTTGGTCTGTGGGAGGAAGCCGGAGTACCCGGAGAGAACCCACGCAAGCACGGGGAGAACATGCAAACTCCACACAGAAAGGTCCCGGATCCCAGGTGGATTCGAACCCAGAACCCTCTTGCTGTGAGGCGACAGTGCTAACCACTGCACCACCGTGCCGCCACATCAGTTTGTCATCTTGTGAAAATGGTTCCTATTGTTCATTGTTGATTTCCTGGCTGGAGTTGAGACGTAACACTGTGGTATAGCCCTGAGATCACAGGTCTCCAGCCCATGGCCTCTCTGCTGCCTTGTCTCTCTGTTTCCTTCTCTTTGGTGCTCTCTCTGTAAATCATTGTTGTTCTCACTGCATTGTTCACAAAAACAATGTCTCTTCCAATAAATGATCGCTGTCTCTCTCTAGACATAGTGAGATAGAGGGGTAGGAAGAGTGTCAGAGAAATGGAAATGAAGAGACAGAGAGGGAGGGAGGGAGAGATTGAGAAAGAGGGAGAGAATCCAGATAGATATTTTGTACAGTCTGCAATCTCAAGCCATTGCAGGCCAACCTGGAGTCTGTTTGGGCCCGTTACCATAGTTAAAAGACAGTTTCAACGGCTCTGCAGAAAACGGCAGGATTATGCAGTAATACATCGGAGGGGACTTATCAAACAAACAAGGAAAAAATAAAAGAACCTCTTGTTTGCAACAGGTGTTTCGTAACTTCTTTGTATGTGTATTCTTGGCCATGCTATTAGGAAAGACATGGGAACTAATGCAGGTGGATTATGCAGATGAAACAAAACATAGCAATGAACAAGTAACTTTTGTTCAAGTTAGCAGACAACCCCATGGTAGTCTTACAATCAGGAGGTTGCTGTTTTAATAGTTCAACAGGATCATTTATTACTAAGTATTAAGTATTTACCAGTGCATACCCTTTATATGCTCTCTTTGAATTCAGCTACTCTATTTTATTCCTGCTGCATGTACTCTGTACTGCGTTGGAACACATTGTACTGTATCACATGTAGATTTTGTTCATGCATACATATTTACACTTATCATATTACTTATTATATTTATAGGTTCATAATTTGGTATTATTATTATAATTTATAATATTATATGTATTTATATTTTTTGTTTAATTTAGGTTACTCCTAAATTAGGTTACTCCTAAATTGTGTGGAAATACAATCCACACAAAAAAGGACAACGTGGTCGAGTTAGTTAGCAAAGGCTGTAAGGC